>CM044549.2:21334232-21704232 GCA_024416835.2 Perccottus glenii
GCGTGTGTGTGCGTGTGTGTGTGTGAACGAACGAGTGTGTGTGTGTGAACGAGTGTGTGACCGGAAGCATCATGTAAAGTGCTTTGGTGCAGCCAGGTACAAAAAAGCGCTTTTTAAATGCATACCATTTAAGATATTTGTAAAATATTTTTTGCGTTCATAGACGGCCTGGTTTTGAAGTCTGAACATTCTAATATTCTATGTAATCACAGTTTACATGCTATACAAAAGTTGAAGTATGTAAAAGTTAAATGATTAAAAGAAAGTTAATTACCTTCTGAGTCTGTGTTTATTTAAAGTTGACAAGTTGTGCGATTGATTGTGATTAATTACAGCCAGACTTGCGATTAATTTGCAAAGAAAAATTGATTCACAGCCCTAATTTGGTACAATGAAGAAATGGTTTACACATTGACACAAAGGTGCTGCTTGTTCTGCACATAGTCAGCATCTATAGGAACTTTAACTTCAATTGACCCCCTGTCCTCCTGAGGCTCCACCTGGCCAATATCTTTCAAAGACGCCCACTCATGTCAATGATGACTGACATTTCATTGTTCAATTCTTCAGGGAAGAACTAAGCTTGCCAATGTGAGAGAGTTTTCACAACCTTCCATTATTTCCTCAAACTGTGACGCATTAACAGTAATATGTACATGAGGATGTTGTACGTTGCCTTGCTCTTTACTTAAAAAAGACCCAGCTATTTCTATTATTAATAACAGTCATACTACCCTGTATCAGTTAATCGGTCAATGAGGTTTTTTATCAGCTGTAGATGAATGATGTGTCGTTTTAAACATGGTTTACAAATGGGCTGTGTGTTCACATTGTACTTATCGGTTGGTTGTTTTTCAGACCACATAGCTACACCTTTGCCAGTGCATGTTCCACATTTTCTATGACAGCTGATCAGTTGTACTCACAAACAAGAAACAATCAGGCTTGAGTTCAAATAAAACCAGATTATGGTCACAATAGCAGCTTGTGTGATTCGGACACAATTGTAATCTGCACAATCCACATCTGTGAGTTCTAAGCACATCTAATAATGATAAACACATGTTTCAATAGTTTGGATGGATTATAAATGACCACCCACCCCCTTTTGTCTGGAAACTGTAGCTGTCCATGGTGCTGAAGCGACACCCACACTCACGTTTATCTTTTAGGAAGCGCTGCCAGTATATCTCTAGTAGAGCTGCACACATTTATTGTTATTGCAATACTATTGATCACAATATCCGTATCACAAAGAATGACTTGGAGCACAATAACGTTATGGTCTTCTATGTATGGACATTTACTTTGTGCTCGTCAAAATCATCATCCAAACAGACAATTAAAATGAACTGTGCTACGTCTAAATAAAAATGCCCCAATTTAAACCTTTAAGTCTTAATTTAGTCCTGATTCAGTCTAAAAATGAATTTTAAAAATGGAAAGTTAGTTTAGAGACTTGATAATTTCTAACTCAAATTGAATTAATGAAAGATTGTTTAAAATATCATAATACTCATATTGTTATCACAATATTCAAAACTTGAATGTTTGTTAAATGTCCTAAAACATTTGGCACCACACTTCTATCACCTATCAATACATTTCATCCTTGTATCCGTGCAGTTGGATAGGTTACAAGCACAAAAATGTGTAATAAAAGCAAAGTCTGTCATTATTGATTGTTCCCCCAAACACTTTTACGTAGCATCTGATTGGGCAGGTGTTCATTTTTGGTGAGTCCGCTGAGCTAAACCCTCGGAGGACTCAGATTCTTTGACAGGTGAGTGAGGATAAATGAGCTTTCAGTGTTGTGTTTTTGTCTATTTGTATGAGCCTCACTTTGAGTTTGTCTCCGACTCTACAGCTATGACTATAATTAGCTCTTGTGTTTTGGTTGCCTTGGTAGCGCAACAAAGTCCTTGCGACTTTGTGTGTTTGTGAATGTGGGAGAGACTTTACTTTTAACAAGTACGCAATGACATTTATTTCTCTTAGCGGCCATCGACACAGAAGTGGCAGCATCAGGGATACATTGGGGCTGAATTACACAAACACAAAATGCAAAGTGAGTTTTTATTACGTTAGTAAAGGCACCAAATGGATCTAAAGAGAATAATTTCTAACAGCATGATCCAAGGAGAGAAATGTGCAACCCTCAAACACTCATTTGCATTAAAATTTTTTTATTTTTTTATTTTTTTACATTCAGGTAGCTCGTTTAATGGAAGCAAAAAGCTGTTCTTTCTCCAGCAGTAAAACTTAATTTAATCTAAAATATGGATGATGTTCCTCACCATAAAATCAATCATAAATGCACTGCAGACTGTTATTGTTTGTAGCATTTCTTTACCTGGGGTGACTTTTGTGATAATAATAAAGTTGACAAAAGGCAGATTTGTGTCTTTTAAAAAGTTCTATTTTTATTTTTTTATTTTTTTAAGATGTTAGACTATGAACAGTTTTTTTTCTTGTACAATACATTAGATCAGAGGTGGGCTATATATGTCCCCAAGGGGCACATTAGAACATGGGACTCTAGTGGAGCGCCGGGCCAACGCGGTGAACTCACTTGTGCTCAATAAAAACACATTTTAGACATTTTGTTCTAAAACCTTTGAAAACTGACTCTCGCTGCGAGTAGAGATAATAGCTTTAGGACCGGTTGTTACCATTTGGAGCATGTTGCAGTAGAATCAACTGACCACTACAGAATATTGAAGGAAAAGGTCAAATATATGTAATGTTTAATTATTTATCAAATATTAGTAAATGCTTGGCGGGCCGGATTAAACCACCCAACGGGCCTTAGTTTGTCCACCACTGCATTAGATGCTTTGTCTGAGTTCAGTCAATAGGTCAAATATACATGGTCAAAGAAGAATGCCTCATTTTTCATTCTTTTGCACTGAGTGTGAAGGTCAAAGTGTGGCATGCTGAAGAGATAATAACTCACATTCTATAAACTTTACACCTATGATATAATCCACAATATTAGAACATGCTAAACAATATTTTCTGTTTCTACTCCAAAAGCTTCAATTATTAGTGCAATGCCAAACTGAGTTTTTTTTCCCTTTCCTCTCTGCCCCCTGCTGAGATACGGTTTGTAAAATTGCAGACATAAACTAAACTTAATAAACACACAATTTAGAGTTAATTTATGTCTGTTGCTGAATGACTAGAGCTCAGAGACATTAGTTTTGGAGTTTGCTCAGAGCAGATGCGCTCTTTGTGTAACGAGGCACAGTAAGAGCGAGACAGTGGAGGATCATTGCACAGCTCTGACTGATATATGCATATATATCTGCATATGCTATATCTTAATAGTGGAAAACAGTTTTTAATGAGCCTCCCAAAATACCAGTATTGTTGTGGATATTAAGTACAATTCTAGTAAACATTTTAAAGATGGTCAATAGATACTTTCCACGACAATAAAACAAATAACCACTCATTCACTTACATTTATAAGCAGGAAAATGCTGAATGTGGTCATGTAATATTGACAATCATTAGTGTGTGTCGAATTACAGCATCGATGGACAGTAACACTATCTGAGCTGTCATTATGCAACACGGCAGACACATATTATCAGTAATGCACAGGTCATGAGAGGGTGACATAGATGTCAATGGCTGATAAAAGCTTTGAGGGAAGAGATTGGAGAAGAAAAATAGCAAGTGACAGGGGTCACGCCTGCCAATACTGAACAAGGCCTGGGTACAATGTTAGTAATAACTGTGAATTAAAGGATTAGATGTAACTGACTATTTAGTTTATTCTAGTTGCACCGGCTTGTACAAAGTGCAATATACTGTAGTTAGTCTGGAATAATTTGAAAAATGAATTCATAAATGAAGTACAAATAAGATGTAATAATATGCTCTAGATTCAGAGCAAAGTGCATTTCAGTTTCTTGTTTGTGAACATAATGTAATTCTTTAAACAAAGTTACATGGTACATGACATTATTATTGTTTGATGTGTTGTTAATGATTTGACCCATCCCAGTGGTAAAGTGCAGATGTAGTGGGTGACTTTGTCAAAAGAGTGGCCTGACAACACAGTGCAGTAGGAAGAGGACAGAGGAAGGAAAGTGGAGTAGGCAGGAAAAACTGCCCTTAAAGTAACTGACAACAAAGTCAAACTTTCAACAAGCTGGGGCTAAAAATAGCACCGCAGTGGTCCTGCTGTCACTGCTCACACACAAGTCCTAGTGGGGATTCCCATCAAAGCTGCCTTGACCTATCATGATGTTTTCATTTAGGTTCAGCATTCATTCCCTTTGTCTCATTCACAGGCTCCAGAGCCGTGCGTCATAGTCTCACTTAGTTTGGTGTAACGCATACACACACTTTGATACAGCTATATTCATCTCCCACTCAATTACTGCAAAGTATTCAGTTGAATTACTTTTTTCTTTTTTATGTATCCTATCGCAACTAAAAAAAAAAAAAAAAGATCCAAGGGTGCGCAGTGGTTAGCACTGTCGCCTCACAGAAAGAAGGTCCAGGGTTAGGCTTCCGAAGCCTTTTTGTGTGGAGTTTGCGTGTTCTTCCTGTGCTCGGGTGGGTTTCCTCCAGGTACTCCAGTTCCCCCATCAACATGCAGGGCACCTTCTGGTGGAGGCTGCCAACAGTTAAGTTCCCCGCTGGGATAATAAAAGAAAAAGTCTGCAACATAATCAATTAAATATGCGGTTACATTCACACATCAAATAATCCAACTGAACTCAAATTATATTTCTGAAAGCAATTAAAGATCCAATTATTACTGAAATGTCCTCATGTGGCAGTGGTTCACCTGGTAGTGTGTGATGCTATACTTTAAAAATGTGTGTGGTGTTTGCCGTTATATATTTTAAACCTACAGTGTTAGAAAATATTATATCATTATAAGTACAGGATGAGAGTTGGGGCTGTTATCTCTGCTGCAGTTTCCTGTTGCTTCTGCTGTGCTCACTCTGCTCTAATCACCGGCCTTTCGTGCTAGTGTCTTTCATTAAGTCAGCAAATGTACAGCTTTTAAAATGGTTGCACACCCTACAGTAAGTCTGGCTCAGGGACCATAAATGGATAGATTTATATGGCCCACTGCTTGTTTTTAAAACCGCAGTATTTAAAGCCCTAGCATTGTCAGACTGAATCAAAAAACCTTTACGTAAATCCACAACATTTCTCACCCGTTTAAATTACGCCTTCAGATAATTTAACTTTGTGACTTAAAGGACAGAATTATCAAGGCATTTCTATAGGTGCAGTATGAGTATCAGGGAAGAAGGCAGAGTGCAAGACTATAATTAAAGAATAGGTCTGGAGCTCCCAGACGGACAGATTCCTGACTGTTGCGCTCCTCCTTCACTGGGTTTTATGGTTCTATAATGGGATTGCGTATCCTTACAGCAGTTAGCACACCTCTTAAAATCACACATTTTGGAGCATTGTTTGGCCAGTGGGCCTTGTTTGTATGCACTAAAGAAACAAATGAATGAAACTGTTGAAATTCATTATTTATGGTTTGTTAGGCTATTTTTAAGAAATGTTTCATTTCAAGTGGAGACCAATAAGTTCAACAGAAGGCT
The DNA here is from genome assembly GCA_024416835.2 of Perccottus glenii. NCBI lineage: Eukaryota > Metazoa > Chordata > Actinopteri > Gobiiformes > Odontobutidae > Perccottus > Perccottus glenii. The sequence goes on from CM044549.2 coordinate 21,339,818, forward strand.
CTGTCACATGATAAATTAGATTTTTGTGGCACCTAGGATACATTTAATTATCTACTCCATAAGTGGATGGAAAAGGATGCCATTTTATTTATCAGATAAAAAAAATAAGACCTGATTAAAAAAATATATATATATACTGCAGAGATTAGAAAGATCTTGGGCTCTTGGTAATATGTTCAAGCAACATTTTGGCAGATCATTTTTGTTGTGTGGTGAAATATTTTCAAGCCCTCTTGCATGTGTGTTCCACCAAGGTGTTGTCTAGTTCACGCTGATCTGCATGTGTCAGTGTCCCATACTGCTGCTGTGTGTGCGATTGTCCTTCCAACAGCGCTAATGGTTTGTTTTTGTACTCTCAAGTTTCGAGGGGATTACCAGTCCTCGCATTGGCTAGAGAGCAAAAAAAGTTCAGAGAGAAAGAGAAATCTCCTGCTCCTTTTGTCTTATAATGTCCTTAACTTAGCCCTCAAAAGTGGGTCCCCACTTATAGACTCCCCTTCATCCTCTTTTTGGTAAACCTATATAAATGTAACATTGCAACATAATTGCTATTTCTGGAAACAAATCACATAGTAGTATTACAATTTATGTGCAAACAAAACAACAAAAACCCTGGAAACTTAAAAAAAAAATGAACACATTGTATTTATTTTTCTAAACAATAACCTTTCCCTTTTCCTAACCAGACACTGAACTTAACATAACTTGTAAATTTTTTCTCCTAAATAGATTTAAACATAAAATTTTAGAGAAGTAAAAATAAAAAAAGATGTGTGAACTTCATCTGCAGTTCTGTCTTTCTATTCTAGGCACATTCTTCCTCTCTGCTTTTCAAAAGCCTTGTTTCTCCACCCTTCCTGGCATTAGTTCTAGTTTTTCTCTTTCTCCACTCTGACTTACCAAATAACACGCAGCTTTTACACTTGCCACAGTCCATTTATCCTTTTCAATGTGAATGGGTAATGTTGTGCTTCATATCTGCGTTTTAATATGAAATAAAAAAGCCCTCTACAAGTCCTGCTTCAGGGTTTTCAGCCATATTCTGCATTTCACAAGCTTTTTTTATGGGTCACTTTTTTAACTGTTCATTTTACTATGAGTATACAACAAGCACAACCACACTGTCATCAAGTCTAGGCTTTGCTGTAATGCATCTACAGTAGTGTGAGGCATGCAGTCCGAACGCATAGACACCATTGATCAGTCATAAAATTAAAGATTATCTGAATAATCTGGTTGCCCAAGATCTTAAAGCTTCACTGCATAACTTTTAGTCTGTAGAGGACGCAGACCCCTTATTAGACTCTGTGTTAAAAACGGCGCCATATTCAGTCATTTGTTTACAAGTGGAGACTATCCAAGCTGCAAGTTTGGAAGAAGAAAACGTGTATTCTGAAACAGTAGAATGCCTTCTTTTAGTTATTCTTTATGTACCCAAGATGACTTTGGTGTTTGGTGTTTTGTAAAATAAATTAAATGTTAAAAAAAATAAGCATAAGCTTCAGCCGACACCTTTTGCTGTAACTTTCTAAAATAATATTTACACCATAATTTCATTTTTTGTTTCTTTTTTTCCTTTTGAAGATGGTCAAAATATACTAAACTACTAAGTACAAATACAACTCTGCTAGGGTCCAGTGTATTGGCTTATCCCTCTGTTTGAGTGCCGTAAAGTGTGTCCCTCACGGAATGTCTTGCAATGAGTTTTCGTCCCGGTGACGGTTATATTGGAGGTTTCTGTCCAGCTGAGGGTGCTGTGTCAGTGAGATAGGCATGATTCTACCAATCTCATGTTTAAGGACCAATATATATGTTTGGGCTAAATGTTACGCAGTGCTCCTTTTTCAGTGTTGGGAAAGTTCACTTTCTACAAGAACTAGTTCAAAGTTCAATTCACAAATTTTAAAATGAACTAGTTCAGTTCATAGTTCAAACTTCAAAATTTTTAACTAAGTTCCCAGTTCCAAAAATGAACTAGTTCATAGTTCTTTTTTTCCATATGTTGCTGCGAGCTATTATTTTTCAAAATTATTGCCACAGCCCATATACAGTAGAATCACAGACAGCAATTATTTTATCAGTTTTAACAATGAAGCTATGCGTCAGATTTCATTTTCATATCCAATTTTGAATCCTTATCCAACCAGGGTTTACATTAGCATTGAGGGGACATTGTTGCTTTAATGCTTTGTTGCTGTCCATTCACTCCACACTAGTGGCAGCTGCAGCTTTCAACCCTACAGTACATTCTCAAAAACATGAGGGAAAAACGTGCTGCTTGAATGGTCTTTTTTAATGAGGAATTATTCAAAGAAAAACAGGACAGTAATCATTAAGGTGAAAACGTTTTTAAATTTTAATAATTTTCCATTGTCCACATGCTAAAACAGAATATTGGAATCCTGGTTAAATAGACCAGGCAGGTTCAACAAACAAGTTACATGAATGAATTTAAATGATCCTACGCCTTACTACATGCTGCTGTCGCCTCCATGCTTTATTATTATTTTTTTGATGACGCGTCACGCGGCGGTGCGACACAGGTGGCTAGTGTTTCCAGATTTGGTGTTTTTCCGCTACATATTAAGACCCGTTTGCGGTGTGTTTTAGCCGGGTTTTCGCCTGGAAGGCTCTATAGAAATCTGGCACCCTATTGAACGAAGTTAACCTGAGAGAGCGTGCCATTCACAGACACCAGAATGAATGAGTTCACAGTAACGTTCATCAGGCAGTAATGCAGCACGTTCAGTTCACGTTCGCCCAAAATATGAATGCGTTCAGGCACAACACTGTCCTTTTTTAAGCAGCAGCTTCTTCAAATCTTTATTGTGAAGTGAATAATTGTGCCACTGCAGTTGGGGAACATCCCACAACAACTGCAGGTCTGGTGCTGGTGTTATTTACTTCATAAATGTGGGGTCATAATGACTCAACTGTGTGTACAGCCTTTGCTACTGTATACAGTCTATCATTTCTACTAGTTAAACAGCAGTGTGGTACAGTGTCTCTGCCCTTGTATTGCACTTCTGAACTGATCTCTGTCCATGACCGTCCTGTTAAGGTTGCTCTAATTGGAGCGTAGCATTGGTTTCTGAAGGTAGCATCAGGCTAAAAATACTACAAAGAAGTAGAAATGAAAATGTCATCCTGAATCTAAACTAGCGGCTAGGTAAAGGCTTAAGCTTTTTAAATGCTTTCAGAGCTGACCTCAGTAACCCTTTCTCCTAATGGTTTTTGACATACATTTTTAGCAAAAGTGGGTGGCAAAAATTTATTTTTCTAAAAGTGATTAACTAATGAGTACAGTCTATTAAAACTGCCACCAGTGATGAATATTGTGTCACTGCAGTGCGGCAGAAGGGATTATTATGACAGAGGAAACAGTTGATGCTGCTGTGGGATATAATGAAGATCATAAGCATGAGCACTTTCGTGCCAACAGTCACAGTCACGGTCAGTGTCTGCACATGTGCCCACTTGGGGAAACAAAGTGGGTGACAAGCCAGGCATCAAACATATGTTCCATGTACTTTTGCCCCGGCTTTGAAAAAATACACACAAAGTCACATACACTAGAGGGGCATGTTTGAGAGCTCTTTACACCGTTCTCTTGTGACACAGGCAGACTGCAGCAGCTGTGGCAGATCTGCAATTCATAACAGCCTGACTGACCTTCACCTCAGAGCCAATAGCCCACTAGGTTTCAGGCTAGTTCTTCACAGAACACAAATCTGACTTGACTTCTTTTGCTGTTATGGGCATTTTTCTTTCTGGACACCTGAATTGTTTTCTGAATCAGCATTTAAATCCAAAGATAATTTTAGTAGAGGCTTTTTTGTTTCTAAAAGCATGTATTTACCATTGCTATAAATGTCTCCATTAAATTAAAATCCATAAATCCTGTTCTGGGCCATTCTTTCTCTTCACACTTTGACATTTTGTCATTGTGTTGTTGGAATCCCATTCATCCAGTTTCTGCATGTACCAAATCTCTATATTATAATCTTCTATACAAAAAAAAAAAATATATATATATATATATATATATATATATATATTAATTCTTGAGCTGCAAAAACTCTAAATGACAGTTGATGCAGTAAATACAATAGTGCACTGTGGATGTGTCCAGACGTCCACAGAATATGGTTCAAAGCTTGGGAGTTGCACAAACAACTCTTAAAGTATCTTTTCATGTTAAGCTGTTTCTCAGCACATATCATCGATGCCCTGCCGAGTTAATCTTGTCTAATTTCCATCTTGTTTTTGTCTCCAGGAGCATACCCATTTTCACACAATTGCAAATTCTCTTCTATTTCATTTATTTATTTATTTTACTTGCAGGAAAGTATGCGAGTGGGTGAAACAACAGTCATTTTTATGGGGGGACAGAAAAGTTGTGTGCATTGATTTCCATTTTTTTATAATACTCATAACCATTATCTTTCCCCCCTCTTTCTCAGTCACTTTATTATTGTTTTCTGACTTGTTAATTTAGCCTTCCTCACCACTCTCTCTTCACACAGACATGCACTAATTACACTTCTGGTCCACCTATTGACTGTCAGGACTACAGCTGAAGGATAATCTTATCTTCATGGAGCAGCATAGCACCACACACTGCAGCCCAGTTGATTAAATGTGTGCAGAAGAGGAGAAGAAGATTGTGCGAGTGGTGGAGGGGGTTTTGCTGTAACGGAAAATGAAACCTCAGAGTGGGTGGCCAATAGGTGGCCCAGCAGTATTGGATTGTGTATGTATGTAATAAAATGTTCGGTAGTGGTAGAAATATGTTGGGCAGCGTGTTGTGAACTACTGCTGCAGTCTATATCTTATCCCTACTTATGATATGTTCCGACTGATAAGAGTTTGACAATGTCCTGTAAACATTTACTGAACAAAGGGAGGAAATATGTTAGCTCTCAAGTTTGATTTTTAGTGTTTGCCATCTCTAGAAGGCTTGATAATAGGTGCCTAACACAAGGTTACTCTAGGACGTTTATGCAGTTGAAAGTCAGAGATAAATCAAACTCAGATGGGAGGTTTTTGCATTTGATTTAAGTCATTTTTCACACCAATTAAGAAGCTGGAAAAGAATAAAAGAATGAACAAAGTGATGCTTGATTTACAAGCTATCATTACTCTTTTCTCCCTTTTTTCAATAGATTTACCTCTCCAGCAGTGTTTTGTAGATTGATTGATGTGGAATTTCAAATTATTGGCAAAAGTCTACTTAAAGATATTAATTTACCAAAATAGTTGGTTTAGGGATGGGTCAGTGGCTTTAGTGTTAGCAGTGTTTCTATTCTATTAATTGTTTGTTATATCACAGCATTGCACAAGCAGCTAGTGATTTGCTAATGTGTTAATCCATTACTAAGTGAACATCTGGGATAATTGTCACTGGTGGGAGTTTAAAAACATCTATTTTATTATAATATAAGCAAGTTATTATTACAATACTAAGTCTTAGTTTAGTTTAGTCTTTAACGTATGAACATGTTAATGGTCTAGTGCAGGGGTGCCCAAAGTGGGGCCCAGGGGCGAGTTGGCCAGCCAAGGGGTTTGATCAAGCCTCTCCCATGGAACCTCTAAAATGGTCCTTGTGTAAGGACGCCACCATACGGTGATTTTACAGCGAAATACAGCGATATACATCCGTCCACCAGAGGGCAGGCTCCAAAAGCGGAAATATAAGGAGAAACCCAATGGCGACTTTACAAGTGTAAAACTCATGTTTACAGCCTGGTACAAAAGATTGCTCCGGTCTCTAGAGCTAAGTTTTTACTACATGACAACTCTGGGGGAGGGGAGGGGGGGGGTTATGCTAGCTAAAAACTATTGTTTTACTATGGAAAAAGCCGGCCATTTTATTGCCCATTCGTAATGACAATATTGGTGAATAGGGGACCAATGGGCGGATATCATCCATATTTATACAATCTATGGGTTTGATATGGCCCGCCAGACGTTGTCATGTTTTGTGATTGAAATTGCATACTGACTACTGTTTTAATTTGCAATGGCGGTTAAGCATACAAAGACATTGGTAATGACCTCTTTCATCGAAGAGGAACCAATTGTGAACCAATATATATAAGACAATTCAGTTGGGTTTGTGCTTGTGTACATATTTGAACACTTTATAAGTCAACAACTAGTCCTATTTTGATTTTGGGTCAGAACAAAATGGAAGAGGGAGTGACACACAGACAAAAGGTATCTGAAACAAATCTGGAAGGAAGAGTATTTCTTATGATTACGTGCAAAAAGATATTTGCATTTGGCCCGTGGCCAACTAATACATTTCTGTTTTGGCCTGTCGAAGGAAAAGTTTAGGCACCCTGGTCTAGTGGTTTTGTTCAATATTACTATTCCCTGTAATAATGCAGAAAGCATATATCAGGACACTAATATTGGGAATTGCCTTGTAATTGCTGGCAATGTTCCCAAGTCAGCCATAAAGGGGTTTAGTTGCTTCACATTGGCAGCAATTCTATTGTATGTTTTTCCCAGAAGAAGATCCATCTAAAATAAAAAGAAACAGTATTTGTATTACTCATTATGTGACAATAATAGCTATACACATGTCTTTGTTCATTCACCAAGAAAAACACACTGACCACATTATTATACAAGATTTGAAAGATTAATATTTCGCAAGTTTCTTTTATCCTTTAGAAGTTTCTCTTAGGCCCTGGCGTGCACATGAGCTGCCACAGAGCTCCCAAGGGTCATCAATGTGGCCTTCTTGGAACACTGTGATTAGCAGAGCTATTAGTGCAGTTATTACCCCACTTTGAGGCTAAGAGGTGTGCAGACCTGCCTTTATAAGAGCAGCACTGCCCCAGAGATTAGGACATGATTGTCTGTGGCTCATGTTGAAGAGACTTGCATAAGAGCAGGTCAACTATTCTGAATGTATACCGTTAAAATCAGGTCAGCTCCAGTCTTCTTGGGAAAAGTCATGTTTTTTTTAATTATGTGTTTATATTTGCACTAATTACTGTATTTGTCATGTGCTATATCGTTAGCCAGTATATCTTTGAAGAGTTAATGATGTGCATGTAATGAAAGAGATGATCATCACTGTAGACAGTAAATGATTGTCCTCTTTCCCCTCTCCGTTCGCGCCTCACTTGCTTTATTGCTCCCATTTATTTATCTCCCCTCTCTGTGTCCTTTTGTGCAGAGAGGCCCGGAAAACACTGGGATACGCCGATGTGCCTTCCACTAATCCTCTGTTACTCACCCACTTGTCTCCTTAGCTTTTTTCTTTTACCCATCTTTTCTTTTCAAAATCCGTCTACCTTAGCAATCTTTTCCAACCATTCTATTTGTTCCTACTCATCTTTCTTGACTATGGGACTTTAGTGGTATTGACTGCTGTGGAATCCAAGGGAGTTCACACAGATTACATATTGATTCAAACAGCTTTGTGCCACTATGTTGTTAATTTATATTGTGTTTCTCCAGTAATAAAGGTTTCTGGCAGCTTGTCCAGATACAATCTTCCAGACTTGTGAATATACTGAATATCTGGTTAAGCAAATCGTTCATTGTTTTTAATAATTTATTATTTGACTGAACCGGGTTTTGAGGACTAGCAGCATCGGGTTAGGTAAGGTTTAATAAGGCAGAACAGAAAAACTGTTTATGATACAGAAAATGTTCAAACTTGAAGGTATTCTCACCATCATTGAGTGCCATGTTGATTGTTACAGGTATCAGCCCCTTTTTACTCATAAAGCTTCCACCATTGCAACTTGCTCACATTTCCATAGAAGCTATTAACTTCTTGCATTTTGATGTGTTTTCTGATTATCTGATCACAAGCTTTGTTCACACCTGGCATTTCCATGCATGCTCCTGTGTCCACAAAAAACTGTGTCTCACCGTCTCACTTGATATGCAAAACTAAATCAACACGTCTGATGCAATCACTGTATGTTGGTGCCACATCCAAACTCTCAACACCTTGTTTACTGCAGGATTAACACCTGAATTAACAGTGAGCCATGCCCAGATGTACTAAAATTATTACTTATGATACCCTCCATTGAACCCTTAGGCTTTAAATTTGCGGACTTCAGTTTCACCGACTTTGAGTAGAGTGCTGTAATATAGTGTTTTGAAAAGCATATTGATTAATGAGCAGTAACAAAAAAAGAGTGCTTGGTCATCAGACAAATCAAATAAAGATGAGGCCAGTTCAAGTATTTGTGTGCACGCCACATCATTGTAGCATAATGATCGTTTTTATTGTGAAGATTCCAGACAAGAGCCCGAGTGCTTAGTCCTTCACTACAGCAGGCCTTTTGTCAAGGGATTGCTTATTTTGCTTCAATGCTGGAAATAACTGGGTATTCATCCAGTCACTTCAGGCTTTTATTTGTTGTTGTACAAACCTTGCCTAATAAGAAGCCAGTCTGTTTCTGTCATTTTGCAGCGGTGAGCATTCATCATTGGGTCCTTAAGCTTTTGCAGTGATTGCTCAGGCCCAGATAATGTATGCGTATCCATACTATTTTTAGACATGATCACTGTTTGAGCATGTGATGTGGAAAGAAATGGGAAAGGACATCTCTTTGACATCTATGTATATCTCACTGTATATCCTCTTTAAACCTAACCTTTAAACTCTAGCCACTCTTATTGGGTATGATGATGGAGACCATGTGCATTATTTACAGTAGTGTGAGCTGTTTTTAGAAACACTGGCTGTGCTTTTGAAATGTCGATTTTTAAACCAGTGCAGGAAGGAGCGCCTACCGCAAGTCCTTCCTACCTACTGTCGTGAGACTTTCTAATTCACACATGTCAAGATAGCTTTGTTTTTGTTTAATTTAACCTTCATATTTTGTACAAGTGAATTTCCCCTCTGTGGGATCAATAAAGGCATGTTTGCCTGTTTTATACATTTAATCAGAAACTCCTCTGATTAATGGCTTATGCTTGGCATGTTCAAGCCGCTTCACTTGGGCACAAGAGTTTAATCACACTCACATGATTTGGCTCTTGTCCTTGGTGAGGGGAATTGCCCTCTGTGGGAATCAATAATGACCAGCAACCTCAACAATTAGAAACATAAAAAAATATATATTTGGACATGATAAGGAAATTGTGTATGTAATTATGTGTGTTTTTTTTCCTGAAAGTGTCATGCAGGATAGCGCATATTGTGCTGTCAGTGCTCTTATGAACTATTATTTTTCTAGATATGTACTGTGGAAGTTCTTCATAACATTGTCAAGAATTTACATTTTACACATTACATTACATTATTAATACTTTTATTATAAGGAATAATAATAAAATCCGTATAGGAGCATAGGTGAATCATATGACCAACCACAAGGCAATTCTTGGATGTCAGCCACATATCTTCACCCGACAGCAGTTGACAGCTCAGGCAACAGCTCTGATAGATAAAGGTCAGGGAGTGCGAATGTGTGGACTCCTGGAAAATACGTCCGCTTGAGCTTCATTACCAGGGCCTCATCTCTGAAATTAAACACTAAGCACGTGTGGAAAGGAACAGAAAGTATTAAATATATTTTTGAACCTCTACGGGTAACGTTTGTTTTTGCAAGTTTAAAGCAACATAGTGTAACTATTTACCTAAAAAAAAAAAAAAAAAAAATGGGTCCTGAAAATGATCAAAATATTAGCTTCTAATTAATTATGATGGTTTTCTTCTTATGAATCTTGACTAACCAGTCATTTAATGAATTGTGACACAGTGACTCTTGTTTAATCATCTCTGCCGGAATGTTGTTGTTGATACTGCATCGCAGCGTTCTTGTACCGCATTGAACCGGTTTCCACAGAACAACCATTTCAAATTTTAAATATACACTTCTATTTTGTCTTTTAGTACCGGATTGGGCAGCTGTACATGATCAGCAAACACAGCCATGAGCAAAGTGACCGAGGGAAGGTGTGGAGGTGGTCCAGAATGAGCCCTTTGAAGATCCTGTACATGGCCAAGGACAGTTCACAGAGAAACGTGTCTACCTCAACAGGTCAGTCAATGAAACGCTACAATGTTATCATTTCAACATTTTGGTAGACAGTGACATATAAGTAATCGACTTGTTCCTAAAATATTCTCTTAAGCCTTGTGACCTTTTAACAAAATGCTCTTTCCAGAAGCTGAGCAGATATTGATGTACTGAGGATAAACAGCAGCCAGTTTGTACATTTGTTATGCTCGACACAGACTGTACTGCTGCTGTGTGGGCAGATCCTGAAAGTGTGGAAATTTTCTATGGGACTCAAAGCCAAAAGGCCAGATCTGTAATTCTGTGATAAAGAGCAACATAACCATATTGCGAGAAAAACAAAGAAATCTAAAGAAAAGAGTGAAAGAGAAAACAGATTGGGGGTACAGATTTTATTGGCTTTTTTTGCACAATTACCTGTGTCAGCAATCGCTATGTTGAGGAACTAATTATAGTGAGTCAGCACAACTCAGCTCTGCAGAGGAGGGAGGGAAAGAAGCAGAGGGAGCAAGGAGTCAAAGGTGTTCTGTTCACTTTTAAAGAAATGTAATAAAAAAAATAACAATCTGACAGATTTACCAATAGCCACTCGAATAAACATTACCAATTCACCTCTTTGACAAGACATAACATTGTTTTAAATATTAAATATATTCATATTCTCCTGTGAAAGTATTATTATGTCAAGTCAAGATTCTTGTAAATAATAAAAAATATGTTTACTTTGTCTAAAATAAGCTTATACCATGGCCATATTGCAATGAAATGGAATATTTTTCACATCTTACCACACAGATCCCTCGAGCATACTCAAGCCTTACAGGTTTTCAATTTCAGATAGCAGCTGGCCCATGCTAGAATTATTGTGGTTATTGTGCTGTACCTTTTTTTTTTTTTTAAGGACATAAAATAGATGTATTATTAAATATTGTTACATACTGTATATTAAGTTGATGTGTGGTGCAGTGTAGAAACATTGCCAAGCTACTCATGCAAACTACTTTGTTGTGTTGACCTTCGGATTGGGATATACTAAAAGGCACTTCCTTTTTTACCTTTTGTTACATATTGTATTTTGTAGTTCCAAAGGCCACCCATTCTTCTTTTTCCGGTTCTCTAAAAATATTAAATGGAATGTTAAGATAAGCATTCCTTCCTGCCTCGCTTTTTTAACAGCTGCACTCTTTACAGTTGCCATGGTTAGGACTGTCGAGTTGGCTGAATCATTTTATAGTACAAATAATATTGAGTGTTGTTGTCATGTTAATACACACATTTCCATAGATTGTAAATAAACATGGATGTTGCGAGATCATTGCTCAGCCATTCACTGATATTGGCCTTACCACAGGGCAATAAAATGGCGGTTATGTCGAAGTGCACCACTATAATACGGACGTTCAGTTGATGATGCATAAATGAAGTGAAGGTTTGTCAAACATTTTTATATGACTTTGATATCCTTTACACCAAACACTATGCAGCGCCATTCTACTGGCATCCATCTCGCTCTGTAAAGGCTGAACATTTAGCTTTGATTCACCATCAGGGAATCAGGCTGGACATGTTCCCCATTAGCCAATGCAATCTGTGTATGAACCTCTGGTCTCCTTTTCTATCTGAGCTAAACACATACTCTATCATCGTTCAAGATTAGATGATCGGTGAAGCCTTAGATGTGTTTATTACATCTATCTTTTTTTTTTTTTTTTTATCCCAAATACTAACATAGGACTCTGTGTGAAAACTCACAGAAGCCACCCACTTAGCATGCACATTTGGCAACGTGGGCTCCATCACAGCAGCTCCTGGCAGAAGTCTTTAAAAGAACAAGGAGAGAACGAGAGAACTCAACAGATGGAAGTGTGGGAGGAGTGTCAGTCTCTTTTGTTGAGAGAGAGAGTGAGAGCATAACGAAAGGAGAGTGAGCCTGCCAACACTTGCACCCTGTGGCCGTCAGAGACTGTTTTTATTCACAGCCATCATGCTGTGTGGGCAATTTTTGTCCAGCTCAAAATAGTTCACCCTGTCAGTCAAAGCGGTCACAGAGACAATAACAGATTATGTGACGTTGGTGAAGTTTGAGAACAGGCAATGGTCAGTAAATAAACTAGACTTGTGCATTGTCTACAAATTGTTGTCTTTTGTTGCACAGAAGGAGGTTGCCTAAACTTTTATACACTTATGTAACATGAGAGCAGCAGTAACACGAGAACGCACAACAACTTACTAATCCTTCTTCCACTGCACTCAAGCACTTGGTTTGTTATGTCAGGAAACATATGTTGCAAGGTCTTTTTTCTTTTATAATTCATTGTCTTAAGTCCTATTGTTGTGTGGCCTTTCGTTTATTTTTAAACCCTTAGTATAGTGTTGCATTGCTTAGTAATTTATTTGTGTAGAATTTAGTCTCCTTTGCCCTGGTTTGGTTCAGGGATCATGCCCTTTCCCCTCCATTCGTCACTGTAGTTCACTTAGAGCAGAAGTGAAACACTTTTTTTAATGATTGTTGAAAATAAAAAGTCCTCATCCTCTCCACTCAGCAGCCACATGCTTCCCCCTCCTCATTTCTTCACTGTTTTTGCATTTCTTTGCAGTAAATTACCCAGCTGGGCTCGAGCAGTAGTTCCCAAAATCTTCTATGTGACGGAAAAAGCATGGAACTATTACCCTTACACTATAACAGGTTAGTATTATGTCATGTTTAACCTCTGTGTACAAAGCAGCCCATCAAAACACATCAAATGACTGTATCTAGTCTGGTTAGCCACTGTTAGCATTATCTGCAAATTGTGTATCGATGGAAAAAGCTGAGAATGGATTAGCACTATGCATTATCATAAATAATTGCAGATTTTAGGATAGCCATTGCTTTTTTGCTACTTTTTTCTTCGACAGCATACAAGTAAATTTAAGATTCTTTTATGTATTTTACATTAATACAGTGACCTAATTTGCGCAAACATTAATGCTATTCTCTGTCTCTCTTTTTCTAACCTGATCTGATGCCTTAATACATGGAAGAATATACTGTAAGTATATCTTTTTAAAAGCCATTAAACAAATACCATTTAAAGTGTATGGATACAGATGGCCATAGTTGTCGAACTGTGGATGCTGTGTATGGCCTGTTTACCAGGAGTTCCAGGAAAAATAACAAAACTATATACAGTACATCATGTCTATCCTTACAAACCTAAATATAATGTTTAAACTGGTTGTTCAGACATTGTATACGTTAGAATAGAAAACCTCCTTTCTAACCACTTATGTGTATAAGCCTTCCAATAGAAGCCAATACTGAAAGGTGACCTTTAAGTACAATTTTTTAAAATAAAGCATGCATTCATTTAGTCGTAAATATAGGGTTGTGTGCTGTGAGAAATGTGTGGTGTGTCACAGCACTTGAGGCCGAGGGGGACAAGATGACAGTGTTGTGACAGCAGCAGAATGCTTTATATTGCCATTGATTGGATGTGGGAGCTTACTGTGTTCAAATGATTCACTTTCAATCAGGCTGGATTAGTTTGAAGTCACTAAATGTGTAATTTTGTACTTTCTTGTTGTCATTACCTGATTTTATCAACCATTTTGTTTCCAGTGTTCTTTTCTACCCAAGTTCTCCATCCACATAGAGACAAAGTATGAAGATAACAAAGGCAGCAATGACCATGTGAGTATTTTGTGTGACAGATGTTTTTTGTGTGGTTCACTGCCAGTAGACTATAATATCTGTAGTGGCTGCCTGCCTTATATTCTCATATTGAAAGCCACACTTTATAATTGCTTGTTTTAGCGCAGAGGCGGACATATGGCACAAAATAAAACACAAGCTGATGCTACATGAGTAAAAGCATTTGGCAACCCGTAGACCTTTAACAAGCTAGACTGTGATGCCAGCTATACGTGAGTCTTGAGAGTCGGCCAAAAACTGCTCCACTTGTTGGATAGCTAATTTAATTTAGACTGCTGGCTTGCTTCTCTCTATATTTTATTCTACTCTGCAGTTTATATGGACACTAGTCATCCAATGAAAGGCTGCCATTGCCTGGACAGTGAGTAAGAAGAATAGTGGCCTGGTGCACAAAAGACAAATGGCTTGAAATATATGAAGCCAACAGAGTTTTATAGTGTCTTTTTCTTCTGTCTTAGACCGCCAGGGCTTTTCCTGTTGTGACAGTCTCCCATCTTGTGACCTGATGTGTCTAATTTGAATTCACTTCAAGAGATAGATGGAGAGTCAAACGGACAGACTGTCACTTAGCATCACTGGGATGTCTCAATAGATGCAGACACGGTGACAGATTAAATAAAGAATAATATATTTGCCTGTAGCAAATACATTTGACTTTTGTAATACATTTAAGGTGTAAGATCTTTAAAAAACCTCATTTCTACACAAAACATAATTTGTACCTGATGGACAATAATGCTGTTTTGTTAATCATTGGTAAAACGCTTCATTTAATTGTAATTGGGATGTTACCTCCAGCCTTCTGTTTATTGGATGACCCACTCTACCTCCTTAGCCACTTTATTTTTCTTACTTGTTCCAAAATTCTGTGTACTGGCCTGCTATAAAAACTGTTACATCTTTCTATAATTGCAATGTTAAAGTAAAAAAAGACTTGAGAAAGTTTGGATTAAATAAGAAAGTTGTGTGAATAATAATCATGCCACGTTTAACTTGAGGGTGTGTCACTGGAAAAAAAGAATACAAAATTCCCTAGTACTATCCAGTTTCATATTCACACATACAGTATGTCCTGATATGTCCTGGGGCGGTAGGATCTCTCCCAGGACTCATAACTTAGACAGAAGCAACACTAAAACTAGACACGGTTTGCTTGTCCTTTTTATTTTGTCATGGAGATGTTTGGGAAATCTCTTTAATGTATCTATAAACATTCAGGTCTGGAATCTAAAGTATTCTCATCCCTATTGTCTGCAGAGCATGTCATGAGTCTTGTCTCATTTCTTTACCCATGAAAGGACCGATACTGTTAGTTAATGATGTGGCATCATGATAAAAAACAACTGGTATCACTCAAAACTCATTTTATATTGTGTTACATAATTACCTAACATATTACCCATATGAAACAATTACATTTAATTCCATGATGCTTTTTGTCTCTGTTATTTATGACATTTGCTCTGTCTTTTTTTCCTTACCATCATTCCTCCTCTGCCTGTCCCTCTTGATGCACACATTTCCACAGCTCAGCACACTCGTCTCTCCTCTGCCCCACCCCCCGTTTGACACAATCCCACTTCCCTCGTGCCTTATCTCTCGTTTGTCAGCATTTCCCACATCCACTTCTCCCTCTCCGCTCGTCTCCGTCACTCGCGAGTCTGCGCTCTTGTTCAGCTTTCTGCTCTCATGCGCTGACATCTTACCCTTACAGCAGCAGCACGACACTGCTGCACTGTAAAGGGCAGAACATCTATGGAAATATAAATGGTGCAGATTTAAGAGAGGTACTGTTGTTAAAATATGAGGATAAGTTGGTTGCATATGATTGTGCTATTTTCAGTGGCTGAAACTGAAGCTACAACAGTAAACAACACTGTACTTTACAATTTAAACTAATAGTAGCTGTCAGCTGTTGTTTGCCACAGAATACATTTATCTTGTTGAAATTACTTTCCCTCAAGCTCATTTTAAAGAAAAGTACATTTATTCATATTCATATGGGGTCAGACAATGATTTGAGCACAACATTATATCAGCTGCCCGCTAAATACATCAAAATGACTCTACTGAGTATTGTAGTAGCAGTTAAGCAAACTACTTCTGAAGATGAAAAATGCCCATGAAACACATGCGTATGTGGGGGCCATTTTCTTCACTGGCTTTTGAGTACTCCATTCAAATTAACATAAAAATATAATTTTACCAAAATATCTGATAAAAAGCAGGCTTATGTATGGTTTTATCTTCTGGAACATGCCTTTGGGATTAAACTTAATCTGTAAAACTAGGGGCCTCTAGACTCTAGTCTAACGCACATAGGTTGTGTCCTTGAGGCTGTGCAATAGGAAGTAAAAATTCAAGATGCTTATCTGAGATTGTGTGTGTGTGTGTGTGTATGTTATGGTATATGGGCTTTCTTTTCTTAGTACTTTACATAAAAACATAGTGAGAGATTTATATCAAGACTGGGAACCTACAAATAGACTTCTAAGTATTAAGAGATTAAATAGATGGTCATAGAGCCCCCTCTACTGGTCATGAAGGTAATCTCTTAGAGCTTGGTTATTGTATTTACTAGATAGACAAAAATGCATTTATTAATTTTCTTTTTTTTAGATCTTTGACACAGAGCTGAAGGACCAAGAGAGGGAGGTTTGTTTTGTTGATATTGCCTATGATGAGATCCCAGAACGCTACTACAAAGAGTCTGAGGTGAGCATGGGCATTTTTGTGTTTGTTGCCACAAAATGTCAGATTTACTAAATTGCTTTAAAATGCTTAGACAACGAATGAATTCAAGTTACATATTGTGAAGCTATGTTATCATGTCTGTATTGCAAAATTACAGAGACGAGACCTCAGCCTTGTCTAGCAGCTGCGCTTGCTGCTTGTTATGCTTCTCCCATCACCCACATTTGAAGGTCTTGATAGTATAAATCTGTATATTGACAGTGGACCGTCATGTTCAGAGCTGTTTGACAACAGATTGCTATAATTTAAATGAGCCCATACCGTAGGGGACGTTTTTAATAAACAATAACAATAGTATAAATGGAACAAATAAGGTGAGCTGCTTTACAAATGCAGTTTTAACTCTACTGGGGTTTGAATCACTGAATGTAGCATTCATTATTAATTTACAATTATTGTTATAATTGTGCAGTATTTGTATTTTACTCTCTATGTAGGATTTGCGATACTTCAAGTCTGAGAAGACGTCTCGAGGATACTGCAGGAAGGCTGGAGGGATACTCAGGAGCCCATCATGTGCTCATACAAACTGGTCACAGTCAAGTTTGAAGTGTGGGGTCTGCAGACACGGGTGGAGCAGTTTGTACACAAGGTGGAGTTCTATTATTATTTAACTTAGTTTTAGTTTAATTACACCAATCAAGCATGAACAATTCATGATTATGGTTAAGAATTCAATTTGACACATTGAAGTCAATTGTTATTTATATAAATACCTGTGATAATAGACTGTAAAAGATAGTGTAGCTTAGATTATCATTCACATTTTGAGAGTTAAGAATATTAGAGTTTTAATAACTATTATAAGAGTTCTGTGTTTGTTTCATAGGTCGTCAGGGATGTGCTGCTGCTGGGCCACAGACAGGCCTTTGCATGGGTGGATGAATGGATTGGTAGGTCGATTAGTAAAAGCTCTGTTATGTTATCAGCAAACATATTTGACAAGTGTATTTAATTTTATTTTCTGTCAATCAAATACATGATTTACAGCTAAAACAATCTGATATTTTTTTTAGATACAGTGCTCATAAGTTAATACCCTGGTAAAATCTGTGATTGTTTGGCCATTTTTTAGATATGAATGGTAACACAAAAAACTTTTTTTTTCACTCATAGTTGGTAGTTGGGTGAAGCCCCTTTATTGTCAAACAACTGTGTTTACTCCTTTTTAAATCATAATGAAACTACCCAAATGACCCTGATCAAAAGTACATACCCTGGTGATTTTGGCCTGATAACATGCACAAGTTAAAGTTGACACAAACAGGTTTAAATAGTTACTAAAGGTAACCATTCAAACCTGTGAGCTGTTTGCTTGTAATCAGTGTGTGTTTATAAAAGGTCAGTGAGTTTCTGGACTCCTGACAGACCTTTGCATCTTTCATCCAGTGCTGCACTGATGTTTCTGTTTCTGAGTCATGGGAAAAGCAAAAGGTAATTGAACCTTTTCCCACAGATAAAATAATAAAACAGGAAAGGAATATAAAAAGATATCCAAGGAATTGAGAATACCAAATCGGCAGTGTTCAAACCATACTAAAGGAATTCTGTTGAAACCAAACCCTGGTCAGGTAGACCAACAAAAATTTCAGCCATAAATGTCAGGAAAATTGTTTGGGATGCAAAGAAAAACCCACAAATAACTTCAGCTGATATACAGGACTCTCTGAATAAACGTGATGTGGCTGTTTCAAGATGCACAATAAGGAGGCACTTGAAGAAAAATGAGCTGCATGATCGAGAAAGCCAGAAGAAAGCCATTACTACACAAATGCCACAAAGCATCCCGCTTACAATACACCAAACATCACAGAGACAAGCCTCAAAACTTCTGGAATAAAGTCATTTGGAGTGATGAGACTAAAATTTAACTTTTTTCATAAATGTTTGGAGAGGAGTCAACAAGGTCTATGACGAAAGATACACCATTCCTACTGTGAAACATGGAGGTGGATCACTAATGTTTTGGGGATGTGTGAGCTACAAAGGCACAGGAAACTTGGTCAAAACAAGATGAATGCAACATGTTATCAGAAAATACTAGACGAATATTTAAAAAGAGTAAACACAGTTGTTTGACAATTAATGTCTTCACCCAACCACTAACTATGAGTGAAAAAAGGTAACTGACAAAACTGTACATGTATGTAATACTGTTTTTATCAGCATGAAATTGTTTCATCTGCTTCCCTGCATCTAACACTGTCAGTGCTCTATCCTCACCCTCATTTCGCATGTGTTCTTTTTTTCAAAACACCAGTAACTTCTAACAATTATTTAGAATGAGGTCCTGCAATTTTAAAAAAGAAACCTGCACATAATTGCACTTTTTGCATTTCATGTTAAAGAAATGTATTAGAATGTTGTGGAGAAGTAAATGAAATTTGTTCTCGGATAGATGCCTTGTTATTGAAAGCATGAGCTCCACTTAGAAAAGAGAGTCTGGCGAAATAACAAACAAGTTTGCTCTCATAGAAATCTGCAACTTACCATCTCACAGCTTTTAGGCCTTCACCTTTGCTAGAGTGTTTAAAGTCAGGAGCCCTTTATCTTACATTAAACTGTCTTGTCCTTTTCTTCCCCCTCAAAATCACTTTAAAATGTGCCACTGCCTACAAGCTGGTGAACTGAAAACCTAAAAAAAAAAACTATGCCCTTCTCTGGGCACTGTGGGGACCCAATGTTCTATGTTTTTCTTGATTCTTGAGCTCTTGGCCCTATCCTTTTATTACATTGCTCTCACTGGTGTGGCTTGGACCTGTCTGGCTCCTGTTAACACTTTGGATTGTGGGCTTTTTACCAGGTCTAACCCTTTATTTTCACACATGGAATGAACCGCTACCAACTAACTCTTTGCTGCCCTAACTTTAACAAAACTGAAAATAAGTTATCAACATTTAAACCCTCAATCCACACCTACCCATTCTTCCAGATATGACTTGGGAGGACGTGCGGGATTACGAGAAACAAATGCATGAGCAAACCAACATTAAAGTTTGCCTTGAGCAGCAAGAGCATTCCACAACAAACTCATCTTCACTGGATGAAAATGAGATCCATGACAAAGCAAGTGTATGTCTTTTCATTTTGTCTTTACTCCATTGCTTTTCTTCATTCTCATATTTAAATTTTTGACACCCTAGGTTTCTGGATCAACTATATTTATGTGAACAAACTGCATTGAATAAAGGTGTTCGGTGTTAAGGCAACACTATGTAACTTTTCAGGTGAGATGTACTGTATGTTGCTCCAACACTGCAGCTGGGAATGTTATGGTTAAAAGTTACATAGTGTTGCTTTATTGAACAAAGCTGTTATGTTGGTTTGTTTTAGGATTCATAAAGGGGTTACAAATCTTAGTTTTTCTCTTTCCATAGACATGACAATGGATGAGGTTCGAGAGTTTGAGCGCACCATTCAGGAGGCCACTAACCAGAAGATTGGGATTTTTCCACCATCAATCTCTATTAGTGAGACGCCCCTGTCATCCTGTGCCCTCACTGGCCCTGCCAGCGCCCCCTCCACGCCCATGTGCACGGATGCACCGGAGTCCCTCTCTCTGCCAAAGGACCGTCAACGTAAAAAGTCTGCTCCTGAAACATTGACCATACTTGATCCCATTCCAGCTGGTGTTCCTCAAGGCGCCGCTTTGGGTCCAAACTCTGTTTCAAACCACCTCCAGTCATCCACACCTCCATCCTCAAGCAGTGATATTGCCGAAATGGGAGAGTAAGGGACTTAAAGATGTCTGCTCCTGCCCCATTCCTTATTTAACCCTTTCCTCAGTAGCCTATGGAGACTAACTTCTCAACACCAGTGCCCTGACACTTCTATTTCAGATGATTTGCCAGAATCCAATCTACATTTTAGTTTATAACATTTCCTTTTGAGCACTGATTGCTAAAGTTATAAATGAATCAGTTTTTTTTTTTTTCATCGAGTAAGCAGACAATTATTTTCAAGATATTAGACCATAAAGTATTTGCCTTATCACAGCTGAGCCAGTGGTTATTATTTTATTAAGAAGTATTTGCTGTGCCCAAACTAATGACTGTTCAATATGCTTTTTCAGTCTGTGCAATGGCTGTGTTGAAATAGAAATTGGTGATAGTAAATAGAATAGCACTGTAGACCTTGTGTTAGAGAAACACTTACTGGAAAAACAGCCAACTTGCAGTTGTTTAGGCATTTCAACTGGCCTTCTGATCAGACTGCAACTATCCTTTTGTCTGAATCAATTTCAAGAGAAGATGCCATGTTAGTACAATCCTTAAGAAATCCTCAGGTTTCTCCCAACTTTATCTTTACTATCTGTCTTACATTTGGAAAGGCAGGGATATTAGTGTACATTTTAGCATTTTTTACCTCTACAGATATGAGTTATGTGACCACCAGTCCAATTAACCCTTGAATGTTTACACATCAGAAAGGATGAAGAATTAGTTTATTAGTAGTTACGCATTCAGTGATGCTGAAATAAATCATCTTTGCTTGTGGCCGTTAAATTGTAAATTTAATCTGTTTTTTTTTCTTAAGGTTGCTATAATCCTGTGTACGTTGCCTCAAAGGAATGCTGGGCATCTCATTAATAATGTGATGTCACTGTACAAAATCAGAAAGTATGTAGGAATGTGGCCATCCTTGGGAGCTTTCAACTTTGAGATTTGTCCAAAGTGAAGTCTACGATGGGGTACATAAATTGCTTTGACAGTAACGCTAAAATTTTGCTTTGTACTTGATTTAATGCACACAAACTAACTTAACCACATAAACCATCTAAAGGGGAAACAAATGTAAAAGTTCTTCTGTAATAGTCCTAACAATATTCAAAGAAATCTTTTTGCTGCATGGAATGTTAACCAAATGTATACATATTCTGTGACAAATACATGTATAAACTGTAAATGGTTGAATCGGTACAGTATATTTAGTTATGCAACTGTGTGAAAAAGTGAATGCCAACTTTGAAAAAGCTCTTTATTCAGTCTGTCTGGCCTAATAGGAAAGTAGACTTTGACTGAATTGTAAGCATGCCCAGACAATATAGGCCTACTAACTCTTTCAACTCAGTGCCTCCGCATGAAACGGTGTATGGTCACATTTTCAAAGGTAAACCAAAACCACACTCTTTTACAAACAGAAAATTTAAATCTATTTAGTTGAAACCCATCACATCAAATGCTTGCATCAGGCTTTCAAGCAACAGGGCTACCTTCTAATGTTTAGTTAAAGTTTTTAGCTTGTGTGTTCCTCCCATTTGAACCCAACAATGCATTTTTTTTTTACTTTCC
Source organism: Perccottus glenii (assembly GCA_024416835.2). Lineage (NCBI taxonomy): Eukaryota > Metazoa > Chordata > Actinopteri > Gobiiformes > Odontobutidae > Perccottus > Perccottus glenii. The sequence goes on from CM044549.2 coordinate 21,361,561, forward strand.
CGCTTGTTTCCAGACCTTATTTGACAATGAAGGAATGTGTTACTTAACTTTTTTGTTGGACCAAAGTCCTTTGATCCATCATAGTGACTGAAGGACGGTATCCTCAGTGAGAGCCTTGCCATGAAATATTGTTAATATTTTGTACAGTTTCTCACTTGCTTTTGCTAAAAACAAAACTGTAGCTATTTAACTGTAACTGTAGCTTTTGTCTTAACCTTTTTTAGGAATTTGTAATTGGTTAGTGACCCTCTGTATTATGTTCAGCTTATACATATTTCTGACTTGAGTATGCGCCCTCACTCTTGTCAGGAACACAGAGATCCAGGGATGTTCAATCTACCACGGGCTATTAAATTTAAAAGTCATGCAAAATACTGAGTCGTGTAAGATTAAGCTCTGCTCTGTTTAAAAGAGTAACATATGGGGGTATTGTAAATACTGTTAATGATTAATATAGTAAGTTTCTTACAATGAATCTGTTGCATTGCTGAAGTGACATGAATGTGAACAAGATTTCAAAAGAAGGATCTTCCAGGTGTAGAATGAAGTGTCTGTATCTATGAAGTCATCTTCTTAGTTCTTTCTTTCTAAACCTCTAGATCAAGACTCCTCATTGTAGTGGTGCACTTTTGACTCTGGACTTGCTTTTGTTGACCTTGCAGGGCAAAATCCTTTGTATTAGTTGTATTTCAAAAAGCTTTTTCTTACAGTGAGGTGACTATTCTTAATGTTTAAAGCTGATTGGCTTTTTCTATTCCTGATTTGTAGATTTTGTGATCGCTGGTATTGTTAAATTGATCAATCAATTATTTTTATTTTTTTTTCAATTAAAGGACCAAGATTTCATTTGACCCTGCTTCATATCTTCCTGAGACTATTTGCAATGCTGTTGTGCTGTCTCCTCAGACGGGGGGGCCTGTCATGTAAAAACTGTGCTTGGTGAAACAAGTCCTAAAAGTGCCATTCTTGTTTGGCTGCTGGAAGTTGTTCTGAGTTCTTCCACTCTTCAGATATTGGTTATATTTTTACTGCCCTTCTGAGGTTGGTTTTGTTGTTCGTTGTTATTTACATTTTTTGAAATAGATAAATAAAAGTTTACTAGCTATTAATGCATTTGTGCTGTTTATTTATTTATTTATTTTTTGCATTTTAGGATAGATTACTTAAACATAAAGGACATAATGGTACAGAACAGATAAAAGGTTGTCATGACTCCATGGCATCACTGAGGTATGATCCGTAAAAGTGTCTTGATTAGAAATATCTTAATATCTTCTTGTCACTTAACAGACAGGAAAATGTTTCAGAATGTGTCTTCCTCAGCTAAAACTCACATATTTACATGTTACAGTGACCTCTGACCTTTCCTCATGTCAAAATAAATGAGGGTAAAGTATGTGCCTGACCACAAGTCCTTTTACATCGGTTACATTTGCACAGAATCTTATAAAGGCCTCATACGTGTACATGAGGGTGCCATGCAAGCGTACTTACAGTAAATTTAATATGAGTACATGTTTTAAGAATAAAACTATTTAGGATTAAAATGCACTTACATTTTGAATACCCATCTTTAGAATCTATAAAAAATATTTTGTGTTAACTGATTAAATGAAGTCAAAGTGAAATAAGCTCATCTAATCAGGCTGTTTATTTCTGTCAATTTTCAATTTATTAGTTGACTTCCTCCAAAAGAAACCTACAGAGATGCTCACTCGGTGCCCTCCGATGGCTGTGGCGTTTGTCGTGGTGTTGGTTGGTGGTGCCTGTAGTAGCCATTCTGTCCCGTTCACAACTTCACATTCCCCACTTTGTCAATAATTCTCAGCTCTACACTTTGTGAACAGCAGGAAGCACTGTATGTGGCCAGGTTAAAGGTTGTTTGCACAGTTGCCATTGGTACAGTCTGTGCATGTTGCCACAGTTGGCCCTACAGCAGAATGTATTATATTGAAAAAAGGTGTATGTATAGCCTGTCATTAGCATGCAGCAAATATACTGTATTTCCCAAAGTGTCTGTGCAGATAAGCTGTTCATATTTAAAATTGTAATTTATGTGATGGGAGAAAAAATTGTGACATGATCCACTGTTTTCTTTTCAAACAGAAGACTGTCAAACAAACCAACTCAGCATAAAAAAGTGCACAGTAAAGAGATGTGTTTCCTAGCTCCACCCATTTACTGTGTCTGTAGAAGTCCTTCGGAAACAGAATAGGCACTGGTAATTGATGAATGTGTTCTTGCTTAACAAATCCAGTTGGTTATGTTTTATGTTCTTGACGCAAACTTTCCAGTAAATGTATGTAATGTAATTGTTCCCTGAAGGGTGTGACATGCTCGTCCCAGAGTCCACCTCCAAGCCACAAAGTTCCCTAGCTTCACACTGGATTTTACAGCTGACACATCTAAAAGAAACCTGTTTAGCTGTTGTGTATTATGAAAGGATTTTAGGATTTTTTTTCACTTAGTAATACTAATGTTGATCATCAAAAGTTGTGATCATATTTCTAAAATTTAAATTGACTAGGTCACATGCAGATGTTGCCCAAATGGTCCGGTTCTATTCACAACTCAAGCCATTGATAAGCCATTGTCATATTTTATGTTCTGCGGTTGAGATGACATTTTAGCAATAATATTGGAGATATGGAGTAAGGTAAGGCTAAAGCCCCTCCCCTCAGAAGCAGCAATATCTTTGCAGACATCTGCTGTCTTTCTGAAGATGGCCATTCAGTGCTGTCCCGATGAGAAGAGGAGAGTATGAAGCTGTGAGCACTGTCCAACAGGTACAAGACCGCCACTAATACCACTGCAGACCTTCTGGTGGTCATTGTGGACAAGGATACAGGATTGTGTGTGAGTCATGTATTATCAGCAGGTAAACTTGTGCTAAGCAGCAAAACAAGTGTTCAGAAGTCAAGGGAGTGTTGTCTATGCTTAACCATATGCCTTAATCCAGTAGCTCATTACAAAACTGACCATGTGTCCAAATGCATGTAACTGCTGACATTTCCACATATGATTTGTATATGTCAAATCGTAATATTTTGTATTTAATTTGACATTTGTCGTTTTAAGGTGTTGGCTGTCACACTAAATAGTTTGTAGAGGGCAGTGTTTGTGTGTTCTGTAACTCTGTAAATCTCCTGAGCAGCCTGCCAAACTGGATTTACTAGAGTCAGCACACTTTACTCATAAAGTTGGCACATCTCAGAAACACGGCACATTAAATAATAACCATAAAATAAAATAATAAGTATATTTAACCAAAATAAAAAAACACAGACCAACCTTTAATACTAGTTAATACTTCAAACTGGACAAAAGACACAAGAATCTTATCTTAACTTAGTGCAACCAAAGGTGTGGACAAAATATGTCCCGTGTGGTGTGGTTGTACCTGTTGGGTAATTTTGTGAGCTGTAAGCAAGAGTCACTCACGTTAGTCAGGTTGAAAGGAATGCTACATGCTATTGCTGCACATCGCAAAGAAACGGTAAGACAAGAGTGTCTCTTTGGGTATGTATTGAGAAAACTGTTCTTGTTTTGTAAAACTAAAGCTGATTGTTACTCTTAATATTTATCACTAGAAAGTGAAAGTGTCTTTCTTCTGATAAGAAATCTAAAATTGCATATCACCTTTAGATATGAGGTGTTGTGGGTTGCAGAGGGTGAGGAACGTTGCAACCCTTTGTGCTTTGCTGGCAATGGCAGTTGTATTGTACCATGACCCGTTTCTGTTGCTTTGGTGGCCTCAACAACCAGAAGAGGTAAGATCACAGCTTTGTCACAGCCTGAAACATATTTGATGAATAAACATCACCTATATTATCAGATTATTGGGTAAAACATTATGTAAATTGTTTGCTATCACAAATAAGAGTCATGTTTGCACTTTTATATCCTTTTAAGTTTCATGCAGCAAAATTTGCAACAGTTTCCCAGATGAAGTGAAACAAGCCTTTAATAATGTTCATGGGGAAGTTAAAAACCTTCCTCTTTAGCTCCACCACATTTAGTAAAGACAACTGAAAGTGCTTTATCTGCACTCTTCGTCTTTAATATTTTTATAATCTGGAATTTACTTACTTATTCTAATCTTGTCTGTGTGCTTTAAATTTCTCTTTTATTATTTCTGTAAAGCACTTTGTATAAATTGTGCTGAGAAATCAAATTGCCTTGCCTAAAACAAGTTTCTGTACTACATCATTTTCATTGCAGAAAACCATCGACCCAGGTTTCCCTTTGGACATGGCCCCAAATTCTATTGATGAAATGTTTGATGGCTGTCGGTCAGAAGCAGCATCTGTGATCGACCAGTTCGGTGTGTTCGAGTGGAGTTTCAACAGTAACTTTGCTGCAGCATGGGCTTCAGTTGAAAACAAGATAAAGCGACCCGTGCCCTCGCCACTGACAGAAGACCATGCTATAGTCCTGCACATGTATACAGAACAAAAGTCTACATTCATCCAACAACATTTTAACAGCGCTCTAACTAATGGCAAATCTGTTTACAACACACCAGGTTTTATGTTCCACTACTTTTACTTTTACCTCATCGATGCCATTCAAATGCTACGTCAGACTCAAACAGTGTGCACAACAAGCTATTACAGGACAGGAATACAGTTTCAACTCGATGTCAATCACACCAGAATGCGCTTTGGTTCTTTAGTTTGGGCATCGCAGGACAAAGACTCATTGCAGCCTAAGAGCAAAATTTCTTGTTTTGAAATCTACTCGTGTTTTGGGGCTGACATATCAAATTACTCTGCTGTGAATTTAGAAGGACAAGTACTAATTCCTCCCTATGAGGTTTTTGAAATCACAGATGTCCAAACTAAAAACGCATGGTGCAGTGTCATCTACAAACTACAGAGTACAAAAGTGCCAAGAACTGATTTAAACTGTAAACTAAATTTAGGGCAAAGTGAATCGTATTTTGTTGATATATTTAGACACTGGCAAATACTCTCTATTTTAATCATTTCAGTTAGTATATTTATTTTTTATTATGCATTCTTTGTAAAACGTTGGGGCAGGGATTTACAGACTACACTCAACGACAAAACACAAATATAACATAACATTGTTCCGTTCTCTATCCTGTCAAGGTCATTTCCACTAAACCAATAATTACTATTGTAAATTGTCATTTCTTGTGTTCGTGGAATTAAGTGCCACCTAGTGGTGAAGTTATATAGTACAATATAGTAAAACTAAAAGAAAAACTGAATTGGAAAAAAGAAAGAAGAAACTTTGTGTGTCTCAAAATTTTCAAAACAAACGGTAGAATATTGCTTCAACTTCCTTTCAAAAGATTATTAAAATGCCTAGACAATATTACTTCAATTCAAACTTTGGACTTAAATAGAATTTGGACAAAGTCCAATTTGTGAACTTGTACCTGCTTTTAGCACTGAGACCGCTCTCAGTGCTAAAGCAGTTGTCTTATACGCTGAAGGTTGATGGTTTGATTCCTGCTCTCCCCACCGTTTATACTGTTGTTGTGTCCTTGGACAAAACACTTAACCCACCTTGCCTCCAGTGACACAGCACTGGTGTCTGAATGTTGGGACAACGGATGGAAATTACAATCTGGCATGTTTACATTTTTGTGACTGTGTCTCATGTATGTTCATAAACATGCACCGTTCCAATCAAATAAATGAATGAATTATATAAATAAAGCTTGTATTTTATTATGCATGGCTGCTTATTTAATCAATGCTCTAACCTATACACTTGAATGATTTGATGGGGGAGGTCTAGTCACTGATTAGAATGACTCACAGCTGCAGACATCAGGTCCACAGTGATTCAGGAAGTGTGGGAAATGTATTGATGTGAGTAAAATGCTTGGTAACTATTGAAACTACTGACTAGCGTCATTTAAAGTTGTTTTTACAATCATTGCTGTTCATGCTGATGTAAATAATTAAGTAAGTTTAAGTAGAAAGTTACTGCTTATGTAAGGTTGACTTTGAGTTTGAGTTGAGTTTAAGTCATGGAAGCCACAAAACAATACTTTGGAGAAGAAATGAGTTCAGTTTTTAGACATGTTGCAGAATCTTTCTGTAAACACTGTCAATGCTTCTTTAACAGTACCAGTAACTTAATAACTGTTAAATGTTGCTTGTGTGCAGATTTTTTTTAAGAAGTGAGTGATTTATACAGAATGGAAGACAAATTGTGTCTCATATATTTTTTTATTCTGCTGCAGAAGTCCCCTCAACAGGGTTATCCTGTACTGGATATGGCTCTAGATGCTGTGGATGACATGTACAATGGCTGCAAAGACAAAATGAAGTCCAAAGTTAAAAAGGAATACCTGCCAAATGAAAAGAACAAAGTTGGAAATTTTTCTATTGCTTGGCGGGAAGCTGAGAATTACTACAACAAAATCTGGAAGCGTAAGAGCAAAAGACCTTCCACTTTTCTGGGTAAAGAACAGATTATGTCCATTTATTTGTATACCCTGGACAAACCCAATGTTTACGTGGATTTTAACAATGCAGTGCGGACACAGAGGACTAACTACAAAAGCTCATTTAGGTACCACTCGCTTCATTACTTCCTGACCGACGCACTTCAGAAACTCAGCGCTCGTAAAGGTAAAGCAGAGCGTTGTGTGACTGTCTTCCGCAGAGTGAACAGTTACTTCAGTGGAGATGTTCTGAACAAGCCAATCCGCTTCAGCTCTTTCACCTCCACCTCACTGGGATGGTACCCCATTGCGGAGCGGTTTGGAGACAAGAGCTGCTTTGAGGTTACCACGTGCTTTGGAGCAGACATCTCGCTTTACTCCAAATTTGGAGAGTCGGAGAGAAGTCCTCATTCCACCTTCTGAGGTCTTTAAAGTCACACATGTCAAGAAAAGGTCTGATGTGAAGAGTCTGCCGTGTGAGGTGGTCTATAAGCTGACGACCACAGGCAAATCGCTTTCCAACTTAAACTGTGCACTTTTTTGAATATTGTAGAAAAAAAACTTTGAATCATATGTATTTCAATTAAATTAAATTAAACACCATTTTGACACACGTGCACTTGTATTTGATTTACCATCAACTATATAGGGAACGAAAAGCATCACCTGGAGGTATAGAGCTGCTAGTGCAAACATTTTAGTCAAGAGACAAAATGCAAAACAGAAACAGTGGCATCACATTTTTGTTTTCATAATAAAAATAAAAGAATATTAAGTATTAATTTTATTATAGTACTTTCTTTAGAGTCTCAACAGTACACCGAGTGCAATTGTGTTCACACATTGGAGAAACCTTCATCATAACCAAAAGAAGCAATAAAGTCACAGTCTTTACTTTGAATAAAGATGATGCGTATGAAGTGCTTTTTTTTCTGCTTCAGTAAGATTTTCCATGGTTTTTATTTGTGTCTGTCATTGCGACCAACATGTACAGTAAAACAGCACTATAGTTCTAGATGATCTCCTTATGCAACTCACTGCAAAGAAATATTGGGAGCTCTCTCTTCTCTTTGAGCCTATGAGACATTTTAGTTAAGGGAAGAATATATAGCATCTATTCATAGGGTTGTCACTGTTAAAGTTACAACAACATAGCAGTTGAGAGTGTGGAGCAAAATCCTGAAATCATCCTGAAAAGTAAAGTAAATGTGCTGTTTTAGTCTGATCTAAATTAAAATGTGAAGAAAAATTGAAACCACCAGCAGTTTAGAAGTCTCTGGTGATACTCAAAATAAACAATGTGTGTGACAATGTCTCTGTCTGGCTAGTGGGAGCAGACCTCAAAACAAAAATTTAAACTTTATTTTAAACAATATTATTACACAGACATAAGGATGGAAAATGTAAGTTAAAATAAGTTTTTACAATCTTGTATTCAGAGGTAACTAAAATTTAAATGAGGTAGAGCGAGGGAGAACCCACTCCATTTTCTTCGGTGTGCTCCAGCAGGTTTGGTCCTCAACATGGTTTACACAGTTTGAATAAAAATTACATAAAATGCTGCAGACAACTCATTGCAAAGGTCCAAGTAACATCAATTTAACTCATTCATCTGATTTATCAAGGAACACAAACACAAAAAATCTTTAAAATGTATTCAAGATCATTATTTAATAATAATGATCTATGTCCTGAATGTGTTGAGTGATGTAACTCATGTGATGAGTTAGTTTGCGTTTGGATTCTTGAGCTGGCAGAGCGACACAGAGGAGCCAACTCCAAAACCTGCATAAAGTGGCTCTGAGAATTTGGCTTTGAATCTGTGAATGAGCTCCATAGTTTCTGATACTGAGTAAAACGACACTGTGTTGCCAGCGTAGTCCAGGTACACGCCGATACGAGTAGCTTTTGGTGTGTTGGTAAGATCTTGATCGACTTTGTTGTGCCAAGCGGAGTACCCTGCGTCCGAACAGAGCAGGCTCCATGACTTCTCGTTGTATCCCAGCAGACTGTGGGAGTTCTTGCCCTTGCGACTGATGCTCCTATAAGCCACCCCAACTGAAAACTCCCCACTCCATTCAGCCTCCCAGTAGAATCTGAAACCACTCAGAGACTCTTTGCACAGCACCTGGGAAAAGCCGTCAAAGCGCTCGGGGTGATCCGGGTAAAACTGGACAGTCTTTTTCCTTGTGACCCTCTGGTTTCCTTCTGACAGGATCAGCTCTTTGTAAACTGTGTTTGGGTCAAATGACAGCTTGCAGGAATCTAAGCAGAGCATTACAGTTTTGTTTTTTTACAATTTGTTGATCCACAAAGAAAGTTTTAGTCAAATATATAAGTTATACATCACATACTCACATCTCAAAAAGTCATTTCTTGTTTTTGGCTCCTGAATATTGACACTAGAGGGAGCTATTTTGATAAAAAAAAAAATAAGGCAAAATTAAATATGATTACATATTTATTTATAATCTCAATTTATTTATTTGTAAAAACGCAGGAAATTCTTCACTTACCTTTGACTCTTTTGTCCCCATTTCTTGGCAGAAGAATGTACACTGAGGTTTCACTAACTGTTGCAATGACAGAGTGTTAAACCAGACAGAAAACCAAAATGTGCGTAGTAGTATTAATACAGTTGAGCAAATAACTCTTTAAAAACAAACCTGTTTTGGAGATATTGCTCAGTTTTTTCTTGCAGATGTCATCCAGAAGTTCCTTCATCTCCAGAGCAGTTTTGCTCATCTCTCCAAAAGAGAACTGAGGGTTTATGAGGACTTTAGGCACCATGGGCTCAGGAGGAACACAAAGAGTAGGGAAGTTCTGTTTGGACCAAGTAAAAGATGAATGTAGATTTTAAATGTAGATTTTACATAAACCGACTTCTTGTTGTTTGTTACCTGCAAGAAATGAATGTTGTCCTCTGTCTTGAGTATCTGCCGCAGTTCAGCTTCTCTGCGTTGCAGCTCTATAATCTCCTGCTCTAGACGCTCCACATAGCTGTCAGCCTGTAACATGGCCGCCTGCATGTTGGTCATTATCATTTGGTTGATTTCAGCTTTCCAGCGCTCTACTGCTTGGAGCATTTCATGGAAAGTCTTATCACTTTCTGCCTGCGCTCGCTGGGCACCACTCTAAAACATACAATGTACACGATAGACTAACAAGAAGCATTTCATCTTCAGAAGCACCAGATGGTGCCAAAATCATAAATCTTACCTTGAGAACATCCACATTATGTTTGAGCTCTTGTAGCTCCTTCCTCCTCTCCTGCATAAGGTGATGGACCTCAGATTGGGTCACCACCAATATCTTCTAAATAACAAATATCATCATAGTGTCACACACAGGAGGTGAAAGAGTGATCAGTCTGAATACTACCTATAATCCGTGAGAGTATTCATCAAAGGTGTTGAATACTTTGTAGTAATAACAGTGCTGGACTCAAGTCATCAGGCCCATCTTTGTAACTTGTGACCTGACCCAAGGGTAAGCCTCAATGACTCAATTGCCCTTGCAGCCTGTTCCTTGAGGTTGAGAAGCGGGCCCTCTCATTTAACTCCCAGGCCCTAAATGTAACCCAGTGGTTAAGTTTTACCCCTGAACAATACTGATTTGTAACTGTCCAGGATTCATTCAAAAGTATTAAACACATTCATAACCTTCAATTGAAAAATCTGATTCAGAGCGTCTCTCTTCTCGGTGCTCTCTTAGCCCCTCCCTTCCCCAGCACTGACACTCTCTGCTCGCATGTAATTTTTTTTTGGATTGGTTTAGTTTAACTAAGTTTAACTAGTTTTACTAAAAGTCTAAAGTCAGATATTTACAGCAAGAACAGAAGTAATAATCTGTACAAAGAGACAATACACAAGAGGTAAAGCAAACAATAAGCATTCTGCAAAAAACAGTTTTCAACATAAACAGCTGCTCTCTTTACACTAAATTATTCTGTAGGTAGGTTTGAATAAATAAATACAAAACTATAGAGGTAGGCCTATATAGGCTATAGTCATAAAAAATATTCTATAGTCAAAACTCAAATTAAATAACTTTGACTCGGACTCGAACACTGAGGACGTGAAAGTGACTTGGAGTTGATAACCGGTGATTCATCTTCAACACTGTAATGACAATATTGCTTTTTGAATTCGATTACCACCACGTCTAAAATAGCTAAATTCAGGGTGTTAATAATATCCCTGCGGTATTTGTTATCTGCATTTTGACACGTACGCTATTGTAGAGAATACATAAAGTGTGCAGTGATACCAACTTGCTTCTCAATGCGTTCTTCTTCTGCTGAGGTGATGTTGTGGCTGCGGTGCTCTCTGACAGTACACAGCACACAGATACACATCTGGTCGGTGCGACAGAACAGCTCCAAGCCTTTCTCATGATGGGGGCAGATCTTCCTGTCCAGGTGTCCGGTCTCGTCCACCAGCTTGTGTCTCTTAAACGTAGATGACTCATAATGTGGCTTGACATGAGTCTCACAGTAGTAAGCAAGGCACATGAGGCAAGACTTGACAGCCCTTTGGCGACGGCCCACACAAAAATCACAAAACGATTCTCGGTGCATGTCAGGAAAAGGGGTGAGCTCTGGAAGCTGCCTGCGTGGTTCTTGCTTGACATCAGGAATGTTGCGTCTCAGGACTGGTCGAGGTGTGAAGGTGGCGCGGCACTCAGGGCAACTGTATACACCCATGTGGTCAAACTGATCCCAGTAGATCTTAATGCACTCCAAGCAATAGATGTCCCCACAGGGAATGGTGACTGGGTCCCTTAGGGTGTCAGCACACAGTGGACAGTAGGCCTCTGGAGGCAATGGAAAACCAGACTCAGCCATGTTGAAGTCAGTTAAAGCATGTCCACTTTCCCAAAGCCAAGCCCTTCAAAAGAGATAATTTTCTTCTTGGCCAACATTTATAGAGTGAGGTTTGTTTTTACTATAAGCAGAAACCCAATGTTTTGTTGTTTTTTTTCCCGCATGTGAATGAAAGTACTAAGGTTTGCAACTGTGAAGGAGTCTGCTTGACAAACAGGTTTTAACTGGTAAACAAACATTAAAGTAACTTTGTCAGCAGATTGAAAACTGTGATAATATACATAAGATAACTGTTTAGATAAGATAAACACAGTTTTATGGCCTATGTTTAACACCAATACTTCATATAGAGTATTTATCTCAGACCTTAAAGAATTAGTTAAAGCTGCCAATTAGTTATTCCTAAACCAAACTAATATTATTACTGAAAGTCACTTGAGCGTTCCACTTGACTGAACAGTGAGTTCCATGATGGTATGTGATGCCAAAACAACGAATCCTTCACTGTTTGTCCTCTAAACAGACAAGTGTCTCATTCAAAGTGAGACATTTTAAATGGAAAATACTGTCAGATATTTATTTTTTAGGAGTTACACCCTGTCAGAATTTGTGATTTTTTTTTGCCCAAAAACTATTCTAAGACAAAAACAAACAAAACTAAAATAGACTGTACATAAGTGGATTAAAAACTATGCTAGAACAAAATAAATACACTAGGCTGTGCATATGTACAGTAGGTGTATAGATAAATAAGCCTAGTGTAGATTGCAGGTTGTGTAACAGATATTGAACGTTACAAATATTGCAGTAAAATTTCACATTAATTATGAATATATGACAAAATTACAAAATGAGGACATAGTTTGGATCTTATTCCTGGTCTGTTATGATAGTTTGGGAAGATCAGCTGGCTCTGTGCTTCCAGAAGGGGAGCTTTGGTGTGTTTTTGAACCGCTGGTGCTGTGCTTTGTCGTGGAGCACTGAGGAGAACACGGGCAGATGGCTGCACAATTATGGAGACTGTGGTTTTATAAACAAACCCAAGAACAGATTATGATTTCAGTTCTGTGTTTATGTTCCATTAGTTTACATTAGCTAAACAAAGTAAAATGTATTAATACCAGCTTAAGACGGTAATAACAATTTACCAATCAAGCCGTTCCCTCAGCGTTTTTTTGATGTAAACTGATACAAGATAATAAGCCTATGATTACAGCATCATTGGCAGTTCCTTGTGAATATATTCAAACATTAACTACTCTATATAATGCAATATATCTCCCAGAATTATTATCACCTTACAGATCATTTTAATTGTCCTCTAATAGGATTGAAATAAAAATGTGAAGCCCTATATTTAAACTACAATGAGCATCAGCCTCAGCTGCTGTGTCCCTGTCTCTCCAGCCGTCTCGCTCCCTACTACTGTCTGACACGACAACTTCTTTCATCTAAATAAATGGATTCCAGTATGACCTCATTTATATTAGACTCTTTACTGACATGAGTACTATCCCTCACCTGAGACTCTGCCCCTCCATCCCACTTTAAACAACCTGCCAATTTATGGTGTGCATTTTCTCATTAGGTACTGTCACTATATACAGCTGACCTGAGGCTGAGAGCCTGCTTCAACATCTGGGCCTGCTTCAGAAAGGTTTCTTGTTCACTGTTTGTATTCTTCTCCGTATACTCTAGAGTCACGGCTAATATTGTCCTCTGTCTCACCTGGTGCTGTCTCTTAACTCCTCACCTGCTCACTCTGCTCCAGTCCTGTGACCTCCTCTGTGCCTCTCTGTGCTGTCACCCAAGAGCCAATCAAAAATGTTAATATTAGCTATGCACTTCAACAACAGGAGGTGATTATATTCATTGCTTTGCATGTCAGGCATAAAGAGGTGTTTTACGTATCTTTCCTAACAAGAGGCCTACTGCTTAAAACACCTGACAAACTGTTCCACAAACATCTTGAAAAGCTCCTGAATACTTTTCCAGTCGCGACTCGCTCGGGAGTGAACTGAGCGCGAGGCAGCGGTAGCATTAATGGATGGATCAAATCATTTGAGGCGGGGGTGTTTTGTTTTCTCACACATTTGATAGCCTACCTGTAGCCGTCTATAAACTGTAAGTCTCATCAAATATGTGATGGCGAAATATGAAGCCACAGGTTTATATTGTTCTTGCCTGATTTATGTCCCTTGCGTCCTCTACGCAAAGTTACGCCCTTGTAAGAAAAAAAAAAAGTTTTTACAATTGATGCCATTAGTAGGTGCACGTGAACTGGAGTATGCTATTGCGCTGCACGTTTATAATTGCACGTATCAGTTATAACCAAGTATTTAGGAGCAGGACGAGCACGCGGTGCCTTGATCTACCAGCTAAACCAGTGAGGATAAAAAAAGGTTAATAACTGCCATAATGAGCAGTGTTTATGGAGAAAATATGACCACCCTCCTTCGTTATGTTTAACTCTTTAAAGACAAGGTGGCCTCTGGTCTAGACCATTCTGAATGGTAGCACTATCAGATGTGATTGTGAATAGAAAGATGAGAGGCTGGATAGCTGTGATGTCATGCATGGTGCTGGTTGGTACTCTCTCCCTCTTGTCTGCCTCCATTGTCTCTGTAGGTTCATCTGTATCCTCGCGAGATTCTCCGGGAAAGTGCAGGAGGGAGGGGACACACTGGAGTCAGAAGAGGAAGAGGAGGCAGAGGACGAAGGACCAAAACATCGCTGAGCAAATCAGGATCATCCTAATTATTCCTATAGCATCCCTCCATTTACAGCAGCAGGTACAGCATTCGGTCTGTTCAGATTTTTTACCACCTTTGTTCAACATGTACTTCCACTAATAGTATGGTTATTGTTCAAATCTAATCAGTGATAAATGTATATATGTATATTCAGAATATTATTGAGTAATAAACACTAAGACTAAAAGAAAAAGAGAGCAGGATGTTGCTCACTCTGAATGGACCTGCAGTGGACCCATTTAGAAATGGAGCTGATTAAATTGGCCTGAGCTGATTAAATTGGCCTGAGCTGATTAAATTGGCCTGAGAGCAGCTTGAGTAACAGGAATAGAGCCGTGATAGATGTGAAAAATGTGTTTTTGCGTCTAAGTGAAGAACACATTAGTAATCTTTACTTAGTATATTTGTCATAAAGGCAGTTTCTTGGCAGGCTGAAGCCCAATTGGCTAATGGAGTCGTCATGCTTTTCTGTGAGTTCCTTCTTTTTACTGTTTTGCACTCTTAAGACCACAAGACTAATTGAAACACTAAATACATTGCTATATTCATTTTACAACATAAACTTTTGTTTAAAAGGCATTCCATAAAAACATGTTTTCATCCTGTGTTTTCGTGCAGAGGTTGTGTTGTTTTTATTTCTGTCTTGTTCCAATATTAATGATGCAGCAGGACCTTTCCAATATACTATTGCCAACAACAGGTGCGTGTGTGCAGTCACGCTGAAACAGAGGAGGTATTTCCTTAATTAGTACACCTCAGGTCAATATGATGTTACATGTGGCGTAGCACAAGGATCAATTGTAAGACCATTACTTTTTAATCACGAGTAAGACATAGGCATCAGTGTTCTGAGATATCTCTTTATATAACTTTGTTGATGATACAACATGGTCATCAACAAGGTCCTCATCCAGTTTAGAAATAATGCCCATAGAGAAGTGATGACTGAATACGTTTTCATTTCAAGAGTGATGTTTCTGCTCTGATATTTTAGCTTACATAGACAGTAGAGTCGATTTCAATGTATTAATGAAAGTGCTTTTCAAGATACTCAAAGATGCTTTACCTAGTCCATTATTCATTCACTCCACAGTCACACACTGGTGGTGCTACTATTTTGTAGCCACAGCTGCCCTGGGGCAGACTGACAGAGAGGTGGCAGCCATATTGCGTCAGGAAGACCTTAGTATTGATATTTTGGAGATGCAGCTTTAAGCCACTAGAAAGTGGTGGGACAGCTTCCTAAAGATATGACAAAAGATAGTTTCTGTCCTATTTATTACTTTGTATTTTCCAGTATGGCTGATTGCTCCGTGCCCATGGCAGAGGTGGAAACTGCCTTCCAGAAGTTTGCAGTCCACGGTGACACCAATGCAACTGGAAAGGAGATGACTGGCAAGAACTTTGCTAAACTCTGCAAGGACTGTCATATCACGGACGGAAAAAACATCACAACCACAGATGTTGATATAGTTTTTAGCAAAGTCAAGTAAGAATTACAATGTTGTCTACTGTGTATTACCGGATCAGTTCAGTGCACTTACTGACACATAGGCCAGTCTCTATGACCCTGGAAGTTTTAAAGACAGATAAATGTGTTTTCTTGTCAAGGGCTTGCTCAGCAAGGGGTCTGTTTTGAACTGGTAAAGGTTTTCAATTGCCGCTGTTTTTGTCAACTAAATCTATCTAATTAGTTGTCTACATTTCTACTTGTTTGTTTGTTTATTTTGGTCAACACAAATGTTGTTTTTCTTCAGAGCAAAGTCAGCTCGAGTGATTACATTTGAACAGTTTGACCAGGCACTGACAGAGTTAGCACCAAAACGCTTTAAAGGCAAGGGCAAAGAGGAGGCGCTGCAGAAGATGTATGGCCTGATTGTTGGGAAAGAACCTGCCAATGTTGGAGTCACTGTGAGTAAACTGAAAGTTAGTTTGAACCTTACAAACACTTTTTAATGTGCCTTCGTCATAGCTTATGATGTTTATATGTGTGTTTTAGAAAACTGCGAAGGCGGCTGCCGTGGACAGACTGACAGATGCCAGCAAGTACACTGGATCACACAAGGAGCGCTTTGATGAGTCTGGCAAAGGGAAAGGAAAGGCTGGCGAGAGGGCGTCAAGACACCAGTGGATATGTGGCTTCGTACAAGGGCAGTGGCACGTATGAAGACAAAGTCAAAGATGCATGATTCGAAGTGTAACTATCATAACTATTTAAAATAACTAAAGTAGGCTGATATATTTTTGTTGATATAAGTTGTTGTAATGACATTATATTTATTGATTGTAGAAACCCGGAGCTCTAAATGTTTTAATAATAATTGCACTGACCAAAAATACAACCTGTGACTTGTAGTCAATCTTGCTGTTTGCTATAGCTTTGCATTGGGCCTTACACTTATATAACAGAACTAGAACTAACAATTCTTGTTACTGGAGGTTTAACCTAAACAGTCAGACAGTTTTGTCATGTCAACAAATCAATTAATAACCAAAGTATATAAAAGCAGTGAAACTTTTGTTGCATAACAGCCTGCTTTTTGTATTGTGCTTTATTTATTGTCTTGAAAATGTATAATGTATATTTCCCTTATATAGTTTTAAGAAAATGTAGAAATGTAAACAATAAAATAATGTACCAGTCCAATTTTATTTTTTACGAGTATTATTTTAATACAGCAGACATAACAATAGGACAGCTCCAGTTTAACTTTTGGGTACAACAGCCTTTTGTTCCAAACCAGCCATGAGCTCTCAAGCCAAAATGTGGGATCTGTTAAAACAATGCACATCAGGATATTTGCATATATACTATACTAAATTGAGCTGTAATGTTAAGTACACAGAGCATCACAGCTTAGATTAAATAAGGGATGCACTTTTTAGTTTTGATGTTGGGTACATTACATTTGAAAAGCCCTTGTGTCTGCCTGGTAGTTTCACAACATAAAGAGTCCTTCTGTTTGTAGGAACAATAACAGCCCAATGCAAAGCCCCCATGGCAAACTAGTAATATAGTAATTTGACACATGATGTTCAATGTAAGGATTTGACCCATTGTATTGTTAGTTTTGTAGTATAAATGTTTCTGTTTGCATTTCAGAAGATATCACAATTGCTCTCATAATAGGGTCAATATAATGAAAACACAACGTCAAAACATGGACTGTAATGCTTTGGGCCAATATCAACAGTGCTCAGTAACATTGTACATTGATGCATCATATTGTTGCAGGTTTGGATGCAAATACATTTTTTTAGAGCAAAATAAAATATTACACCATTGATTGAACCATCTCCCTGACCTCTCACAGATATTTAAGACAACAGTAACTTGAACTGGGTCGTTTGTCAAGAGACACAAATAAAACAGTGTGTATCTTTTAGAACAAAGTGATGTTATCTTCCCACCTGACACCTCTGACCTCATTACCCCTATGCAGACACGATGGTTCCATATGATCAAATATGTTGAGCTGTACATTGGACCTGACTGGGATGGACCCTGTTGAACATTTCCTGAGAAATTACCTGAAAATACTGAAGAATACTAATAACACTAATAAGACAATCAAAAGCTCCTAGTTACATATGACTTGTTAATAATCTCTGTTGGACTGAGGAGGACTCCCTACTGTTAATAACGTCACTAAATAGGCTACAAGGCTGACATTACAAGAAAGGTCTGCAAGAAATACAAAATACAAATACAAAACACATGGACAGCAAACTGCAAAGTCTTTGTAAAGCTAAACGGGACACTTGAAGAGACTAAAATAATAATGATCAAGAGCATGGAGAAGTTTTAAAAATTCCAAAAAAAGACAAAACAAAAAGAAGAAGAAGAGGATACAAGAAGGAGGTAACAAAGACACATTTGCAAACAAACTCATCAGTAACAAGGAATTTAAAAAACCTAAGAAGATTATGTTTTAAAGTGAAGCTCAGCTCAGCTCATTTGAATACACTGATCACAGTAACAAGGATCCACAAGTTGACTTGGCTGGAACAGACAAAATTCCAATTGGAAAAATTAATAGAATCAAATCTTCATTCTATCTTTCTAAGTTTGAAAATTCTAAAACACGAAGACATGATTATGATTAAAAATGTCATAACTACTATTTCAAAGCCATTAGCACATATTTTTATTTATTATTAAAAACATGCACAGTTCCAAACACAACAGCCGAGGTAATACCTCTGATCAAATCTGGTAAAAAAACATAATTTCACCAACTACAGGCCTGTCTCCCTGCTACCATAATATTTAGAAATTTTAGAAAAACTTAGGTTGGATAAATGAAAAATAAAAAAAAAACTCTAAACTAAAAAAATACAATACATGTCATTATGGTTTCAGAACAAACTGATCTACAACACTTGCTTTAATAGACTCAGTCGAAGAAATTACAAATTGCATTGATCAAAGACAAACAGTTGCTGCATTGTTTATTAATTTAAAGAAAGCATTAAACCATAATATATGAATAAATAAATCAGAAGGGTTTGGGATAAGGGGGCTGCGCTGAACTGGATAAAAAGTTACTTGACAAACACAAAACAGTTTGTAAAGTTGGGTGAGAACTGTTCTTCATGGACAGTGTGTGTGGCTTCCCCCAGGGGGCAGTATTGGACCCAAAGTTATTTATTTTAAACATAAATGACTTATGCAAAGTCTCACAAATATTTAAAGCCATTTTATTTGCTGATTATACAAACCTGTTTTGTGTAGGAGATGATTTAAAGATATTATTGAACAAAAAAAGGTCAGAAATAGAAAAGTCAAAACAGAAATCATACTGTTTGGTAATATCAGAAAAAATAAGAAATTAAATATTAACATAATGGGTGTTATCATTGAAAGAGTGAAGGAAAATAAAATTTTAGGTGTCATGATGGATGAAAAACCTAATTGTAAGCCTCATATAAAACATATACAAAACAAAGTATCAAAAAGAATAGGAATATTATACAAAGAAAAACAACTCCATACACTCTACTGTTCAGTTACTTTATATGAACTATTGTGCTGTGGTATGTAGCAATAATCATAAGACTATATTAAACTGACTGGTCATTCTTCAAAAAAGAGCAATAAGAATAATCAATCCTGTTGGGTCTGAGACACCACCAACCCATTATTTAAAACTTCAAAAATACTAAAACTTTATGATCTACTAAAATTTCCATACTTTTCAAATAATGTTTAAAGCCAGAACTAAACATCTATTGCCTAACATACAGGACTTATTTACTGAAAGGGAACATATATAAAATAATATTAAATTAAACGTGTAAGGACAACCAAGAAAAGTTTTTGTGTTTCTGTTTCTTTGTAAAATAATAGAATAGTCTGAATAATAACATAAAAGTATGTCTGAATATGAAGCGGTTTAAGAAAAGATATGCAGAAGTCTTTTATTGGCTACAATACACAGGTCTCCTAAACATATTTTCTAACTCTGCTTAAATTCTATTGAGTCACAAAAGATACACAATTTAAACATTTGAAAGCAGTCTGGGATCCAAGAAAAACCTCACCAAAATGTTTCTGAACTAGTTTAGTTTTTTTTTTTTTTTTTAGCTAAAACACTTTCATATAAAAACAATACAACTTACACTTGCATTTAAAGGTTTGGTCAAATACTTTTTCCTCAGCTGCAAGATAAAAGTAGGGCCTTTTTAAAACATTTCAGCAATGTTAACAGAAACCAAAAAGCCACAAGAAAAATCTCCAGAGAAAATAGAGATTGTTATAAATCTCTGCAATAAACGTCTTGTTTGCTGCCTTGCAGTTGAGATTGCTATGAACTCCTACACTCTCCACCACATAGATTTGTTTACAATCAGACAGGTTTTTGTAGAAATTCTTTACTTTATGGGTTATATTGAACATCTCGTAAGGAGGAATGAGTACTTCTTCTTCATGATTGTTCAGAGCCGTATAATTCTTAAGGTAAGCACCAGAGCAGGTTCTAATATAAAAACAAGTCTCCTTACCAAATTTAGTCAAATCTGTTCTAAAAGAACTGGATGCAAAGGAACCAAATCTGAAAGTCTGGTTGATCTCGCCACTAAAAGTAGTGTTGGTTCTCCTGTAAGTAATGTTACAGGTTTGGTTGTTTTTGCGAAGGATCTGTATGGCAGAAGTGAGCCAAAAGTGTACAGCATGGTAAGGAAAAGAGTTAGTTCTATACACAGAAGCATTATCTCGGACATACGATTGAACCCTTCGTAGAACTTTTTTTGTCCTCCTGCTGTATAAAGACATATGGCTTGAAGGTGATTTAGGGTTAAATTCTTGTCAATGTTCCTACTTATATTCAATTTATCATTTGCACAACGTCTCATGCTGTTCCAAGCCTTGGCAAAATCTTCACTTTTGTTCTCGTTGGGGAAGTATTCACTGTCGACTTTTTCAGACATTTTCTCATTGCATTCGAAGTACATATCGTCAACTGAGTTGTTCATCATGCTCAGTGGAATCTGAGAAAGTTGAGGAATTGAAAGATGTTAAAATTATTTAAGAGTAAGGAACTTGAGGAATTTGAGCTAAATCCCCAAATTCTCACCTGCGCAGACATAACTGGCAACATACCACAAAGCAGCAAAACCAGCATGTTAGCCTTCATTTCTGCAAACAAACTAACAAGGAAAATTTAAACCACACACATTTGAGTTATTTCTATGAGACGCTACGTGTGAAAATAATTTAGCAATACCAGTTTTTACTCTACCCTTGTAAATTGTTAATCAATGCTTCATAATTTTTATTTTTATTTTATGTGGTCCATTATTCATCAAGTCTTTTAGCACAGTCTTTAATTAGCTAACAGATTACCACTCTAAGCATTTAAGTGCTCACTAGTGATATATATATATATATATATATATATATATATATATATATATATATATATATATATATATATATATATATATATATATATATATATATATTAGGGCTGGGCAACGATTAAAATGTTTAATCGCGATTAATCGCACAATGTTCTGTGATTAATCGCGATTAATCGCATTATACACAAAATTTAATAATGAATTCAAAATTAGTGTACTGAATACATTTTGAAAGAACTGCTATATGAACAAAAGTGCAATAACATTTGGTTTGCACTTTAAACAACACTTTAAACAAATAATGTGCTTTTACAGCAGTTAAAACATTTCTTGTAAATCTGAACTTAAACATTAATGTAATAATTAAATATTAAAACCAAAAATATTTGCCACTGACAGGGCATTAATATTTTGTTTAGTTTGTTATAGAAAAACAAGTTAGGTCCAGAGCTTCAATCATAACATTATAACAATATAAACAATATAAATGTCTCTCTTGTGTTTTCATTACAGTCACAGCATGTGAATGCAGTTCCCGCGCGTTTCACACACCCTCTCCCTTTCACTTGCCAAACTCAAGGGTGTATGGGTAATGTAGTCTCTGCTCTTGGTGGGACGAATTAGGAAGCGTGCATTGTGAAGGGCGCTCTGGAAAGCGGCAGAGCAGGCAAAGGATTAAAACCTCTATTAAAACAGATGTCGAAATGAGCGTACCAGTACGCTAAAAGCACGTTCTGGGCGCACGGAAGTGGCGGTACTGAGTATATATTTATATAATGTGTATAATATATGTATATACATATATGTATGTATATATATATAAGTTAGTCAATAATTTCTTATATATATATATATATATATATAAATTTCAATATGTATATATATATGTATATATAATATATATATATATATATATATATATATATATACATATTGAAATTTATATATATATAATAAATTATTTACTAAATTATAAACAATTTACAAAACATACAGTATAAGGTAAACTAATGCAATAAAATTATAGTAATTTTTGTGAAAGTGTAAAGAAATAAAACATACGAGCTTTGTTCAGTGCTGTGTCTGTCCTTCAGTTTGTGGGTCTGCAGTTTTTCACAGGAAATGAAGTGAACCTTACAAACACTTTTTAATGTGCCTTCGTCATAGCTTATGATGTTTATATGTATGTTTTGGAAAACTGCGAAGGCGGCTGCCGTGGACAGACTGACGGACGCCAGCAAGTACAATGGATCACACAAGGAGCGCTATAATGAGTCTGGCAAAGGAAAAGGAAAGGCTGGCCGAGAGGACGTCCAAGACACCAGTGGCTATGTGGCTTCGTACAAGGGCAGTGGCACGTATGAAGACAAAGTCAAAGATGCATGATTCTAAGTGTAACTATCATAACTATTTAAAATAACTAAAGTAGGCTGGTATATTTTTGTTGATATAAGTTGTTGTAATGACATTATATTTATTGATTGTAGAAACCCGGAGCTCTAAATGTTTTAATAATAATTGCACTGACCAAAAATACAACCTGTGACTTGTAGTCAATCTTGCTGTTTGCTATAGCTTTGCATTGGGCCGTACACTTAAATAACAGAACTAGAACTATCAATTCTTGTTACTGGAGGTTTAACCTAAACAGTCAGACAGTTTTGTCATGTCAAAAAATCAATTAATAACCAAAGTATATAAAAGCAGTCAATCTTTTGTTGCATAACAGCCTGCTTTTTGTATTGTGCTTTATTTATTGTCTTGAAAAAAATAATATATATTTTCTTTATATAGTTTCAAGAAAATGTAGAAATGTAAACAATAAAATAATGTACCAGTCCAATTTTTTACGAGTATTATTTTAGCAGACATAACAATAGGACAGCTCCAGTTTAACTTTTGGGTACAACAGCCTTTTGTTCCAAACCAGCCATGAGCTCTCAAGCCAAAATGTGGGATCTGTTAAAACAATGCACATCAAGATATTTGCATATATACTATACTAAATTGAGCTGTAATGTTAAGTACACAGAGCATCACAGCTTAGATTAAATAATGGATGCACTTTTTAGTTTTGATGTTGGGTACATTACATTTTAAAAGCCCTTGTGTCTGCCTGGTAGTTTCACAACATAAAGAGTCCTTCTGTTTGTAGGAACAATAACAGCCCAATGCAAAGCCCCCATGGCAAGCTAGTAATATAGTAATTTGACACATGATGTTCAATGTAAGGATTTGACCCATTGTATTGTTAGTTTTGTAGTATAAATGTTTCTGTTTGCATTTCAGAAGATATCACAATTGCTCTCATAATAGGGTCAATATAATGAAAACACAACGTCAAAACATGGACTGTAATGCTTTGGGCCAATATCAACAGTGCACAGTAACATTGTACATTGATGCATCATATTGTTGCAGGTTTGAATGCAAATCCAAACAAACAGTTGACATTTTACACTCTTCCCTTACTGTAATGTTGTCAAGAGAGTGTAGATTTTGATTTTCACAGTGCATAAACTCAAACTCACACATTCAGATGAACCATCTCCCTAACCTCTCACAGATATTTAAGACAACAGTAACTTGAACTGGGTCGTTTGTCAAGAGACGCAAATAAAACTGTGTATCTTTTAGAACAAAGCGATGTTATCCTCCCACCTGACACCTCTGACCTCATTACCCCTATGCAGACACGATGGTTCCATATGATTAAATATGTTGAGCTGTACACTGGACCTGACTGGGATGGACCCTGTTGAACATTTCCTGAGAAATTACCTGAAAATTAAGACAATACTGATAACACTAATAAGTAGGGATGGGTATCGTTAAGGTTTTAACGGTATTACTACTCTTACCGATACTGCTTAACGGTCCGGTACTTTAACGGTATTCTTATCGGTACTTTGTGTTGTGTTTTTTTTTAAGAACAAGTTGAGAACAGAATTAACATTTCTTTTTTTTTTTTTAATTAATAAAACAATTATTTGTAGTGCAAGAAACAGCCATGTTTGAACAAATAGCTATTAAACACACACATTAATA
The DNA here is from genome assembly GCA_024416835.2 of Perccottus glenii. Taxonomy (NCBI): domain Eukaryota; kingdom Metazoa; phylum Chordata; class Actinopteri; order Gobiiformes; family Odontobutidae; genus Perccottus; species Perccottus glenii. Next base: position 21,385,475 of record CM044549.2, read on the forward strand.
TATATATATATATATATATATATATATATATATATATATATTAAACTAACTTGAGTTTGTGCTGTGCATTTAAGTGCTGTGCATTTAAGTTAGCCAAATAAATGTTTACATTTACATACTGATTTTTCTTTATTTGGAATTTTAAAAACAAAAGAAATCAACAGAATTTCTACATGAGGTTAACAAGCCAGGGAGATTTTACATTTTTTTTAAATGACGTGAACAACGTTGATTCAACATGATTTTAGCATAGGCTACATACCAGACGTAGATGGGGCAACAACCAGAGACGAGCTAGCTAGACAGTCGAAAACTTTGCATTTCTCTGTCTGGACATAATGCACTTTTGAAAGGTGCTTAGACAGATTGCTTGTGTTTCCGCCCTTACATGCAAACATTTTGTTGCTCTTGTGACAACGAGCGTTGTCTGCATTAACCATAGATAGTATAACATTAACTCTAGAGAAGTGTAACCAGTACCACACTTTGGAACGTTATGCTCTCTCCGCCATAGTCACTCTTTGTATTAAGCGGAGGTTAAGCGCCGCGCTCGTTGTGTTGTGTGTGTGACAGAGCGCTGTGACAGACAGCCTCCGCGGCGCGCATGAGAGATCTCGCAGATCTCACAGATAAACGTCTTAATATGATCCACTTTAGAAATATTTGGTGAGATAAAATGTGCACGATAACATATTATTAAGCGAAAATACATAGTACATGGATTTTTTTTCCCCCCAGTACCGATAGCAGAACCGATAGCGTCAGATCTTATTGATACTACGGTCTTTCATAATTTAGCCCCGGGGCCAGTTTAATACCGGGTTTCGGTACCCATCCCTACTAATAAGACAATCAAAAGCTCCTAGTTACATATGACTTGTTAATAATCTCTATTGGACTGAGGAGGACTCCCTACTGTTAATAACATCACTAAATAGGCTACAACGCTGACATTACAAGAAAGGTCTGTTATCTGAAAAAGATGCAAGAAATACAAATTACAAATACAAAACACATGGACAGCAAACTGCAAAGTCTTTGTAAAGCTAAACGGGACACCTGAAGAGAATAAAATAATAGTTCAATAATATCTTTAAATCATCTCCTACACAAAACAAGTTTGTATAATCAGCAAATAAAATGGCTTTAAATATTTGTGAGACTTTGCATTGGTCATTTATGTTCAAAATAAATAACTTAGGGTCCAATACTGCCCCCTGGGGGAAGCCACACACACTGTCCATGAAGAATAGGGAACAATGACACACATACACAAACAAACTCTTCAGTAACAAGGAATTTAGAAAACGTAACGCAGAAAATTAGTTACTATGTTTTAAAGTGAAGCTCAGCTCATTTGAATACACTGATCCAGTGGTGGACGAAGTACACAAACCAAGTACTTGAGTTAAAGTACAGATACACTAGGTAAAATATTACTTCAGTAAAATCCAAAGTACTCCCTTTTAACTTTCACTTGAGTAAAAGTACAAAAGTATTTGCCTTCAAATGTACTTAAGTATCCAAGTACTATCATTTATTATGGATAAAATGCACTTATAATTTTTGACAGTCTCTTGCTTAAAATTATTTAATATGCTTTTTGCATGTCAAAGATGTAATTCATTTCAATAAATCTAGTGATATATTTAAAAATTATTCTTAAAGTAGATCACTACGGAGCCTCAGACATGACATGCAGGAAAAAAAATAAGCTAAATCGTGCGCACGATTTACTAATTTGTTCCCTTGAGTTTTAAAATCATGCTCATAATTTATAAATTGAGGAAGCGAAATAGTAAATTGTGCGCACGTTTTAGTAAATCAGTCTGGGGTAAAACACAGTAATGTTAAATTGGGCACAATATTTTTTTTCTTGCATGCCATGTGCAGGGCTCAGTACATCACAGTCTTTGGAAGCTGAACTTTTGAAAAGAACGATCTCGGTTTATAAGCAGCACTCCACCACCTTTCAACTGTTTAGTATCATAAGCTGCATATAAAACTAGTCAAAACTTTTGCTTGAAGGACTCGTTTTTCTTTTTAACAACTTCAAAATAACACCGCAAATAATGCCACGGATGTTGTGGCACTGGCACTTTAGATTCAGGAGTTTTCCATCCTAATGAAGAGTGAAGACAAACGGCACTCTCAGAATGATATGAGAGCGCATGCTGTATCCTGATTGGTGGCTTGCCGAGTGATTGCCCTCTTCAGTTATTTTCTATCCACTCATAAATAAAAAGGAACAACTAATTTTGCAAAATGTAATTGAGTAAAAAGTAAGATATTTGACTTTGAAATGTAGTGAAGTTAAAGTAAAAAGTATCCCCGAATCGAAATACTTAAGTAAAGTACAGATACTGGAAAAAACTACTTAAGTACAGTAACGAATTACATTTACGTTGTTACTGTCCACCACTGCACTGATCACAGTAATAAGGTTCCACAAGAAGGAAAGTTATAAAAAGTTAATAGATTATAATAAGCAAAATGCTCCGAGGAGACGTCAGCGGCGGTCAGAGCGGGACAACAAATCTAGCAGGCAGGTGTGTTTTGAGAAGCCTAACATTCAAGATGCTTTCAGGTGCGGCAAAACGTAAAAAGAAAAAAAATGAAGAGGAACAAAAGAAGAGACAGCGGGGGGCTTTACAGAAGTTTCTGTCGGGCAGGCATCCAACTGCTGTGCACCTGCTCGAGTCAGCAGAGCCATAGGGCGAGCCAGGCCCGGAGACACGGCGCGAAAACGCGGTGGAAGATGCGGCGGGAAATGCGGCAGAACTAATTATGTTGATGGCTTAACACTGTCGCTTCCCAGGATAAAAGGACTTTAAAAACTTACAGAACTGTTTACAAAAAGCCAATGTTGAGCCGATGCTGAGCCAAAAAGCCAATGCTGAGCCGCCCTTCTTCGCGTCGCAGATCAAGACCAGACTGTTAGTGCTGACCCAGTTATGCCATGTGGTTGTGTAGCGAGCTTTCAACCTGAGTTCTGAGTCTATGGACCCAGAGGATCAGAGAACCTAGTCGGTACCAGAAGTTGTCCTTCCGGTCCCGACAGCTGAATTGGATCCCGACCCTAATCCTGCCTGAGCTCCAGCGTCGCAAAGTAAGCGCACATTGTTCACCACAAAGTTGGTGTCTAGATCTTAAAGTATCTCTGACCATATACTATATTAATGTTAATTTCATCTACAGTCCCATAACAAATCCTGTTTGGTTTCTGTTAGTTAAGTCTAAACTGATATTCCATTCTCCTCCATTTGAGTAATCATATGTGAAGCGCTACTATTATTTCCTTAAGATTGTGTGTGTTATTATTGTTCCCAATAACTATCCCTTGGTTAATCATTAATCATATTCAATAAATCATATTTAAACATACAATAAATGACAACACACTTACTATGGAGTAAGTGTTCCTACAAGACTACAAGATTAATGTTAAATAGGCTAATACAGTTGATCCTGGGCCAACAGCAAAAATCCAAGATCAGGTGATGCCCCAATCTATTCTAGCTATTAAACTATATCTATCTATCATTTTATACCCTACATTTTAGACACATTCTGTTTGTCAATACCCTTGACTTGGATGAAGCTCAGATCACGTTTTAAGACAAATTTATTCAGAAAATCATGAAATTTTAAAAAAGGTTCACATACATTTTCTTGCCACTGTAACTGTCACTTGTCTGAGAAAAGGTCAACCCCTCCCTCGAGAGATATAAGCTCAGCTTTCTTACCAGTTTATAACCACTTACCACTTCAGAATTGAAGTCTTTTGGGATAAGACACTTAACGTCTTCATCAAAAATTCCAGATTCCTTTGCTTTAACCTTTTCTTCAAGATGACCTGTATGATTGAGAACCTTCACAGAAATACCTATGCTTTAGTAATTTGAACACATTTATATAGGTGGCCTCTGGCCATAGGGTTTGTCCACAGCCCCCATCAAGTACCCCATTATACCATTTGTTGAAAAGAGAGCTCAGGTGAAAACATGAATCAAAAAACATTACATTTACAATTATTAATTTAGCTGACGCTTTTATCCAAAGCGGCTTACATTAAGCTTTAATTTACCACACACACCAAGGTGTGTGTGGATTTATCAAAAATGTATAAACTCTTCTTTGTTACAATTTTAGAAAGCTGCACAACAAACCAGAAACATTTTCCTTTGTGTATAATTCTATTTTTTTGTATTACATCACACATAGCAAACAACTTGGCGCTTCCTGAATTAAGAACAATCTACACAAAGAGAGGTTCATGGCCTTGTTTATGTGGTTAAGAGCAGAGATAGAACACCTGTCCTTTAATCAATATTAAATCATTAAACATGTTCTGGGCCTCACTTCCTTCTTCCATCTTCCTCCCCTCTACACTGTCAAAGCTCACTGTCAAAGCTCTTTGCTTTAACAGCCCTCCCTTTCTTACCCCAAAACACGTCTTTTGTCCAGGTGCAGATGCCATTTCCAGTTTGCTGAATCATTTCTCGTCTTTGTAAAGCTGGGCCAGTTTGATCCGCCATTGTATCTGCCTGATGAGCTTCCCACTGAGACAGCTCCATAGCGGTCTGAACATCTGGCAGCTCTCTCTGACCTTAACTCCCAGCTGTTTGAAGGTTTAGCGCTCTGCCATCACTACTACTACTACTACTGCCTTAACAATGACACTCCGAATGGATGAGGATAATTTAATAGCATTTAATAGAGCCGTGTAATGACGTATAAATAATGAATATTTAAAAAAAAGTCTGATAGACTGTTTAATATACAACACAACCAATTTGACTAGGCTATGTAAAATGTGAATTCACTTTTATTAGTAACTTTGGTAAGTTTCAGATTTCAATTCATAAATAACATCGATGGAGGGGGGCCCAGAAAATGCAGCCTACCTAGTGTAGTCCATTTATTTAATCCGGCTCTGGGTACACACATCTCTTATGTCATGACGAGCATAAAAGCCAATGACAACCACCACCAATCTATAAATGTGTTGCCATAGCAACGTCCCAAATATTTGGAAAAAGTCAATGGGAAGTGAAATTTTTTGTTTGTCGTAGGCAAAGGAAACTTGGTACAATATCCAGCATGGGCTTATGAACAAAAAAGCCAATGGGGATCACACCCTAACTAACCAGAATAATCCAGGTTTTTAGTATATTTTTTACTGTTAAGTGACAAACAAGTTACTAGTAAGTGGAGTAGATTCTCAGAAAACAAACCAGACCCAGCATTCATAATATGCATGCTCATAAGGCTGTGCAATTGGGCAATTGGTTGAAAGGGGTGTGTTAAAAAAATAGCAGTGTCTGCCGTTCACTGTACAAACTCAAAACTATTTTGTACAAACGTTTTTGTTTCTAGGATTTAGCAATCCTGTGAATCACTAAACTAATATTTAGTTGTATGACCACTATTATGATTATCCATGATTATTTAACAATATTAATTCTTATTAGATCAGACAATATTACTTAATTTTATAATAATTTTATTTTTTAATAAACTCCCAGCTTGTTAGTATCGCCATTTTAAAGGAAAAGAAAGTGATTTCTGGTATTTAAGGTTATTGTTTATTGGTGAAGAATAATATTCATCAGAGCCTGAGCAGACACTGTTTCTCTAAATGGACTTTTCTACACTTGTCCATGTCCTTCATAAATATACTTTAACTTGTTACAGTTTTTCTTTAGACCTCAGTCTTTTCTAAAATCTTCTATTGCCATTAACACAAAGCCCTGTGTTTTTTCTTGCGTGACAGTAACATTTTTTCTGCAAAAATGTAGTCGAGTAAATGGATCTAGTTGCTCTCAATCTTTTTCTCACAGATCCAGATCTTATTGCCTTCACAAGGAGCATCGTTCAAGCTGTTTTCGTTCTCAAAAAATCGTATTTCTCCGCAGTCTTCGGCAGCTCCTTTATCACTGTTTGGCTCACCAGGACTCCAGAATCTAAAAATCCACAGAACAAAAAAAACAAAATACTTTATGTTGATATTAAAACTTAAACACAGAATCAATTTGTTGAGATCAAACAGAGACCTCGTGTTCATTCGAGTCCCATCCACCCATCTCCATTCTCCCTCTGTCTCTGAGTCCGTCAGTCCAATCCAGGCGGCCGAATTAAACTTCTTTAAGAATTCCTTTACACAGAACAGTGTTCATATTAAGAGACATGTAATGACCTCGTACCAGGAATGAGCTCACTACCTGGATTAATGATTTATGCTTTAAACTCCTTTTCAGACCCTTAAAAACTATTGGTTTGAACCAGAGGAGCGTGAAGCAGACCTGATTAACACACATCTGCTAATCCTTAACAGATGTCCAGTTGTTTTACTAAGGACAGGACACCAGGAGTGACCCTAATTACTACTTTGTTAGATGTGTTATCTCCGACAAACCAGACTTTCTGGCTCCAGCCAGGACAGATATAACAATTTGAAATACGGTTTGTGTATTGAAAAACTCTCCCAGAGCATTTTTTTGACCATCTGATGGAACTCTGGGATGCGTTTCATCTGCCAGCCTTGAGAATTCTGTGATAACGAGATAAAATGACTCCTTTCATCACCCTTCTAGCTTGCAGTGTTAATAAAGTGAAATTAATATATGTTTCCATGTTATTCTTAAAAAAATATTTTCTATGTATGATTTCCATAATATAAAAGCAATATGGGTTTAAGAGGCCGTCCACACGGAGACGCGTATCACTGTATACGTATACATTTTTTATCGTATTGGCGTTTCGTCCACACGGATCCGGCGTTTTGGGAGACTGAATCCGCTATTTTTTGAAACCGGGTTCTAAAGTGGATAAATCTGAAAACGACACCCGTGCGGTTTCGTGTGTACAGCCAAACCGTTTTTTTTGTGAAACGATGATGTCATCACATCACGTGTCGGCTGCAGCGCGCAAGGTTATGCGCATGCTCAAAGTCTTCTTCTCCGTGTAAAGTGCAGAATGAGAGCGCCCCATACTGGTCTGGCATATATACTACACCGTTTTCAGTCGGTTTCATTGGTTTCGTGTGTACGCAGATATTTCTTGAGACGACGCCGTGTTTACGGAATTTTTTTTAGAACGGGGGAAAAAAATGATCGGATAGGGGATGCACTGGCTTCGTGTGGACGTAGCCTAAATGTGTTAAAATTCAATGTTATTTGGTGGAGACAAAGGATCGTTTTACCAAACTTAGCTTAGACGTCCAACACTAAATCACGCCCCTCCTGTTTGGAAAACGTGGTTAAACACCCCCTTTGGCCAAGCCGTGTGAAACACGCCCCTTTGAGCCGGTACAAACGTTGTGCGCGCCCGGAAATTCCCTCTCTTTTTTTCTTGTAACGCTTACATCTATTGTCCTCTTCGCTCCTGCTTATTCTGTAACTTAGCATTAGCTTACCTTTCATTTTTCTAGCCACGTGACTAGAAAAAAATTTTAAATTAAAAATTTTCCTCTTTAAAGCCTCCGCGTAGTGATTATTCTGAAACTTCATTTTTGTTAAGCTGTTCCAAGGACTACGCAACTTCCGTAAGAGGAAGACATTTTTGTAGTTTCTTGTGAAAATTAAGAGCTTTGCCTGAACCAACAGAAGCCAGGAAGTAGAGCCAAAGAAACAACTTCTAAGACCTTTTTCAGTTGTCTAGCAACAGTTTTTCAAAGACTCTAATCTGGTTCTGCCTGATGCCAACGGCAGAGATATAGAGCTTTATACAGTAATGCCTTCACCTCCACTTCGCCCAAACAGTACAGCGAACCAGCTGGTTACCTTGTCATGTGACGGACGTCTTGTAGAAGCGGTATCTCAAAACCCAGACGCACCACGCCAGAGCTTTGAAGCGACCCTTTGGACCTCTGACAAAAATCGAACTGGGCCAGTACCAGCCAGCACAAGTAAGCCGCACGGTTGACACAGCAAGGGGGTTTGTTGTTCTAAACTGTATTTTATAAGCTCAAGTCATTGTACCGTCATTTACTCCCCTCTAAAATCCCGTAACTGTCCCTTAGTTAAATAACATAATGTAATTAGTCAAAACATTCTTTTACTCCACCAAGTTCTAATAAGTAAATGTCATTTATTGTTCTGTGTTAATCATTATTTTCATTATATGTCAATAACCTCAACCCTTGTGTCGTTTCCCCCATCATTATCATTCGTTGTTAACTTTGTGTAATCTTCAATAAAACCCCATAAAACGTTAAAGATTTCCATTTGGTGTTTTCCTGTTTATATAAGACATATTCGAAAACAGAGAATTCTATTCCTTCAGATCAAACCATTATGAGACTAAGTATAACTGTTTCCCAGGAACTTTAAATCCTGGGTGGTGCCCTCAAAGAGACAAATATTTTGATAACAAAATATTAATTTACATAAACAAAAATCCTAGTACACGCTACAGACATGTCACAGAAATGTGCTTCAGGCAACTTTGAATGTAGCATGGTATTGTGGCAAATGTTTAGACACAATTTGCAAAACTATAAACTCAAGTGACAACATCTCAGAACGTGTGCAAAAGGAAAAAATACTTGTGACACATTTATAAACCTGTGCATCAGCATTTGCCACTGAGGTGAAACATCTAGCATGTTTTACATTTCTACTAAAGGCAGTCCAATAAACATTTTCATTTGTAGCATGTGGAAAATATTCCTGCAACGTAATCACATTAACAAAATGTTTGTTTACACTGCCCATCACAAAGTCAACAATAACAAACTGAAAAATACAATTCTGACGTCCAATCTCTGACGTGGATCAGGCCTCACCAAAAGTGTCTTCTCGACCAACATCGAGGAAACTATGGCTCAGAGTGGCTGGTCTGGCTTTGAGAAGACCGGCTCTTTCATAGAGATAATAGTCAGATAGTTTCCAGCTCAAGCCAGAAAAAAACTCCTCAGTGTGGTCAAAAAGGCAAAGAACCAAAAAACATGGATGTTTATTAAATCACTTTTGAACGAGACCAGCTCTGGTGAAAACTGTTTGTATTTACAGTGATTTGCAATTGCTTAGACTCTAAAGTCAAATTAAATGCACAAATATAAAAACTTGACACTCAATGAGCAAAAGGTCATCTCAGAGTGACACAACTACACACACGTTCTCAATATCACACTTTCAGCGTTAGACACAGTCAGAACTTTGAGACTGTTTTAGATTTTTATAGACTGCCAACAAAACTAAATTTTTTACTTCGATCATCTGAACTCTGCCCAAACATGTGACACCCATCTCACCAATTTGGATTAAACAGAAATAAGAGCCTGATCTCTATAAATACACTGTTCTTCCCCTTCCTCGTTATTCCTTTTCTGTTATATAATTTTTTGCCTTAAGCTGGAAAGTATCTGACCATCATGAGCCAGTCTAAAGGTGATGGAAGTAGCTTGTCGTAACATACTCATCCAGACTCATCAGACCAGGATATTTTCATCTGTTGTGCCTCTGGAGCTCGAGACTACATGGCCCTCGTCTTTACAAAACCCCAGTGATGTTTGTGTTTGGTAGAGTGGTGGTCCTTCAATTGGAAGGTAGGGGGTTCGATTCCCGCTCTCCCCACAGTTCATACTGTCAGTGTGTCCTTGGGAAAGACACTTAACCCACCTTGCCTCTAGTGGTGTTCCAGTTGTAACACTGGTAAATGGAACCTTAATGTAAGTTGCTAGGGATAAAAAAGTGTCAGCTAAATGTAAATGACCTAACAACATTGCCACATTCAACGTCACCTACATGGCCTTGTTTTGAACTTCAGCAGATCATAAATAATACAATTTTCCCATTAGATACTTGGAGATACACAACGGGACAGTTAAATAGATGGACACACCATATATTTGACACAAACCTGCCCTTCTTTGCTGTTGATGATCACTAGGTCTGCTCCTCTTTGTCGACAGTCGTCTCTACTTTTCTGCCAGGATTCCTTTCTTTTTGAAATGAAATACACACTCTGGGCAAAATGCACCCATCCTCTTTGAGAAAATTTAGCTGTAAAAAGATGTTGGAAATACATTTGAGGTATGGGTTTGGCAAAGGTTTTGAGTTTTGAATATTCAGTGTTTGTCCTCACTGTAGTTCCACAGTATGTGTCTCAGTTGGTCTCTCTCTGCAGTCAGGCGTTGTAACACTTGTTTAGTATAAGACGCATTGGTGTCAGAGTGATGCCCTGAAAAACACACATGAAACTCATCTAACTACGGTACAAGGTACATCAAGCAAATTGTTCCTGTTTTTACTTACAAAGAGCAAGGCACAGGTAAACATTGAGGCTAGCTTGAAGTATGCACAAGAGTCCGAAGCCAATAAATAATATGTAATCTATATTCACATAAACTGTATAATATTTATCCATTTTTATTTATAACACATTATACTCACTCAAAGTCTGCAGCTTTTGCTTCAGTTCATCTTTTTCTTCAGACAGGTTTTGGAGACTGATTTGAAGGACTTGGAAAGACCAAAACATATTATTTTATTGATTTTCCACTGACTCCACACAGAAAGGCTGCACAGCCATCGGTCCCACAACCTTCATGGTGTGTTAAACTGTACTAACAGATTCTCTGTTTTACTCACGGGAATTCTTTTTCTGGAGCTCATCTCTTTTTTCAGACAGGTTTTGATGACTGGTTTTAAGCACTGGGAGAGACACCATTAGTGAATTAAAGACACGGCTGATACATTTGTTTAAAGAAACTATTGCACTCATACCACATTCTTTTATATATTTTTTTATTGCAGATTTGTCTAATATGTACAGAACACCAAAAATACAGTTCCGTTGAGCATTGTGTTTACACAGTGAGTTTTTTTATTTTATTTTACTCACAGGAATTCCTTTTCTGGAGTTCATCTCTCTCTGCAGTCACATTTTCACATTTCACATTGTTGTCGACATCTGAAGGGGCTGCATCCAGAACCACAAACAAAGTTAAGTTTACTTAAAAATAATTTAGGAAACCGATTACCTTGGGTAAAGTAAGTTGTTTTATCAAGATTTTATATTAATATGTACACTATATATTTAGTTGAAATAAGTAGGGTTTTCTTGGTCATTTCAAACTTATAAAATGTAAAGTATCTTTGTCAACTTACCTTTTTTTAAGTGTTCAGAATGCAGTAATAAGTGACATACACTTCATATACTAAACAAAATTGAGTAAGCTTCACTTAATTTTAACAAAACATATTTAAGTAACGATCAATATTTTTTTCACTTATTACTTACATTAAGTACATAAAATACAATAATATAGCCTTTTTAAATGACAAGAAATGAAAACATCTTCCAATAATTTACATAATTGTTTATGACAATCACCAAGAAGGCTTGGTGATTGTCTGACGTTTTTCTGGAGCTTCCAGAACCTTCATCTAAAGATATATATATATATATATATATATATATATTTTGGTTGGACATGTTCTACAGGAAAAGCACCCTGCAGCGACTTCAGCATTGCTCATGGCGGGTTAAATGATTGCAAAAGGCATGTTGAGGTGAGTTGATAAGTTTCATTTCATGTGCATATTATTAAGGCTAGTTGCCAAGGCTACATGAAAACACCAAACTGCTTAGACCTGTTTAAAGTTGCAATAGAAAATAAAAAAAGCAGCTTATATAAATAGTAAAAGTAATCTACATATTTAAACATAATTATCGAATGAAATATGATACCTCCCTGAAATGACTTTTTGCAGGTTGGGATGTCTGGGAAAGGGCTATGGGGAAATTGCCAAGCAGCTTGGTAAAAAAAGGTTCACTGTTGGATCAATCATTAGAAAATGGAAGAAGCTAAACATGACTGTCAATCTCCCTCAGACTGGTGCTCCATGCAAGATCTCACCTCATGGAGTCTCAATGATCCAAACAAAGGTGAGAAATCAGCACTGAACTACACGGGAGGAGTTGGTGAATGACCTGAAAAGAGCTCGGACCACCGTTTTCAAGGTCACTGTTGGTAATACACGTCATGGTTTGAAATCATGCATGGCACGGAAGGATCCCCTGTTAAACCAACACATGTCCATGCCCGTCTTAAGTTTGCCAATGACCATTTCGATAATCCAGAGGAGTCGGGAGAAAGTCATGTAGTCAGATGAGACCAAATTAGAACTTTTTGGTCATAATTGTGTAGTGTTGTAACTAATATAATATAATGTAATAAGAAATATTAATTTATTAATTTGGGTAAATTATCAACTAATATTTTTATTATCAAAATTGTCTCGTTTAAGGGCACCACCCAGATAAGTTCTGGGAAACTGATTATATTGGTCTCAATTAATCTGAAGGAAGGGAATTCTAACTGTTTTCGGATATGTCTGATATAACATAAAAACCAAATCAAAATCTTTACGTTTTATGGGGTTTTATTAAAGATTATACAAAGTTAACATAATTGATGGGAAATGACACAAAGGGTGAATTATTGACATATAATGGGAATAATGATTAACACAAAATGATAAACAACAAAATTACTGACTATAACTTTGTGGAGGATAATAAATGCTTTGACTGATTAAAACTCGGCTGGGGAGTTTAATTACCGGATCATTAAAGAGGGGTTTTGGGAAGAGGATAGGTGAATTGATTTGAGCTTATTAAATACAGTTTAACGCCAAACTCCTGCGGTGTCAAGTGCGGCTTACTTTGTTCGCTGGTGCTTTCCCAGTACTATTTCGTCACAGATCCAAAGTTTTGCTTCGGGTTCTGGAGCGGGGCGTCTGGGTTTGAAGAGACCGCGTTCAGAAGATGTCCGTCACTGACTGGCCGGATGCCGCTGGCTGGTTGCGCGGGCTGCCGGTAAATGGAGTTGTGGAAGGGGTCAACTGTATAAAGCCGTAAAAGTCTCTTTCCTTGCCGTTGGCATTAGGTAAGAACAGATTAGAGTCTTTGAAAAATATCTCTGGACCGCTGAAAAAGGGTCTCTCAGGAGTCGTTTTCTCTGGCGTAAAACGGCTGTGAGCAGGGCCGCGGGAAGTAATTTTGAACAGGGGGTGCTGTGAATTTTTTTTTTTTTTTTTGACAAAAAACCTATGAGCCTATAGGCCTATTTAAAATACATTTTAAAAATAAATACATTGAGATTTACTACTTTATTGTCATATACACTTCAGTACACAGCCAGCCAGGGTCTGAAACACACAGACATCAGTTCTCAGATATGCACAATGCGCTATTAATCTGAAGCAGAAGCAGAAATAATAGTTTAATAATCGAAAGAAAACAAAATAATTACTTTCATTACAATTTCAGATTGCCTATACATACATGCAACTTATTTAGATACAACAAATAATATTACAACAAAGTATAATATTAATCAAACTTCACAATAACGCTAAAACAATGCAATCGATTTGGTCAGCTGGCTTGAGTCACTGCACGTTTATGTCACACGCAACTCTAGAATCTTTTTACGCACACCACAAGGAAATAATCTCCGACTATTTAAGCAATTTGTTTATTGAACAGTTCTCCACATCCATTACGCAAAGAACACACAAACGAAATAATACTCTCCATCTCCATCCCCACCACCTTACAAAAATACTATAGTGTACTACTTACAATTGCTTGGCTAGTCAAAGCTGATCCCACACTTGTTGCCAAAAAAATAAATGTTACAAGCGCGGCAGCACCATGCTCTTACCTGAGCTATGCAGGCAGGGTGCCCTGCAGTGTGGTTACAGGTGTCCAAATGTCGAGGTGCGCTCTGGGGTCGTGGAGATAAAGTCTCTCATGACGAATGGGGACGAATGTCCAGTGAGTTCAGAATGTCTGTGTTGGTATGCATCAGTGAAAGGTGTGTGAGTCTTTTCTGGGTCATGGTGCTGCGTACCCATGTCAAAAAACGCAAGGCGGAGAAAGTGCGTTCGGCCACGCAGATGGGTAGTCAGTCACAGACATAACTCGATCAGATTTTCTATCTCTGAAAACATGGCTCTTGTTTGTGGCTGGAGCTTTATCAAACATGATGCTACATATTGGACTGTGACACACACAGCCTAAACCCTCTGTCTTTTGTGACATCGGCAAGCTGCTTGGCGATGCTTGGCCTAAATATTTTGAGCTGGAGTTCAAGGCGGTGACCTGCCTGCCTGACGTTGACAACGTAACTTCCGAACCTGTGTTGATTAGGCCTCAAAATATGAAATTAAAATCCAAAATATAACTAATAGCCTACGTGTGTCAAAATCATTTTCTAAAATATTCATAAGGAATTTATAAATTGTGCAAAATAATAGGCCTACATTTTTTTAAATCTCCCTCTCGTCACTAGGGGGTGCTGCAGCACCCCCAGCACCCCCACTTCCCGCGGCCATGGCTGTGAGGGATTTGGTTTAGGTCTGTATCTCTTACAGAACTACAAATTCCCGTCCGTCTCCGGGAGATGACGTCAAAAACAAAGAGTCAATGTGTGGCTGTTTAAAATAAAATCACGTTGCTTGGCGGCAACGGGTCTACAAAATTTAAAAGTAAGTTCGGTTACGAAGAGAGGTTCCAAGGCGGACAGAGAGAAGACGTAAAAAAAAAGCTTAAGAGAGAGCTGAAGAGGCAGGATCCAAGAGAAGCGTAAAGGGGTTAAGAGGGCGATTTCCGGCACGCACAGAGTTTTTGTGCGGCTTGAGAGGGGCGTGTTTTTGGGGTGTGTTTTTGGGGCAAGGCCTGGTTTGGGGAAAGCCTATCCCACCTAAATTTTTAATTCAAACCAACTTTATCTTCCACAAAGTCACATTGAATATTTAGTCTTTACACAATCATAAGCATACACATAAATTTGATACTGCAGATTGGTATCGATAGAATGCATCTTTAAGCATGTCGTAACACACATAAATTCATTCAACCATTTTATTAACTGTAAGCTTGTAATACTGATGTAAAGAGTTGATTCTACTGTTGTGACTCTAAATCCTGTGGGGGAAAACATTACCATACTTAGAGACACACTTTTAATGGCATAAACACAATATCAATGTCCTTTGGAAAGTCTTTTCTCCTGAAAAGAAGGTTTTTAAGTTCTTAGCGTAGTTCATGCATACTGTCGCTAGAGGGCAGTATGGTATCATCCAGACAGTTCAGATTCCTTGACCTCAAAAGGTCATCAGTGTCTCTGCTTCTGAGGCCAATACACAAAAATCGTAATTCAAAGAGCTGTAAGCGTCAGTCCTGGCTCCAGCCAGTCTGATGGCTCTGAGATAACGCCTTTGATCTGCTTTGAGATGGAGAAGGTAAAAGCCGTTAATTAAGAGTTATTCCTGAGTTGTTCTCCTTGGAAAACAACGGACCATCTGTTTTTCGTTAACACTGGGTTGTTAAAGTTCTGCTCAGTGGTAAAGAAAACACTTTCTTTGAGTCTGGAGAAGGGTTTTATGGCATAAATTGTCAGGGCGTGACGTTTATGTTGTAAACCCTGGTTTGACCTGAGTGTGATACAGTCCATAGCTTGGTCTGTGGGGGGTGCTCACTGTGGCAGGCAGATGTTCACTACAATTGCACTAAACATGTTTGGAGGACGAAAAATCATGAGTACCATCCCAAGAACACCATCCCTACTGTGAAGCATGGGGGTAGTAGCATCATGGTTTGGGGGTGTTTTTCTGCACATGGGACAGGGCGACTGCACTGTTAGAGTGCGACGTCCCAGTCCCGGGACGTCGTAAACACGCTTAAAAAAAAAGGCCGCGTTGTGCTAGCCCCTTGTCATGCAAACCCCAACAATATATATACCAAATTAAAGCTTAAAGTCTCATCTTTCCGGCGATATAAACCATTTCAACACGTTACAACCACACACAAAGCCGACACACAAAGCCTTTTTTACAGACAAGCACAAAGATTGAGTTTGGACCCCCCTTTGAGGGGTCTCTTGGACTTGAACAGCAACAAATCCCCATTAGCTTGGTGTCTTTCTGTCCGTAAAGGTCCAGGGAATAATATCCAGTAAAATAATTAGGTCCACAAGACATGTTATATACTCCAAGCCTTAAAAAACTGCAGAAAACTATTTCCAACTTGAAATCAGCTGCAACAATTTTTGTCATTTCTATTGATAATAAAAACCATAAGTCCTTTTGAGACCGCGAAAAAAGCTACTACAATGCTAACAGGAAGTGTTAGCCTTCAATTGACACCTTTTTCAGCCAATTCTGACCGTGATGTTTTGACCGGGCTGGACCTTGATATGCGCCAATGGCCGCACAGACTGCTACAGATTCCGGCGATACTAAATGTGCCAGGGTTTCCTTCCCCCTGAAGCGCCTGTGCCTCGGCGTAGAGGCAATTCTCCTCGATGAGACAGTTTGCGCGTCAAATGACCCACGCGTGTTTATTGTGCTTTCACAGTCTTTTTTGAGTAAAAACTATGGCAAAACTTACAAAAATAATAAAATACTTGTTAGAGGATGTAGTGGAGGCATGTACATTTCTTTTTATTGACATTTTGGACCAGCAGCAGTCGGAAAGAAAGCGTTTATTTCCTGGTTGAATCGAGGACATGTTTTGAATGGGCTGGATTACAATACTCATACGTAAGTATGTTTATATTGTGCTTTTGACTATATTTTAGATAAAAATAAGATTGGCAGACACTATAACATGTACAATAATAAATACAGACACAATTATTGACAGTAAAACGGATGATTAAGTGACTGTTTTACATTACAGGAGGAGGAGCATTCGTCACCTGAGAAGGGGGGGTGGTGGTCTGATGTGAAGATTAAGATATCACACCTTTCCTTTTGTCCTTGCAGTAAACCCCAAGCAAAACCTCATTAAATACTCCACATGTGACATGCTCTTGTGCTTTCTGCAACAAGAGATTGCAACAATGTTGCACATATATTGCAACATTGACACATATTTTGCAACATTGACCAACAGTTTTATAACCTATGTATATAGTTTGCAGTATGTTTTTTATGTGTGGATATTATTAAAAAATATATATTTTGGCCCATAACACTCATTTTGACTATTTTTTTTATGTAAACATGTCAATTTTATTGTGTTATTATTATGGAATATTAATTTTCATAACTAATAGAATAGAGCCCTCATTGATGCCTGTGGGTTGAAGCATTCAGAACTTATTGCACTTTTTCATACGTTTTCCAAATGTCTCCAATTTGGATAAATTTGGGATAAACTATGGTTCCTCTATAAAACGCATAGACCTACCAACATGAAAACTGGTGTAAAAAATTAATTTTTACAGATCTTTTCAAGTTTGAAATGTGAGTAGTCATCAAGTTATTATTATGGCCCATAGTGTGTTTTAGTCCTCAACTACCTGCTGAAGCTTTTGACACCTTTATTTTCACTAAATATTTTAGGCGAGGACACAAAAAATAATTTTCTCTGTGTGTTCCAAAGTGTATAAAATTGTATCAGTAGTACTTAGAGAGATTCTGTGAGTGAAACTAGAGATTGTTACCTTTACAAAGAGCCCACACATGTATTTAAATTCCAGAGGGTTCAATAACAGCAATCATTTTAATTTGGAGAGGTTACATACACACAATACAGCCAAAATGACCCCTGAACACTAATGCTGCGTTCACACCAAACGCGAATTGCGCGAATAAATCGCGCTATTCGCGCGTAGTTGGACGCTTGAACATTTTGAGTTTACTTGCTTCATTCGCGCGTGAAATTCACTCAACAACAGACGCGAATTCGCGTCATAGGAGGGGCTTCTGCCAGGCGGGTTGTCTTCCGGTCTTGTTGAAGAATGGTTGACATGGGTTTTGTCGAGAAAGTAGCAGTGCTCTATTTACTTTGGAGGACTGAAAAACGGCGTGAACCCGTTCGGCGCTGTGCGGGGTTATATCGGATGCTTCAGAGGCGGACCCAGCTCCGTAAGTTTCACAAACTTCTCCAGGAGCTGCGCCTGGATGACGGCCGCTTTCAGCGGTACTTCCCACTCCCCCAGATCACTGACCTGTTGTCCCGGGTCGGTGCGAGGATTTCCCGCAGGATAGCAACTACTGACGCTCTATTCAAGTCTGTCCATCTGTCTCCAGTCAATATTTGATGTGATTATGAGTAATTAATATGTGGACAACTACAGTCTTCAGAATTGTATTTATAACATTGTGTTGTATCTCTTATTTGTTTTTATTTCTTTAATAAAAGGAGCCAGCCACCAAAAAGAATCTCTGACTCACCCACCATCCCACTACCCTCATAGACTCTTCTACCCCCCCCACCACCATCCCACTCCCCTCACAGACTCTCCTCTCATCCCCCACCATCCCACCATCCCTTGCACTACTGCACCTTTGCTACCAACTGTTTACATTTCACTGTTTGCACTACCTTAAATCTACTGCTTACCTTAAGCTAACATACAATTGTATACACCTACCTGTAAAATTCTGTTCATAGTCAGAGACATCTGTATATCACATGTGTGTGTGTGTGTGTGTGTTTGTTTGTGTGTGTGTGCGTGGGTGTGTGTGTATATGTGTGTGTGTGTGTATGTGTGTGTGTGTATGTGTGTGTATGTGTGAGTATGTATGTGTGTATGTGAGTGTGTGTGTATGTGAATGTGTGTGTGTGTGCTTGTGTGTGAGTGCGTGTATGTGAGTGTGTGTGAGTGTACGTGTGCATGTGAGTGAGTGTGTGCATGTGTGTATGCGTGAGTATGTGTGCATGTGAGTGTGTATGTGAGTGTGTGTGTGTGTGTTTGTGTGTGTGAGTGTGAGTATGCGAGCGTATGTGTATGTGTGTATGTGAGTGAGTGAGTGTCTGTGTGTATAGCTCTCCCGGTTTAATTCCCCTGTGAGTATGTGTGTATGGTGGTGTGTGTATGTGAGTGTGTGTATGTATGTGTGTGTGTGAGTGTGTGTTCGTGTGTGTATGTGTGTGTGTGAGTGAGTGTGTGTATAGCTCTCCCGGTCTAATTCCCCTGGGTGTATGTGTGTATGTTTGTGTGTGTATGTGTGTATGGTTGTGTGTGTATGTGTGTATGTGAGTGTCTGTGTGTACAGCTCTCCCGGTTTAATTCCCCTGCGTGTATGTGTGTATGGTTGTGTGTGTATGTGTGTATGTGTGTATGGTTGTGTGTGTATGTGTGTGTGTATGTGAGTGAGTGTGTGTATGTGTGCGGCGCGATGCGTGTGTATCACATTACATTTAGAGTACATATTCACCTGTAAATGCTGTTTATAGAGAAGAGACACCTGTAATTATATTTATGGCACACACTCACCTTTTATAGTAATAACCATCTGTATATTTATATTCATTGTACATATTACCTGTAAATCCTGTACATCTCCATATCCTGCACGTATGCAACCATTGTATATATCCTGCACTTTACTGCTATTGCACTTCTGGTTAGACCTAAACTGCATTTCGTTGCCTTGTACCTGTACTTGTGTAATGACAATAAAGTTGAATCTAATCTAATCTAATCTAATCTAATCTAATCTAATCTAATCTAATCTAATCTAATTGTTTTCTCATCCATCATCTACTCACTGCAGCTTCACAAACTAAATGTAAAGTCTGATGCTTCTTCCTTTTTCACACTTCTTGAACTGTTTAAGCTTAGTTTGCATTTCACACTTCCCTACAGTCAATTAATAGCATTTGGTATTAGGCCATTTTTATGACACACTTAAGTTTTTTTTTTCTATTGACTCTAACACAAAGAAAAAATCTTAAAATAACAGTCAATAGTACAATATATTATTACACTGGGTAAAAGGTAATGAAAGACTATATGTTTCATTATATTTGACACAATTTATATTAATGACATGAAAATACTGTCTCTGAATGAAAAATGTGTATTTACAGTAGTCATACACAGTTACCATCTTGTGAGGACATTTATCTCACAGATCAGCACAACTCTGCAAACAGGATGTATTATTTTTCAAATTTTGTGAGTGGGTGGAGTTAGGCTCTGACCAGGGGTTACACTTTAAATTTAAAAATGTAGATCAACTATATATAAAGGGATAAAATATCCAACCAGAATGACCGCTTACTAAAGAAATGCAAGACAATGTAGTTTCAAGTTTAAGTTCTGAACTTTAATTTTAACATTGTTTTAGTGTTTCAGAGTGTTTTTAATTTTTTAACAAAAACACTCCATTAGATTATAATAGAAAACATAATATCTATAAAACTATCATAGAAAGGCACCTCTTGTATTTTGCCAGATAGAACTTCCCCACAGTTGGGAGTTTGTAAACTTAGAAATTTCATGAGAATTGTGTATTGCATTGTGCAAGCACAAGAAAATGTTGAGTGTTTAACTTTTCATATTTCTGTGTTCTGTATTTTCACAACCAACCAGTTAATGCTGCCATGTTTTCCTTTGCAATTACGGCTAAATATATTTAAAATGATAAAAATAGGTATGTATTAAACAACACTAGAATTCCAGATATGATTTGTTACCAAAGAGTTGCAACAGCAATATCAAGATTTGAATCATTCATTCACTCACTCATCTTCTACCCCTTAGTCCCGTTAGTGGTCGTGGGTGACTGGAGCCTATCCCAGTGGCTTTGGGCCTGAGGCGGGTTACAGTTGCAGAGTTAACACTTAGAGACAGACGCTGACAGACAACCTTTCACTCTCACATTCATTCACTAGGGACACTTTAGAGTTGCTAATTATACAACCTATACATGCATGTGTTTTGGCGGTGGGGAGGACATGTAGACATACACAGGGAGGACATGCAGGACATGCAGGACATGCAGGAGGACATGCAGACTCCTCCCAGAAGGACCGGAGCTGGGTCGGCCGGGATTTGAACTCTCGGTCTTCTTGTTGTGAGGCAGGAGCACTGCCACTGTGCACCCTAGATTTAAATCAAAAGCATTAAAAAGTATACATTACCCCAATGAAACTACTTACCTTGACAGTCATTTAAGACCAGATCAGTGTCAGTGTCAACCTCCACGTTCTCTGTTAAAATAAAAAGTTAAAATAGGGATTTTAGTAAAACCAAATAGATTTTTTTTGTCAAACATAACAAATATAATACACTACCGACACACTACACTGCCGATGGACTTTCACGTCATGGCCAAGAAAATCACCTAACTGATCTAACTCTGCATTACTGAGGTTTGGAACTTGGGACAAAGTTCCTGTTTGTTTGCGCAGTTTTGTAGAAGTGAGACTTTCTGGGTTTTTTGCACCACAAGCTCTGGCAAAATGCCGAAGACAATCAGACCCACGGTAGCAAGAACATGCAGATGGTCTTGCAAATAAGTATCTGTTCTCCTGAGGAACTCCACACTTTTGGCGTTTGATGACAAGCAGATCCAGTGATTCCTGCATTGCTGGTGGCAAAAGTACTGGGACCTCCCTCCCCCTCTTTCCCCTTATCGCTATTCTTCTGAAATGTTGACACAGTTTCTTTTCTAGATCTGAGAGTGCTCCACCCAGATCTTCCAGTGCATTTGGTTGGAAACAAATAGGCTGAAAGGGGCATTTTTGACACCTCACTCGATCTTCGTCTGTTTAACAAAAACATATGAGTCAAAGTGACCTTTGCTACTCTTGCCCACGTCTGAGCTGACGTTTCTGTAGATAGCAAAGTGTAAAGTTTCTGCCGTTGCCCATACAAATATAAATGGAGAGTCCGGACATCCTTTGTAAATGGTAGCAACAGAGGGGCATTCCATTTAGCTTCCTGAAGTGTTCTCAGAGATGCTGCAGATATCATTTCATTCCATCTTGCTTCATACAGTGCCTTGCGAAAGTATTCGGCCCCCTTGAACTTTGCAACCTTTTGCCACATTTCAGGCTTCAAACATAAAGATATGAAACTGTAATTTTTTGTGAAGAATCAACAACAAGTGGGACACAATCATGAAGTGGAACGAAATTTATTGGATATTTCAAACATTATTACGTTATTTTAACAAATAAAAAACTGAAAAATTGGGCGTGCAAAATTATTCAGCCCCCTTAACTTTATACTTTGTAGCGCCACCTTTTGCTGCGATTACAGCTGTATGTCGCTTGGGGTATGTCTCTATCTCAAATCAGTTTTGCACATCGAGAGACTGAATTTTTTGCCCATTCCTCTTTGCAAAACAGCTCGAGCTCAGTGAGGTTGGATGGAGAGCATTTGTGAACAGCAGTTTTCAGTTCTTTCCACACATTCTCGATTGGATTCAGGTCTGGACTTTGACTTGGCCATTCTAACACCTGGATATGTTTATTTGTGAACCATTCCATTGTAGATTTTGCTTTATGTTTTGGATCATTGTCTTGTTGGAAGACAAACCTCCGTCCCAGTCTCAGGTCTTTTGCAGACTCCATCAGGTTTTCTTCCAGAATGGTCCTGTTTTTGGCTCCATCCATCTTTTCATCAATTCTAACCATCTTCCCTGTCCCTGCTGAAGAAAAGCAGGCCCAAACCATGATGCTGCCACCACCATGTTTGACAGTGGGGATGGTGTGTTCAGGTGATGAGCTGTGTTGCTTTTACGCCAAACATAACGTTTTGCATTGTTGCCAAAAAGTTCGATTTTGGTTTCATCTGACCAGAACACCTTCTTCCACATGTTTGGTGTGTCTCCCAGGTGGCTTGTGGCAAACTTTAAACAACACTTTTTATGGATATCTTTAAGAAATGGCTTTCTTCTTGCCACTCTTCCATAAAGGCCAGATTTGTGCAGTATACGACTGATAGTTGTCCTATGGACAGAGTCTCCCACCTCAGCTGTAGATCTCTGCAGTTCCTCCAGAGTGATCATGGGCCTCTTGGCTGCATCTCTGATCAGTCTTCTCCTTGTATGAGCTGAAAGTTTAGAGGGACAGCCAGGTCTTGGTAGATTTGCAGTGGTCTGATACTCATTTCATTTCAATACTTCTTGCACAGTGCTCCTTGGGATGTTTAAAGCTTGGGAAATCTTTTTGTATTCAGAGATCCTCACTGAACTTCTGGAGAGAGTTTGCTGCACTGAAAGTAAAGGGGCTGAATAATTTTACACGCCCAATTTTTTAGTTTTTTATTTGTTAAAAAAGTTTGAAATATCCAATAAATTTCGTTCCACTTCATGATTGTGTCCCACTTGTTGATTCTTCACAAAAAAATCACAGTTTCATATCTTTATGTTTGAAGCCTAAAATGTGGCAAAAGGTCGCAAAATTCAAGGGGGGCGAATACTTTCGCAAGGCACTGTATATTCAACAGAATGTCTATGCATTTTTTGCTCTATTGTAGTTGTTTTGAACATTTGCACGACTCTCAACTAACATTGAAACCTTTGTCAAGCTATGTCCTAGTTTCAGAGCTAAACTTGGGCACCTGTATGTATTGCTTTCACTGTCATAGCCAGCTAAGCGTTTCAGTGACTGCTCCACCTGCATGAAATTTGTTGGTGTGATGTGGTCTTCAAGTGAATAGTTTTCCTTGAGCATAACAAAAGTCTTCCCAGTTCCCTAATCTTTTGCCGAATGTATCATGTCCTAACCGGTTATATAAATGTTCACCAAACTCCAGAATACAGTGATCTGTTTTGACTGTAGAAAAAACATCATCCTGCACCATGTTGCTTAGAAGCTTCCAAAAGTCTTCTCTGATACCAGGCGGTGGAGGTACAGCAAATGCACAGAGAGCCTGAACACGGGTTTTGCCTGGTTTTGATGGAGCACTGATGGCTTGAATTTGCAGTTCATCATTTGTCGCCAAAGAGATTTCTTTCTGAAAAGTCTTTACAATATACACAGTGAAGGAATTTCTGGACCTGTGTAGCTTCTCTAGGTTGCTTGCGAGGAACAAGTATTCCGGTACCAGCATTCAACACATCAACATTATGTTGAAAGTTGCCTCTGTCTTAAATGTTCTAGATGCAATTTCCTTTCTTTTGAGCCTTTTGGAAAAGATAAGGCCTGAGCAACATCTAGCTCATTTTTATAGGCACGCTCCAAATGTCTTGACATTTTTAAAACACCCACCTTACAGTACAAGCAATATTGCTTTTTATTGTACATCCGTGACCCAACTTGTTTTTGACAGCCTGGATTGAAAGTGAATCATGGGCTGTACTAGAGGATGTGCTGTCTGGATGATTTTGTGTTTATTCTTCTCCTTTTGCGTTGCATACTCCAATTGTTTGCATTTCTTGTGGGTGAACTTCCTCTCTGAAGCAACTGTTCTGGAGAGCCAACATTCACTGTTGATGAGACACATCTCTCGCTGATATCTGTTCTTTTGAGGTTTGTGACCTTTTCTGATCCTCTAGCCCAACAACCTGACTTCTTTCTGTACAATCAGAGGCATCTTCACTGTCACTAGTTCCAGGAACATATTCTTCTTCACTGCCACCTGAGGAAGGGTAAAAAAGCTCATCTGAATCAAAGTGAATCTGGTTTTCCATCTTTAGGAAGAAAAATAAATTTAGTGAGATCAATTGCTATTTTTTTTAATGAACAGCAAAAAAAGCTAGGCATAAAGGTTTTTTGAAGACCTGTATACTTTTGGTCATTCGTAGCTTCGGGACAAATTCTTGGTCCTGTTCTGAGGCAAAGAGTTGAAACCCAGAGCTGGCATTCATTCTCTAGTGTGTCAACACAACAAGTACAATTATTTGGCATATTCAAACAACAACAAAAATGTCCAACTAAATGGTCTGACTGTTAACAAACCTATACCTTAGTAAAGTTCTCTGGATTAATAGACTGAGATTCTTCAAAATCCACTGGGGAAAGAGTCATTCTAGCTTGGCAAATTAAAGGCTTAAGTTCAATCAAGCCCTATGAAAAAAAAAAAAAAAATAGACAAAATAACACATTTGGTATAATATCCAATTAAAATAATAACAAACCAATATTTTGTCATGAAGCCAAGCAGTAATTTCATAGGGAGTGATGGTCAATATTAAAAAAAAAACTTAAGAAAAACTAGGCAAATAACTTAAAATGAAAACCGAAAAAATACCACATAATAATAACATCAACCATTAGAACCACGTTAAGATTTGAAGCCTGGTCGGGTACACACAACCAATAGGAACAAGTAGGGTTACCAGTTTCTGCACTCAAATGTAATCAGTATGACTATAATTACAGTCATTAAAATCTCAAATTATTTCTGTCACAAATATTGTTTTTTCCTAGAACTACACAGTCTATAATAAGGCAAGACAAGGCATAAGAGGACTAAACTGACCTGTAGAAAACAACATGTGTGACTGGTAGAACCTAAACTGTGCTCAGCTTCTATGGCACATATTATACATTAGATTGGTTTAACCGAATGAGCAGAAAAAGACTACAGTATGATTAAATGTGTCCAATGTGGCTTAGTCATCGTGGTCCCCACAACAACAGAGGCCCTGACAAGTGTGTAACTGGACCCCATTAGACTATAAAAACTAGACTGTGCTTAATGGCAAGGATTCAGATGTGAAAATAAAAATATCAAAAATTCTTACTTTTTATTTAATTAACTTTAAGTTACCCATTGACTTGAGTGATTTTGTATCACACATTCACTTCTGCATGACTTCTAAATGACAACACATTTATTTAAGAAGAAAATACTAACATTACATCATTAATATAATTTCAGGCTTTTCATTCCAGTGGAAGTTGAACATAAAAACAGCACATCTAATGTGGTAAACTCTACGCCGCCTTTCTTCTTCTGAATTTTTCCTCTGTATTCCCCAACAAAGTTGCCTTTTTGGAAATCTTTTTTTGTAAACACACCTTGTCCTAGCACATATATACATGTTCCATAAAATCTATTAACTTACAATTTAGGAACAGCAATACATTCTTGTTTTCCTAAATACTGAAACCTAAACATAACTACAGACACAAAGCAAATGTGATATTAATACAAATGTACTCCCACAACTAAAAGAGTTTATATATTTCACTTCCAGCTTGGCTGTCTTGTCAAGAGCCTTAGCTGTATGCTCTATTGCATCGTCTTTTGGTTCAGATTCCTGTGTCCATCCATACTCCTTAAAGCCATTTGTTTGTTAGCAGCTCATAGATAGGGGAACAGTGGATGGTTTGCGCATGCACCTCATTGCACAGTGTGTATAGGTGCAATGCCACTTTCTACCTCTAGAGGCCGATATTGTGTTACTCGAGCTACGCACTCCTAAGCACATTAGAGTTTTGTTTTTTGTCATTTTTGGGGAAAACTCTGAAAACTTGACAGGGCATTATTTAGACTCTTTTTATATTGAAAATACTGTTGTTTTTGTGGGGACCAGGATTTTAGACCCCTCAAAAATTTTGTTTCCCACACCGTGACTGGGCTGTCATGCTGCAGTCCACACAAGGTGACACACACACACACACACTCACACACACACACGCACGCACGCACGCACACACACACACATACACACACACACATTGATCATAGGTACACACTCACTGTAGGATTCCTTTGCAATTAGGGTTATTTTGAACATCTCATAAGAATGAGTACTTCTTCTTCATAATAGTTCAGAGCCGTATAATTCTTAAGGTAAGCACCAGAGCAGGTTCTAATATAAAAACAAGTCTTCTTCACAAAAATAAACATTTGTTTTAAAAGAACTGGATGCAAAGGAACCAAATCTGAAAATTTGAAAAGCCCTTGTGTCTGCCTAGTAGTTTTACAACATAAAGAGCCCATGCAGCCCAATGCAAAGCCCCCATCGCAAGCTAATAATATAATAATATGACTCATGATGTTCAATGTAAGGATTTGACTCATTGTATTCTGAGTGTTATAGTGTTAATGTTTCTGTTTGCATTTCAGAAGATATCACAATTGCTCTCATAATAGGGTCAATATAATGATAACACAACGTCAAAACATGGACTGTAATGCTTTAGGCCAATATCAACAGTGCTCAGTAACATTGTACATTGATGCATCATATTGTTGCAGGTTTGGATGCAAATTTTTTTTTTTTTTGAGCAATATAAACTATTAAAAACAACAGCAAATAAAACAAGATCCAATTAAACATTAAGATTGACATTTTACACTCTTGTTTGTGAGACCCTTCACCTTTACTGTAATGTTGTCAAGAGAGTGTTGATTTCGATTTTCCCAGTACACAAACTCACACATTCAGATCAACCATCTCCCTGACCTCTCACAGAAAAATACTAATAACACTAATAAGACAATCGAAAGCTCCTATTTACATATGACTTGTTAATAATCTCTATGGGACTGAGGAGGACTCCCTACTCCTCACTAAATATGCTACATCGCTGATATTACAAGAAAGGCCCGTTATCTGAAAAAGATGCAAAAAATACAAAATGGACAGCAAACTGCAAAGTCTTTGTAAAGCTTAACGGGACATCTGAAGAGGCTAAAATAATAATGATCAAGAGCATGGAGGAGTTGGAAAAATTCCAATAAAAAACAAAAAAAAAACAAAGAAGAAGACGCTACAAGAAGGAAGTAACAAAGACACACATATGCAAACAAACTCATCAGTATCAGGAATTTAGAAAACCTAACGCAGAAGATTAGTTACTATGTTTTAAAGTGAAGCTCAGCTCATTTGAATACACTGATCACAGTAACAATGATCCACAAGAAGGAAAATTATAAGAAATTAATAGATTATAATAAGCAAAATGTCAAAGAAATATGGAACATTTTAAAAAGTCACAAATCACGAAAAAACTAATTTTATCATGATATCTATCCTAAATATTTCATTGGAAATGAAAAGGAAATAAACAACATGGAAACAGCAGCTCATAGTTTGTTTTTGTTTTGAAATATTTGCAAATAGAATTCTAGAATCCTATCTGTGTGATAGGTCTCATTTTGTCTCTTTTAAAAATCCTTCTCCTCCACGTCACCAGTGAAATTCGGTGTGCCTCAAGGGTCTGTGCTTGGTCCCATACTTTGATCACTATATGTTACACCATTGGGACAAATCATCAGAAGTTATGGACTAAACTTCTACTGTTTTGCCGATGATACACAGCTGTATCTACCAATAAAAGCAAAAATTATTAGTGATATCATGAGACTAGAGGCCTGCCTCGTTTCAATAAAATCATGGATGTCTCAAAACTTCCTCCATCGAAACTTGGATAAAACAGAGCCGTCCTGGGAGTGGATCCCTCCTTCTGTGGTTCTCCCTGAGGTTTCTCTTTTTTCCCTTTTTGGGTTTTTTGGGGAGTTTTTCCTTACCCTGACGGAGGATCTAAGGACAGGAGATGTTGTCTAGTGCAGTCTGTTAAGACCTTTGAGGCGACTGTTAGTGTGATATTGGGCTATACAAAAATAAATGTCTTGTCTTGTCTTTGGGATAAGGAATAAAAAGTTACTTGATAAACACAAAACAGTTGGGTTGGTTGTTGGGTAAAAACTGTTCTTCATGGATATTGTGTGTGGCATCCCCCAGGGGGCAGTCCTGGGCCATAAGTTATTTATTTTAAACATAAATGACCTAAGTCTAACAAATATTTAAAGCCATTTTATTTGCTGATTATACAAACCTGTTTTGTGTAGGAAATGATTTAAAAGTATTATTAAACAAAATAGAATAAAAAATAGTAAAGTTAAACACATGGTTTGATCAAAATAAACTGTCCTTAAACTTAAACAAAACAAAAATCATGATGTTTGATAATATCAAAAAAAAAAATTGAAATAAAGATTAACATAATGGGTCATTGAAAGAGTAAAGGAAAATAAAATTTTAGGTGTCATAATGGATCAGAAACTCAATCGGAAGACTTATATCAAACATATACAAAATAAAGTATCAAAAAGTTTAGGAATTTTATATAAAGCAAAACAAGTCTTGTCTACAAGTACTGTTCACTTATATTACTTTATTTCAACTATTGTTCAATAATCATAAGGTTATATTAAATGCACTGGTTATTCTTAAAAAAGCAATAAGAATAATCAATCCTGTTGGGTCTGAGACCACACCAACCCATTATTTATACTTCTGAAATACTAAAACTTCATGATCTACTAAAATTTCCATACTTTTCAAATAATGTTTAAAGCCAGAACTAAACATCTATTGTCTAACATACAGGACTTATTTACTGAAAGGGAACAATTTAATAGATTTATCTCATTTGTGATAAATGTGTTTTATAATCACTAAATGTGTAAGGACAACCAAGAAGAGTTTTTGTGTCTCTGTTTCTGGGTAAAATTATAAAATAATCTGAATAATAACATAAAACAATGTCCGAATATGAAGCAGTTTAAGAAAAGATAATAAGAAATGATTTTTTGAAGGTGTGTTAAAGTAAAAATGTGATTGTTACTGGATTTTTATACAGATACTTATTATAAGCAATAATAACAACAATATTGATGGGAATGGGAATCTATTTTGATGTAAAGTTGTAAAAGGGGGTTGGGATTAAATAAGAACTTTCTTCTTACCACTCCTATGTGGACAATTAAATATTTGCTGCAATGTAGTAGTGATCCAATAACAGCACTGTGAGACAGAATTGAGACCAAGTACAAAAAACCCGGACAAAGCAGAAGCTACAAACTGTGACTGAGTTAAAATAGAGTCTGAAATCACAGCAGAGTCTGAGAGTGAGGCTGCAGGGAGGCTCGTTCTATCGTGACAGAGGATGGAAACAGCTTTATCACCAATTATAACTCTTATTACTAAGCATAATTAAGATTGTCTAAAGAAGTTATTGATAATTATATGCAGAAGTCTTTTATTGACTACATTACACAGGGATCACTACAAATATTTCCTTCCCCAGCTTAAATTCTATTGAGTCACACAAGATACACATTTCAAACATTTGAAAGCAGTCTGGGATCCAGTCAAAACCTCACAAAAATGTTTCTAAAACAGTTATTTATTTATTTATTTTTATTTGTTTTGTTTTGCAGCAAAATCACATAAAACAATACAACTTACACTTGCATTAAGGGGTTTGGTCAAATACCTTTTCCTCAGCTGCAACATAAAAGCATTTTTAAAACATTTCAGCAATGTTAACAGAAACCAAACAGCTGCAAGCTAAATGTCCTAAATGTAAAACTGCTTTTTTGCTGCCTTGCAGTTGAGATTGCTCTGATCTCCTACACTCTCCACCACATAGATTTGTTTACAATCAGACAGGTTTTTGTAGGATTTCTTTGCAATATGGGTTATTTTGAACATCTCATAAGGAGGAATGAGTACTTCTTCTTCATGATTTTTCAGAGTCGGATAATTCTTAAGGTAAGCACCAGAGCAGGTTCTAATATAAAAACAAGTCTCGGTACCAAAATGAGTCAAATCTGTTTTAAAAGAACTGGATGCAAAGAAACCAAATCTGAAAATCTGGTTGATCTCGCCACTAAAAGCAGTGTTGGTTCTCCTGTAAGTAATGTGGCAGTCTTGGTTTTTGCGAAGGATCTGTATGGCAGAAGTGAGCCAAAAGTGTACAGCATGGTAAGGAAAAGAGTTAGTACTATACTTAGAAGCATCTTCTTGGACTGCACGATTGAACCCTTCGTAGAAGTTATATTTTCCTCCTGCTGTATAAAGACATATGGCTCGACGGTGATTTTGGGTTAAATCCTTGTCAACGTCCTCTTTTTTATCAAGTGCCTTCTCTGAACAACTTTTCACTTGTTTCCAAGCCTTGGAAAAATCTTCATTATTGTACTCGTTGGGGAAGTATTCACTGTCGACTTTTTCAGACATTTTCTCGGTGCATTCGAGGTACATATCATCTACTGAGGTAATCATCATGCTCAGTGGAGTCTGAGAAGGTGGACTTGACTCTTTTATTTTGGATACAATCTGTGGAAGAATGTTAAAGATGTTAAAATGGATTTAGGAATAAGGGACTTGTAGAATTTGAGTTAAATCCCCAAATTCTCACCATCGCAGACATAACTGGCAACATCCCACAAAGCAGTAAAACCAGCATGTTAGCCTTCATTTCTGCAAACAAACAAGAAAGACTCAAACACTGAAAAATTCAAACCATACACATTTTAGTTATTTCTATGAGACGCGTGCATGTGTGAAAATAATTTAGCAATACCAGTTTTACTCTACCCTTTTAAAGTGTTAATTAATGCTTCATAATGGGGTCTCTATATGTTTTTAAGTGATTTATCATTCATCAGGTCTTATAGCACAGTAGAAAAAAGGTTGAATGTAAAAGTCATTATTTAGCAAACAGGTCACCCCTTTTTTTCTAATCATTTATAAGTGCTCACTAGTGATATATATCTATAAATAACCACCAAATTTAACTTTATTATAACCAAATTACAAAACATACAGTATAAGGTAAACTAATAACATTTTGTGAAAGTGTAAAGAAATGAAACATACCGAGCTTTGTTCAGTGCTGTGTCTGTCCTTCAACCTGTGGGTCTGCAGTTTGTCTCAGAAAACTAAGTAGGTGCTGGGTTTTTGTTTCTTTTATTTTTAACCACAAGAACAACCTCTTCCTGCCACAGGGGTCTTTAATGTTGCAGAAGTAGAAGTAAACCCACCCAATTTCTCCTCATATGAAAACCACAAAACTGTGACCATTACGTGTTACAAGTCTTTTGTAACATTCTACCTTTTCAGTAATGGTTTAACCAGAAATGCAAAAATAAAATTTGCAAACTGAGCAAAATTAAATTAAAATACTATCTCACACAGTTTATATATATATACACAACTGTAAAACAACAATACGATGCTTAATGTAAAAAAGAAAATAAAAAAAACATAGATACCAATCAGTATTTTCATTTCTTTAACACTGGTGTTAACATTCTTCTGAGTTCTGGATTTTTGCATCTCACTACAAAAAAGATTAAAAAGCCTTCAAATAGGACCAACATATGATATAGTAGAAGAAACTTTTAAGAACCCAGACCAGCGATGGTTTAAGCAGAAATATTTTTTTGTCCAAACTGAGCAAACTAAATAAAAATAAATACTTCCTCAAACTAGAGGTCAACATGCAAAAATATGTACACTGTGCAATAAAACTGTAAACAAACGATACAATGCTTGGTGTAAAAAATGTAATAAAAAACATAGATACCAATCAGTATTTCCATTTCTTTAACTTTGGTGTTAACATTCTTCTGAGTTCTGGATTTTTGCACACTGTGCAAACGTGTTTGTTCCTTTAGTAACTCAAGCATTTCTGAACTCAGGGGTTTCAAAATGTTTCTTTCTTTCTTTGTGCAGCTGAGTGCAGCTTCTAAATCTTGATCACTTGATCTGCTAATGTCTGAATCAGACTCAGTTGATTCATGTCTTTTTTGCAGAGTGTAATCAAGGTCCTTAATGTCTTCTAGTCCCATTCACATCCCTCATATACTCACTGTCATCTCCCTGCATAAGTCCTTCTCACTACAAAAAAGATTTAAAAGCCTTCAGATAGGACCAACATATGATATAAACATCTTTTTACAGAAATGCAAAATATATTCTATTAAAAATCGATTTTTTTTGTGTGTTTTTTTGTGTTTACATTTGTTAAAATAAGTTTTTGAATGAGCAGCAAAAAATATATAACACTAAAATAATTGAATCAGCTAAATTCATTTAGCAGCCCAACAGATTAACAGTGACATAAAATGTACTTATGTCACCACAATATCTTTGTAACTTGTTTTATATGAATTTGTTCAAGAAATGTATTAAAATCAGGTTAAAGTGTAATCCAGGACAGGTTATTAAAGCATTAGAATTGTTGCATGGGTTGAAACATACATTGTCACATGACTGAACCTGGAGGTTCACCAAGTGACTTCCTGTGTTAAAAGTGAGAGATGTTTTTGTGAAACCTGTTCATCGTGGGTTCTAAATCTAGCACTGAATTATTCATTATATACAGTCATTATTATAATTTCTTTTTCCATTAACTTTTAACATCTGTCATGGGACTACAGATGAAAAATAGCCTGTTGGCTAACTCTGGCATATTTACAGTTTTCTTTCTGTCTATCAATATGCACTGTCCCTGAAATAAATAAATAAATAAATAAATTACTTTAGATGGAACAAAACAAATTGTATCTATTGATTCTAATTCTAACTAAAATTGATACTAATATAGTGTCCAAATTGGATTTTTGTCTTAACACTAGCCTAAATAATCTGTACATTTGAATTCACTACTGGACGTAGGTTTTGAGGTGAAGACGTTTCATCTCTTGTTCAAGGGACTTTGTCAATTCTGACTTTAAACTGGTAGCACTTAAACAGGACATTTACTGTTGGCCTCACATTAAGATCATGATTGGGTGAACACGAGCAGTCGGCCCTTTGTCTAAACTTGAGAAAACTCTTCTTTTGAGTTTGGTCAGCGTTCCTGCTGTGGATGAAAGGTGACAGAAATGACAACATGTCATTTGTCACTTCTTATTTCTTGTGAAAATACTTCTGTGAGTATGCGATCTTCAACTGTTCAAGTGAAAACATAATGTGTCCCTTACACACACAACTGTTTTGTACATAATCTTGTGTGTTGACAATGTCTTCTGTTACTGGGCTATATTATTTTTAAAGTTCTGTACATATTGCATAATAAGCCTCAGGGAATATCAGGTCAATAACTCCACAACTAGTCCTATTTTGATTTTGAAAGGTCTGGGTCAATCTGCATACGTTTGGGCAAAACTGTTTAAGTGTATGGGCCTTCTATAAGTTTAATTAATCAGGCAATGTAATGAACACAAAGAGCCACTTCTCATGGTGCCCACTGTAACCGGTGTTGTACTGAGAAAAGCACCCCGCACACACTTGTTGAGCTCATGAGCATGCACACTGTAAATGCAAACAATGTACTGACTAACATTTGAATAGTAACTATAACTATAACTGAACTCATTTCTTTATTCTTACTGGGTTGTATCATTGCACTTAATCTTTCTGAGTTAGTAAGAATGTTTTACTTTTAAAGACTGTGTGCCTGCCAGTACACTAGGCCAGTTTGCAGCCATAGACAGTTATAGTTAGTTTGTAGAACACCAGTAAAAACCAAAAAGATATTGGTTTGTGCGTATATGTATTACTGTTTGAACAAAATGTCTTTTGATATATTTTTTTAATTGCACTGGAGTGAACGACTGGCTTTGACTAGTATCAGTTACATCTGTCTGATTTTGTAATAAGTGTGGCGACCTACAAGTTAAGCGGTATTTGACATTCACCCAGAAGCGGTCCCTTTAAGGGAGCGGGTTTTCAGAGTCAGTGGTTCCTTGGTATTTCTCTAGTTTCTCATGTTCCTTTCTCCTGATGTTGCAATCACTTGGTATTGCAACGTCAACCACAACGGAACATGAGAAACTAGAGAAGTTCCTTGGTATTTCTCTAGTTTCTCATGTTCCTTTCTCCTGATGTTGCAATAACTTGGTATTGCAACGTCAACCACAACGGCCTTCCTCTGCTGTTTGTCCACCACCACAATGTCTGGTTGGTTTGCCATTACCATTCTGTCAGTCTGAATCTGGAAGTCCCACAGGATCTTGGCTCGGTCATTCTCTACCACCTTTGGAGGTGTTTTCCACTTTGACCTCGGGGTTTCCAGTCCATACTCCGTACAGATGTTCCTGTACACTATGCCAGCCACTTGGTTATGGCGCTCCATGTATGCTTTCCCTGCCAGCATCTTACACCCTGCAGTTAAGTGTTGGATTGTCTCAGGGGCCTGTTTGCACAGCCTACACCTTGGGTCTTGTCTGGTGTGGTAGATTTGGGCCTCTATTGCTCTGGTGTTCAGGACCTGCTCCTGTGCAGCCATGATGAGTGCCTCTGTGCTGTCCTTCAGTCCGGCCCGTTCTAGCCATTGGTAGGATTTCTTGATATCAGCCACTTCAGTTATGTTCGGTGGTACATCCCATGTAGGGGTTTAGTCCTCCCATGATGGTCCCTCCTCCAGCTCCTCTTCCTCTGTTCCCCATTGCCTGAGACATTCACTGAGCACGTCATCTGTTGGGGCCTTATCTTTGATGTACTTGTGGATCTTGGATGTTTCATCCTGGATAGTGGCTCTCACTCACTAGTCCACGGCCACCTTCTTTAACGGCTAGCGTACAGTCTCAGGGTGCTGGATTTGGGGTGGAACCCTCCATGCATGGTGAGGAGCTTTCGTGTCTTAACGTCTGTGATCTGTATCTCTTCCTTTGGCCACCTTATTATTCCCGCAGGGTATCTGATCACTGGCAGGGCGTAGCTGTTTATTGCCCGTGCCTTGTTCTTGCCATTGAGCTGACTTCTTAGGACTTGCCTTACTCGTTGGAGGTATTTGGCAGTTGCTGTTTCCTTGTCGTTACAATAACTTCATCCATTGTGTCATAAATCCCTTAACAAGACAATAATTTTGATAACATAATATTAATTGAGAATTTACATAAATAGATATCTATATTCACTACAGGGGTCTTTAAATGTTGCAGAAGTAGAAGAAACTTTTAAGAACCCAGACCAGCGATGGTTTAACCAGAAATATTTTTTTTGTCCAAACTGAGCAAACTAAATAAAAATAAATACTTCCTCAAACTAGAGGTCAACATGCAAAAATATGTACACTGTGCAATAAAACTGTAAACAAACAAAATAAATCTTGATCACTTGGCTAACTCTGGCATATTTACAGTTTTCTTTTTGTCTATCAATATGCACTGTCCTTGAAATAAATAAATAAATAAATAACTTTAGATGGAAAAACACAAATTGTATCTATTGATTCTTATTCTAACCAATATTGATACTAATATAGTGTCCAAATTGGATTTTTGTCTTAACACTAGCCTAAATAATCTGCACATTTGAATTCACTACTGGACGTAGGTTTTGAGGTGAAGACGTTTCATCTCTTGTTCAAGGGACTTTGTCAATTCTGACTTTAAACTGGTAGCACTTAAACAGGACATTTACTGTTGGCCTCACATTAAGATCATGATTGGGTGAACACGAGCACTCGGCCCTTTGTCTAAACTTGAGAAAACTCTTCTTCTGAGTTTGGTCAGCGTTCCTGCTGTGGATGAAAGATAACAGAAATGACAACATGTCATTTGTCACTTCTTATTTCTTGTGAAAACCTTTCTGTGAGTATGCGATCTTCAACTGTTCAAGTGAAAACATAATGTGTCCCTTACATACACAACTGTTTTGTACATAATCTCGTGTGTTGACAATGTCTTCTGTTACTGGGCTATATTATTTTTAAAGTTCTGTACATATTGTATAATCCGCCTCAGGGAATATCAGGTCAATAACTCCACAACTAGTCCTATTTTGATTTTGAAAGGTCTGGGTCAATCTGCATACGTTTGGGAAAAACAGTTTAAGTGTATGGGCCTTCTATAAGGTTAATTAATCAGGCAATGTAATGAACACAAAGAGCCACTTCTCATGGTGCCCACTGTAACCGGTGTTGTACTGAGAAAAGCACCCCGCACACACTTGTCGAGCTCATGAGCATGCACACTGTAAATGCAAACAATGTACTGACTAACATTTGAATAGTAACTATAACTGATCATTTGATCTCATTTCTTTATTCTTACTGGGTTGTATCATTGCACTTAATCTTTCTGAGTTAGTAAGAATGTTTTACTTTTAAAGACTGTGTGCCTGCCAGTACACTATGCCAGTTTGCAGCCATAGTCAGTTATAGTTAGTTTGTAGAACACCAGTAAAAACCACCAAGATATTGGTTTGTGCGTATATGTATTACTGTTTGAACTAAACGTCTTTTGATATATTTTTTTAATTGCACTGGAGTGAATAACTGGCTTTGACTAGTATCAGTTAAATCTGTCTTATTTTGTAATAAGCCTATATTTTCAAGGGTGTGCATTAGTTTGAGCTTTTTAAACACATACAGTTGTGCTTAAAACCTGCAGAATTTATGATTTGTTTGGTCATTTTTAAAAGAATATGATTGAAGTGTTTTAAAACCTTTCTTTCACTCGTAGTTAGTGATTGGGTGGAGACATTTATTGTCAAACTGTGTTTACTCTTTTTAAATCATGACAACAGGAACTTTCCAAATGACCTC
The DNA here is from genome assembly GCA_024416835.2 of Perccottus glenii. Classification (NCBI taxonomy): domain Eukaryota; kingdom Metazoa; phylum Chordata; class Actinopteri; order Gobiiformes; family Odontobutidae; genus Perccottus; species Perccottus glenii. Next base: position 21,422,486 of record CM044549.2, read on the forward strand.
CATGTATGCCTATGGTTCTCCCTCCTTAGGCCCAAAAAGAAATGAAAGACTTGAATAATCATGGCCATTGTAATTGAATTTTAGATTAGATTCAACTTTATTGTCATTACACAAGTACAGGGCAACAAAATGCAGTGTATTGTATTGGTTATTTTTTTTATGCAGACAACCCCTGGTTTCACTTAGGTTCCAGTTATGTCAGAGGACACAGCACCAGGGCTTAACACCTAGTTCTGTCATTCAGGACAGAAATGTGGAATACATTTTTTTTTTATTCAATCAAGCACCTCAGCTTCTTATGAACTATTTATGAACTCCGCCTGAACAAAGGTGTGAAGAATTCATCGAGAAGATACTCTTTGACATTGGACTACAGTTGCTAAGCCCAAACAAGCAAACATTAGGAAATGCTTTCTTGATTTAGATGTATTAAAAATAGTTTGGGTCTCAAAATCCTTCATTGTTCATCTGTAGCATACAGACAAAAACAGATCATAATAGTCATGAGCATGTGCGCCACTGCACCAAAACAAAGATTAAATTAATAAAAACACATTTCATAAAAGTTGTTGATGGTTGCTCAGAAACAGATTTTAACAAAAGTGAACTGTTTACAAAAAATAAAATAACAAATTAAGCTTAATAAATGGTGCAACAACTTGACCCATAAATTGAAATACAAGAATTAGTGTTGTTCAGTATATTTTACATTGTCATTTTTATCATTATCACAAATGTCGATACCACACTGATATACCACCTCTACTATCTATAAATAATTAAGACAGCCCTATTGAAAAGTATCTCTACAATACATTTATAGTTTTTTTTTTCATTACAGTCTTTAGCGTAGTTTTTAAATTTTTTTTTTCTTGGCATTTTTTTTGTCTTAAACTGAAAATACATTAAAAGTAGGCATTTAAAAAGAGAATTGATGTCGGATTAAAGGGACTTTTTAAACCTGTTGGTCCTGCTCCTTCCTTGGCATGCTCTAACGCCGCCCAGATGAAGGCAAAGAAAATTTATTCCAAAGGGGGAGGGGTCAGCCATAATAGCTTTAGCCTGTCGAACACATCTGACCCAGTGCACTGCATTAAGGTCATTTAAGAAAGCACCACTGCACACTTCTCACCACTGAACAGATTCAATAAAACAAGAATAAAACATTTTTATGAAAGAAGCATCCACATAAACATATTGTAATTTAAAATAGAAGTACATGCGCTGATGCTACTTTTGCAGACAGCATCAACCAGGGCCAAAACTCAACTCATATTTATACCCAGATATTTGTACTCCAGCACTTGTTGCACAGGTTCAGAAAGTTAGTTTCATTTTTACACGACTTGGCTTGTTCAGGCTGGTCTCCAGGGATGGACAGGAACAAGCAGGAGTCGGCTGAAGCTGGACCGGAGCTGGAACCAGAGGCAGGACCCGTCGGATCTGGAGCGGAACAAGAACAGGTAAGTATCCATGATCAGTGAATTAGATGTGAATATTAAGTGTTTTAGCGCGCTAGTCGTCCCACTGACGGGAGATAGTTTTACGATCTGGCACAGAGGAACTGGAAGAGGCGGTCTTTGTACCCAGTTGATTGTCAAGTGGGTACAGCTGGGCCAAGGCCGACACCTGTCCTCACTCAGCGGGCCGGCAGGGGAGGGGGAGCAGGAGGGGGAATCTCCCGGAGTACACAGGCTGGCTGTTGATAAAAGCAGAAGGGAAAACTAATGTAGAGCTACCAAAGCTAAAGTACATTTCTTTGGTTTTATTTACATGTATATTCAAAAAAGATAAATTACACCATTCAGTAAAATTAGATAAAACGGGCCCATAATAACCTTACTCAGGAGAGACACAATAACAGAGTCATCTGCAAATTTGACAATGTAAAACAACCATGGGGGGATCCAGTTGAGGACAAAAGGACATCAGATAAAACACGAGTTTACCCTGACCCACTGGGATCTTAAAGTTAAGAAGAGCTGATCAAGCCTGGATCAATGTTAATACAGTTTTTTAGTTTGTCAGCTAAGACATGAGGCAGGCTGCAGTTGAATGATGAAGAAAAGTGAACAAAAGTAATTGAACCAGGCTTTTGGCCACCTCCACATATTTAAAAAACATATTAAGGAGTGTCCCTCTGGCATCATCCACACCTGAGCTTTAAGCAAACTGAAGAGGGTCCAGCTTGTTCTGTACAGATTCCATCAGTGCAGCCTTTATCAATTTCTATCAAAATTTTTTATCATTCAGTGTCTTTTGGGTATTTGTTTTCGGAACAGGAACCTTCCTTCCAAAGACGAGGAACTTGATGCAGCTGTAATGACAACTGAAGAATGTAGGTAAAGATGTCTGCTGCAATGCACTCTTCTTAAAAAGTTGTCCTCCATCAGGCCCAGGACGTTTACATTCTTTAACAGAACTATTTCATTTTCCCATTAAACCTTTCTTTGTTGGTATGCCATTCATATTTTCACATCTTCTCATGCAGGATGTGATTTCCCTGATCCTAAAAGTCTTTCAACTTTGTTTTTATAATGAATATTTTGCTAGTTTTAGTTCCCCTTTAACCTGCTTAGAGAGCTCTGTATGTTTCTGCAGGTCCCCCTGATTAAAGAAAACATTTCTCTGATCAGTGAGTGTTTTAAATGACTTTGACACCCATGGTTTATTATTTACTTTAAAAAAACGTCTTTGTTGGGTTAATCATATTCTCATAAAAGGAGATGTAGAAATTGTCTCAGGCCTAGTCCACACGGACACGGGTATTTTTATAACCGTGACTTTTTTTTACACGGTTCGGTCGTTCGTCCACACGGAAACGCAGTATCAGGTCACTGAAACTGAACATTTTTTAAAACCCCTGCCAGGGTGAGGATTTTCAGAAACGCCGGTTGCAGCGTTGTTGTGTGGACAGTAAAACCGGCGTTTTTGCCTTGCGACGTCAGAGTGTACGCCGTTCTGATTGGCCAACATGTCTGTACAATTAGGGTGATATCGCCGCCTGCTGGTGTGGCATGCTCTTGACAGCGCTTGATAGCGGGTTTTTGCGACGGAGATTTCATTAAAACCGAGCGCTTGTGGACGGGATTTTTTTTTTAAACGCAGGAGGAAAAACTCCGGTTATAAAAATACCTGTGTCCGTGTGGACTAGGCCTCAGTCAGTTTATTTATATCCTTGCAAGCATTTTTGAACACATTCCAGTCCGTACAGGCAAAACATTCCTGTAAAGTTTTTTGTTATTACTTGTGGTAATTCTGCCTTTTTTAGTTTTTGTAAGAGTTACGTTTTTGTAAGAGTTACGTTTTTATGCAATTTTCTGCCCATTTATTTTCAATGGGATTCTGGCAAAATCCTTGAAAATCTTTTCTTCTGCTTCTTCTACATTTTACAGCTGCTGCCTACTTTAACCCTTGAGGCACTTTTAAAATGAACGTACACTTGTTACCCTTAGGCAGAGGTGTAAAGAGTACCTGAAAGCCATACTTGAGTAAAAGTACAGATACCTTACTGTAAAAATGACTCCACTACAAGTTACAAGTCACCAATTTAAATACAACTTGAGTACTGAAATTATCCCATTTTAAATGTTCTTGAGTATTTTACTCGTACTGAATCTTGGCTCAGATGCACTAGTGCTCAAAACAAAGAAATATTGTAGGTCAGTGAAAAAGAAAGTTTATTTATGAGGTTTTACTTCCTAATATAGAAATGAAATTGAACACCTCAATATTTCGACATGGCAGAACAAAAACACAGATTAAACAAGTCTGTCTAAGTCAAACACACACAAATTCAAAAAAAGTTAAACATTTCAAAAAGGCATACGTAAAACATTTTTAAAAATGCTATTTTCAGTAAAATGGACAAACAAAAACAAAACAAAACAAACTGCATGAAGAGCTGGCTTCGGCTTCATCAGTGGCTGCAGCCATCGATCATTTTTGTGAAACACCTGGCGTTCGGCAGGCTGCTAATTCACGTTCACAACAAAGTAACACATTTAGGCAAAAAGCATCCAGTACCTTCAATAGCCTGCAGATGGCAGTATCGCCTCTAACACCCAAGAAATGAGCTACGGCAGACAAAGTTGACTTGACGTGCACAAACACAATGTAGCGAGTAACGGTAAGTGTCAGTTCAAATGTAATGGAGTAAAGAGTACAAGTATTGAATCAAAAATGTAGTTGAGTAGAGTAAAAATAAAAGTTGCTTATATTTTTGATACTCAGTACAAGTACAAAAAAAATACTTAAGTACAGTAACAAAGTACATTTACTCAAAAACTTTACACCTCTGCCCTTAGGCCCAAAACAGGTCTCTCTGATTAAAGTATTATAAATGTAATAAATATATTTTTTTCTTACTTTTACTGCATTTTCAACAATTTCAGACCTAACCATAGATTATTATTTTATATTTTTTATTTCTTAATGCCCTTTTTGTCCTAAGAACCCCTGATTTTTTAAACATTAAAATAAATAAATAAATAAATAAATAATGCAATATTTAAAAAAGAAACATACAAACAAAATACAAACAAATATATGAGATGAGGTTATTAGACTTAAGATCAATAATTGATGTGAAACCATGGGTTGGTAGAGGAGCACAGATGGGGCACAGCTACGGTCTATTCATCACTGGGATGTTTAACAGCCGGCTGGACATCTGTAACAGCAGACAGAGGGACAACAGCATCACAAACCAGAGGAGAGCGGGACAGAAGGAAAACTTGTGAACAGAAATGACCTAAGCAGAAATATAAAGTATATAGCAATAAGAGTGAAGTCAGACAGAGCCAGAGGTTTGAAGCTCAGTGTCATACAGTGTCTATGCCTAAAGCAACTTATCTCCTCTATATGACCTGACCATAAGCCCTATCAAAAAAGTTCAAGAAAAGACAGTGCCTACGTGGCCTTTAATGACCCCCCTCCCAACTGACACACACACAAAATATATTCTCAACCACTCCATTTGGCTCATTTGGCCAATGATGACCAAAATTACACAGAAATCCAAAGACACCATTTTCAAATGAGTAAACTTAAAACATCTTGAAAATAGCATTTTGTGCCTCATAATGTAGCTTATTGAAAAACATTGTATAGGAAATGAGTGAATCAGATGAAAAACACTAACAACTACAAATTTGAAGTTCCATTCCAGGATGCTTTCCCAACATCATCAAACTCAAAAATACACCTTTTCTTGATTTACATTTCAATACTCATACTCAATATTCATACATTTGTGTAGGAGCCATTATTGTTTGGATTTTTTCTTTTGTATTTTCTTTAATGGAGCTTGGTTTGGGTTTATTGTGGCAGTGACGGTTAGTTTGTTTCTGGGCACAGGTGACCTATATTCGGATCGGCCATAGGTGACGGTGGCAGGTAAATGGCTATATAGGTGCACAGGTGCCATTGTACGAGGTGCTAGGGTGACGGGAGGTCACCGTTTTTTACCGCTTTGCTTAAAATCCTTACAGGCCTTCAACTCCACGACATCTGATATATCCATCTCTCCTGCTGCCATAGACCACTTGGATACTGGACATTATTATAACATTATTCATTTATCACTTTGTGTTTTGTATTCAATAAACGGACAACCACCAAACGTACTTCTCAGTCTGGACATTGGTTCTGTATAGCGCGTGGCCATGATCCCCCGCACCAAGAAGCGACTAAAATGGTAGTACTGGATAGTCGCTACTACAATTTGTTTACCATTTATTTCAACACAAATTTTAGTGTGTATTTTGGCTAAACCTGCATACTCACACACGGACAAAATATTTTTTCAACCACACTCACTCACCTCACACCACTCTTTTAGATCAATCTCAACACACCTTGACCATCTTTGTGGTGTTCACCTTTTTTATTGTCATGGATATTGCAAGGATAAGAGAAACACCTTATGTGATAAAGCTCTGCTGCCCTGGTGGGTTAGGTCACCACACCCATAACCTGCTTTCCCAGTATTTTAAAGATAGAGGCTAAGATTTATTTATGGGAAAAGCATTATAATATCTTAGTATAATATGAGTACATCAAAAATATGTGGTAATAATGGGAGTCAATGGAACCAAATCGATAGCCTGCCACAGACTGACGTGAGATCTCTGTATATTCTATAAACAGGAACTGAGTCTGGAAAAGCTCCGTAAGCCAGTCAGTTCCTCAGATATGTTCTGTACCAACCAATCAATAAGTGTGCTTCGGCTTCCCTTACCACCAAACACATGTACAATAGATGACTACAGATGGAAATTAGCTGTTGAACTATAATCTGGTACAAGCATCTCTGCTTTGGCTTATTGTACACTGTCCTAAATAAATTCATATTACATATAATACAATGTTTTACATCACACATCTCTTACAGAATAAGTTTAAAAACAGGTGCAGTAATCATGAGATATTGCTTTGAAAAATGTTTAAAGGTAGAGAGTGGAATAAATAAACTGAGCTTCAGGCTCTGCAGCAAGGGATTCCAGTCACTTAAACAAAAAACTTAAACAAGAAACGGCCAAAGGATTTAATAGTTGATGAACATATGTTTTCATATTTAGTGAGCACTTCTTAAGGCCTGATTATTTCTTACACAATCATGATTATTCTCTGGCGTCACCTTGTGGTAGAAGAGTGAAATGGTAAGATTTCTTGACATCAGCCACACAGTGGCTCCTGGTACATCCCTATTGAAAGCAGTTTGAGTATTTATTCTGATATTGTCGATATCAGCTTTTCTTGTAAGCCTTTTTGGGTCAATGATGCTAGTGGTGTGTGATTTTGTCAACAAGTAAGGACAAAAATGCTAGTGAATGCCAAATTGCTCACTAGTGGACACTTTCTGACCTCACTAGTGCTACTAGTAAGACAAAGTTTGTCTACATGTACAACTAGGGAGGTTCGAAATGGTCACAGTACTACTAGTAACATTGTTTTGTCCACTAGTGAGGTCTAAATTTGGAATATAGTGCCACAAGTGACACTATTTTCTGAAAAGGAAGTGGGACAGGAGCATAAATTGAGTCTTAAAACATCATCCAGCAGGTGATGTTTGATGATGAAAAGGTTTGCATCTACCCAAGGAGGAGGTAGAAAAGAAGAAGTGCAAAATTTTACTGCAACAATAGGCAGGTGTAATAATAATAATATGGGAGGTTGAGCATGTACCTACAGCTACAACCAGTGTGAGCGTGTACCTAGAGCTACAGCCAGTGTGAGTGTGTACCAAGCCTCTCCCATGGTACCTCTTAAATGGTCGGGTTGATTATTAAGTTGGTTTATGGTATCTAAAAACTATTGTTTTACTATGGAGTAAAGGCCGAAAAGATGTAAGGGCCATTTTATTGCCCATTCATAATGACAATATTGGTAAATAGGGGACCAATGGGCGGATATCATCCATATTTATACTATCTATGGTGTGTACCTACAGCTACGAGGTACGAGCTGGAGTATACTGGGTGATGTGGTCAGATAGGTAAGAGGGTGCGCGTCCACAAAGGATTTTATTTGGTAACAGGAGAACTTTGAAATCAGCTCTAACATGATTAGGAAGCCATTGTAATGAAGCCAGGACCGGAGTAATGTGATCAAACTTTCTGGTCTTAGATAAAAGTCTGGCGGATGTATTTTGGAATATTTGTAGTCTGTCAGTCTTTTCCTCGGCAGTCCAGAGAATAACGCAATAATTGGAATAGTCCAGCCTGGATGTGACAAATGCATGAATGAGAATTTCAGCATCAGCTAAAGAGAGGCAGGAGCAATTTTTTGAGATATTCCTCAAGTGAAAAAAGCCCAGAATTATCTATTCTATATATAATCTTTGCCTCTTTCACTTCAAAGCTGTGATTACAGTATTTATATCTCTGTAGCTCTGTCCCTGTTTAGCACAAAAGAAGTGCCAGGTTTAACAACATCGCCTAATCAATGTCGCAATATGTACAGTAGCTGCATATTCTGTACTTTTGGTGGTGGTAGTAGTACTAGTACTACTAATATAAGTTAAAATACTTACTAGTGAGACTAAAATTGTTACTACTAGTCATACCAGTAGACCACAGAAAGCCAACTAGTGAACGTGCCAAATGTTATACTTCTAGGCTAGTTAAGGCAAGGCAATTTTATTTATATAGCACAATTCATACACTGGGCAACTCAAAGTGCTTTACAGGAATAAAAGACAATTTTCAAGATTTAGATTAAGAAACATAAGAAAAATTAAAAACATTTTAAAAGAAGAGTGCAGATTAAAAAACACTTTAAGTTGTAATGTAGGCGGAGCTAAAGAGGAAGGTTTTTAACCTCCCCTTGAACATTGTCAAAGTTGAGGCTTGTTTTACTTCATCTGGGAAGCTGTTCCAGATTTTTGCTGCATGAGGCTTAAACGCTGCTTCACCCTGTTTAGTTCTAACTCTGGGCACGAGCAGAAGGCCTGTCCCAGATGTTCTCAGAGTCCGAGGAGGTTCATAAGCAACTAGCAAATCAGAGATATATAATGGTGCTAAACCATTAAGAGACTTGTAAACCAGCAGTGCTGTTTTAAAGTCTATTCTCTGAGCAACATCAATATCGATACATCAAGGTTACTCCACGACATGGATTCACAAAACTGACGCTGAGGACCAGAACTGATCGATCACGAGCCGGACAAATTACCGAAGATCAAATATGTGCCCCCTCTTGGAAGCCTAGCCGGCAGCTGGGTCTTATCTTATCCGCTTGAGACTCTCCGTTCCCAGCAAGGCCAAGGCCACTGATTCTCACTCCAACAGACTGCCTATATTCATCGCCCCACAGAGGCCTTGGACTCTATCGTAACACCAGCCCAAACCAACAGTCTGCCACTTTTACATCAGTCTGACCCTGTACTCTAATGCTACCCCCTCATGTAAGCCACTGAAAAATTCCATCACGTGATCACGTGTGCTGTCATCCCCATCCTAACTGCTGGAACTGCCACTGTTGTTTATGTTGTAACTGCTACTGTTGTTATAACTACCTGTCTGTTATGTCTGCATATTTTGATGTCTGTTATGTCTGTACAATGCCTTATTTCATTTTCATCATTTCTTTGGAGCGCTGTCCATACAGCTGCACCGGTGTGGTCTGCAACCTTAGTGTGTCTATCTATGTATAAATGTAATATGTTGCACCACCAATTCAATTTCGTTGCAGTGTACTTGTACATTTGTAATGACAATAAAGCATCAATCAAAAAAAAAAAAAAAAAAAAAAAAAAAACAGGAAGCCAGTGCAGAGATTTTAAAACTGGCGTAATGTGGTTGTACTTCCTGGTTTTAGTTAGAACCCGAGCAGCAGCGTTCTGAATAAGCTGCAGCTGTCTTAAACCTTGTTTTGAGAGACCAGTGAGCAGGCCGTTACAGTAATCTAACTCCACTCCAGTCATCGGCTTCTGAGGTAAAATGTCACACACACACACTACACTACATTTTCCCAAAAAACTGTTCCCAATAAAAAAAAAACTGTTTTCAGTGACATTGAAGAAATTATGGTAATGAAAGTTCCTTCATTTCTTGCAGAAAAATATTGTACCATACTACTGTACCTCATTCTACAAAGATGCTAAAGCAGAAAAGAATAGCCTATAAAATTCCATACAAACTGGAGGTTATCAGATATGCTAAAGAGCATGGAAATAGAGCAGCGGAGAGGCATTTTGGGCCGCCTCCAACTGAAAAAATGATTAGAGAGTGGAGGAAACAGGAAGATCAGTTGCAAAAAGAAGACAAAAGCAAGCACACTTTACGTGGGTATGCTGCAAAGTGGCCAGAGTTGGAGGTAGACATGAAAGAATGGATCATGCTTCATCGCAATAATGGCTTCTCCGTCTCAACAAAAATGATCATTTTTGAAGCGAAACGCATTGCTAAAGAGAGGGGCATTCAAGACTTTACAGGATCACCATCATGGTGCTACAGATTCATGAGAAGATCTGGTCTTGCTATGCGTACCAAAACTAGAATTGCCCAAAAAATGCCCAAAGAATATTAGCCTAAAATTCTGTCCTTTCACAATTTTGTTATCGAAGCCAGAAAGAAAAACAGCTTTGAAATTGCCAGATTGGGAACATGGATGAAGTCCCACTAACCTTTGATGTGCCTTCTAATAGGACTGTCGACCTGAAGGGTGCCAAAACCATCACAGTGAAAACTTCAGGGCACGAGAAGACGCATTATACAGTTGTGTTGTCCTGCTGTGCCGATGGCACCAAATTGCCACCCATGCTGATTTTTAAAAGGAAAACAATTCCAAAAGATGCCATTCCAAGAGGTGTTGTGGTACACATCCATGAAAAAAGATGGATGAATGACAATGGCATGAAAATATGGATTGAAAAGGTGTGGTCCAAACGTTCTGGAGGACTTCTGAAAAAACCTGCCCTATTAGTGCTGACCAATTTAGAGCACATATTAGTGAACCAACCAAAAAGTGCTTCAATGAAGTAAAGACCCATCTAGCTGTCATTCCCGGAGGTCTTACCAGCCAGTTGCAACCTCTTCATGTCTCCATAAACAAGCCATTTAAGGTCTTTATGAGAGAAGAGTGGAACAAGTGGATGGCTGCTGGTAACCATGATTTGACACCCACTGGACAAATGAAGAGGCCCACCATCACTCAAGTTTGCGAATGGGTGAAAAGATCATGGGACTCAGTGAAGGAAGAGATTGTTGTACAGTCGTTCAAAAAATGTGGCATTAGCAATGCCTTAGATGGAAGTGAAGACTGTATTTTATACGAAGACAGCGAAGAAAGTGATGTCAGTGATTGTGAACAAATGAGCTTCATGAATTCTGACTCTAGCGAAGAAGAGTTCTTGGGGTTTTCAGAAGACTAGAGTACTCAAACCTTTGTCTTTATGTGTTAATGACAGTGATAATAGTTCTCAATGCCACTGTTGACTGCTGTTCAGTTTATATGGTTCAAATATTATTCTGTTATACTTTATTAAATATTTTATTACACTATTTGGTTCAGAATATTTTTTTTCCTATTTTTCTCCTCTAAAAACCAGGTGCGTCTTATGGTCGGGTGCGTCTTATGGTGCGAAAAATACGGTACTTCATATATTGTTCTAGTCTGTGTTAAGATGAATTTAGGACTTGTCAGAAATGCGTGTAACTGATGCGTGATATACATTGAAGTCTTTTTAAATCCAGTCACTGCTGAAGCTAATTATCTGTGACATAGTGTTAAAACTTCTTCAATATTGTCTAATTTTGAAGCTATATTAAACTATTGGTTTCTTATACTGCTGAGGTATTGTGCATCAGTTCTTCTGATGAGTAACCATTTCTCTGCTTTGTATAGATGGAACATCTTTATTTTAATCAGAATTTTCAAAAGCTAGTTTATTCAAATGCTCTCTTTTAATACAGACACTGCTTTGTCTAACTCTTTATCTAAGTCTATTATCACTTTTGGTCTGCAGTTTTTATCAGTTTTCTTAATAGAGACATTAATACAGCAACATTACAATCCACAACCTGCTATAACCTGTTATTTATAATACTGTCAACATTAGTCCAACAGTTTGTTGCTTCAAAGCTTTTGTAACAGCCTTGAAGTGAGACGGAGCAATTTTCCTACATTTCTCACTTCATTTTTAGACTAAATATTCTATCTCTGTTTGACAAATTTTATAATCTTTCTTTACTAATTTCATGTTTCCCAAATACTAAACTTTGTAAAACTGTGATGGAGTCTAACTCACATCACTGCTTGGTCAGACTATAGATCATCTACACTAGATCTCTGTACTCACTACGTTCAGGTTGAATTTGATGAAGATAACTTTAGGTCTTTCAAGAGTCGACTGTAAGACAGACTTCTTTTCCTTCCATCTCAGTCGTGATATGTAAAACAGAAAAGTAGCGTGAGTCAGAATAATACAGAACTTAAATCCAATACTGTTAGCCAATTTCAATTCAGGAAGAATATTAGACAGAATCAAAAAACCAGGTCAGAAACCATAGACATTTCATTGTCATAGGACATTTAATATCTACAGTTACTCTTTTCAGCCTAAACTACATCACATGCTCTTAGTAATATATGTATATATATTTTTTAAATATTAATTGATCTTCTAAGTCATATAACTCTTGAATTTAAATATTAATTTTTCTTTGTTTACGCACAGTACAGCTGTTAACTTAGGTTTAAGTGCACAAGACTCCAGTCCCTCTGTCACTAATGCAACAGAAGGAGTTGAGTTCCTGTTCAGAAACCAAGTCTCAAACTGGGTAATACGAGGTACCACCACAGCTTCTTGCCTTTCCAATATATTTATTTTGTCTTGTAATAGAAAGCATATTGCCATTCTGTTGCTTCTTTACAATTTCTCAGAGTCCATTTTGTCTTGTTGTTTGTAAATCACTGAACAGTGAAACTGTGTCTTCAGCACATGTGAAGTTTTAAATAGTCTTTGTATTCTTTCCATTTTAGTCCATCTCTGTATTATTTCTGAATCCTGTGGTCATCTCAGTCGGTACATTACAGATTGAATAATCATTTCTCGTCTGCCCTGCTGTTATGTTAACAAGGCTCTCTCCCTGGATGCAGCTCCACTGCTCACACATCCAGCACCTCTGGTATCTGATGAAGGTTTAATGGGGGTTGGGTGGACTCACCAGATGCTGCTTTAGGCCTGTCTCACTCTGAAACTGCCTCAGACACCTCTGTGTGGCGGACGTTCCTCTGTATGAGATCCACTATGATCTGTTAGAATAAGCTTGTTACGGTGACATCGGCTCTGCTGAAGAAGACTGGAACATAAACACATGTTATTCATATTCCGGGGTATCACAGGTAAACTCTTGTCGCTGCGACAGCTTCCGTTTCTCTTCAGTAACAAACCCCTGTGTCTTTTATTCAGTTTGTTCATTTGCATTTACATTTCAACTGAGTTTTGTTGAGTCTGTAAGTCGGGAGGCCTTCTTTTCTTCAACCATCTTCTCCCACATTTCTTGAATATTTTTTCATAAGCCTTTAGACTTGGGCTGTATGAGGTCTGTTTGGGATCAGAAGGCCGAATGTTGATGATGCGCTTTAATTGTGCGTCAGCTCCAGAAAAACTCTTCCGTGTTTTAACAGTTTCTCTGGCTTTTTTTTTTTTTCATCTTCTCTGTCTGGTTGGAACTGACTTCTTATCGTTTTACCCAGTTCCTTGAATTCTTTTATTTCATTGTTTCTAAAGTCAGTCACTTTTGGACAGGAGCGGGTCTCATCACAAATCTCTATCTTATCATTCTCTTAATCGGGGGTGCTATTCCCAGATGGACAGACGCTGTTGGAGCCACTCTCTGGTTGCTCCACTCTCTGGTTCAGTTAAAACCAGCTTGAATTGTCCCGTTATTTCTCCATTTATTTCTTCAGACAGCGCTTTTATTGGAAACTGTTCAGGAATGTCTTTATATTGAAAAGGCAATAGGGCTGAAGGTTCGGTACAAGTCTTAACAATTATTTCTGGACCCACAACAGCTGACTGCACTGGTTTTGTTTCAATTAGTTCCCTGTCAAAAGCTACACTCGATGCTGCGTAGCATTACGCTATGGGGAACATTCTTTGTGTGACCGGTTGTGAAGCACGTGTGTCAAACACGCCAAGAATTGGCTTATAATACCTCTGTTGGTGACGCAGCTCATCAGTGGCAGCTGTGTGATTGCGCACCTGAACAGAGGGTATAAGAACACATGACGCTGGAGCGTCCTCAGGTTTTCTTTGTCTTCAGATCGCATTGTGTGAAGTGTGAGCAAACCTTTCTCTGTGCCAGTACGAATATATATAAAATAATAAATACAAAAGTATCATGGCTGGGTTCAGAAAGAAATGTGTTCCTCCTTGCCAGAGGCACATTGCTGAGATGATCAGCATGAATTTTGTTTTGAGTGTTTGGGGAAGAACACGCAGCCCTCGGACTTTCTGGGAGTGTGAGCACTGTGATCTTTTGCCTGCCAAGATCCTACGTGCCCGGCTCGCTTTCTTTGCAGAGGAGCGAGCCGCCTCCCAACTCCGGTCGTGGGGTTCGGCGTGTTGATCTGGCTGAGGCGCAGGGATCAGATAGTCTTATGCCCCTCGCGCTCTCACCAGATGAGGCAGACACCGGCTCTGTGCTCGGGCCGGCGCGCCACGGCGCTTCCCGTGAGCTGTCGATGAAGCCTCATCCCTGGCTTCTGGGGGCGCCGCAGCCTCGGAGCGCTCTTCCCGCTCTGACACGGCGTTTGAGGAGCTGCTCGAGGTGGTTACAAGAGCAGTGGCGAGGCTGAATATTGAGTGGCCTCAGGAGCAGGGCCCCTAAATACTCTAAACTGGATGACAGGTTTCTGTCAGGTGGCCAGGGGAGGGATCACAGCGGCGGTCTCTCCCTTCTTTGGGACCTCCATGAGGAGCTGGCACGCTCATGGAATAAGCCCTATTCGTCCCGTGTTTTTGTGCCTTCGACGTCGATTTATTCGACTATCGTGGGCGCACAGGTGCGGGTTATGGGTCGATGCCCCAGGTGGAAGAGACGCCATGGCTATCTCTCCCCGGGACATCGTCCCTCCCTAAGAAAACCTACACTCCCCAACAAGCCATGCCGGTTCACGTCATCACTGGTGGGGAAGGCTTTCCAGGCGGCGGGTCAGGCTGGTGCAGCACTGCACACCATGGCGGTTTTGCAGGCATACCAGGCTGAGCTGCTCAAAGATTTGAGCACAGGGGTTCTGTGGACGAGGACGCTTTTCTGAGCTACGCCGTGCCACAGACCTCTCTCCGTGCAACTAAGCAGACGGCCCGCGCTATTGGCGCTCCATGTCTGCTTTGGTTGCGACGGAAAGACATCTGTGGCTTAACCTCACGGGCATCAAAGAGAAGGACCGCGCCTTCCTCCTGGATGCACCCATCTCGCCTTCCGGTATTTTTTGGCAACGCGGTGGACTCCGTCGCCACTAAGTTCCGCGAGGCTAAACGCCACGAGGAGGCGTTTGTGAGGTTCCTTCCTCGCCGTGCTCAGCAGCCGGGACCGTCGGCCACCCTGTCCGGCCAGGTCCAGCCCCTTCCAGAGAAAAGCGGGCTGCCCAGAAGGAGAGTGTGGCGAATCGTGCCCCCCCTCGTAAGGACTGGAGGGCGGATTCTCTCGCTGCTCAAAAGAGAACAGACCTGCGGAATGTTATCTCCGCCAGGAAGCAGAGGCCCTGAAATTGGCGCCCATGGCGCGGGGTGTTCTCCCACCGGGTGGGGCGCAACAAAATCCAAGAGAGTCTAAAGACTCCATGTCGACACCCTCAGGAGTCCGCTGTTTTTCTCCGCCGCCACTGGCGTTCGGGAGCAGCAGTCTCCAGCGCAATTGTAAGTGTCCGGCCGTCTCCTGCCTTGGCTCAGGACGGCGGATGTCTTACATCCCCCCCAAGAACCGAGGTGACAAAACTACTGCCCCTTTCAGAGAAATTGGCAGCATGGATGCTCCTGCCAAATATCTCCCCGTGGGTAATAAGGACTGTGGCCAAAGGCTACAGACTCCAGTTTGCCAATCGCCCTCCGGCGTTTCAACGGCGTGGTCTCCACTTCCGTGAAACCGGAACGAGCCCATGTATTGACACAGGAACTGCAGGTTCTGCTGGACAAAGGGGCCATAGAACGTGTTCCCCCACCAGACAGACAATCCGGGTTTTACAGCCGATATTTTCTAGTTCCGAAAAAAGATGGGGGGCTGCGCCCGATTTTAGACCTTCGCGGGTTAAACCGCTACCTCAAAGCATTAAAATTCAAAATGCTCACAATAAAAATGATTGTGTCCCAGATCCGATTAGGCGACTGGTTTGTCACCATCGATCTAAAGGACGCGTATTTTCACATACAAATCCTGCCACAGCACAGAAAGTTCCTGAGGTTCGCTTTCGGGAGCGAAGCGTACCAGTATCGGGTTCTTCCGTTCGGCCTGGCCTTGTCACCCCGGACATATACAAAATGCATGGATGCAGCCTTGGCTCCTTTGCGACTCCAGGGCATCCGCATTTTGAATTACATAGACGACTGGCTGATATTAGCTCAGTCTCAGGAGCTAGTGCTTCGACATCGGGGCGTCGTCCTAGCTCATCTCGACTCTCTAGGCTTGAGACTCAGCGCCGAGAAGAGCGTTCTCTGCCGCCAGAGGACAACATATCTAGGGGTTGTTTGGGACTCAACCGAGATGCAGGCACATCTGTCTCCTGCACGTGTCGGGTCCATTCTAACTACCCTGAAAGCTATCAGGCTAGGCCAGGAAGTGGCTGTGCACTTCATTCAAAGAATATTGGGTCTCATGGCATCTGCATCCACGGTAATTCCTTTGGGCCTTCTGCACATGAGACCGTTTCAGCTGTGGCTCAGAGCCAGGGGGTTTCATCCAAGGGCCAACCCCTGAAGCAAATAAGGGTTACGCGCCCGAGGGCTTCGTACTATCTATGTGGTTCAGACCCCAGTTTCTCACTTTGGGTCCCACCCTAGGTCCATGTTGTCGCCGCATGATGCTAACGACAGATGCATCCCTCACGGGCTGGGGCGGTCTTAGATGGCCGTCCAGCCCAAGGGATATGGAGAGGCCATCTTCTCGCATGGCACATCAATTGCCTCGAGATGAAGGCTGTATTTCTGGCCCTGAAATACTTCCTCCAGCAGCTAAGGGGCTACCATGTCCTAGTACAAGTAGACAGCACAGCGGTGGTCTCTTACATAAATCGTCAGGGCGGACTGCGTTCGTGCCGCTTGAACAAGCTAGCGCAGCAGGTGCTGCTTTGGGCTCAGGACAAGTTCCTGTCCCTCAGGCGATTTATATCCCGGCGCATGAATGTGGGAGCAGATTTATTGTCCAGACAGGCTGTGACACATGGGGAGTGGAAACTCCACCCCGAGGTAGTGAGCCAAATCTGGGAAAGATTTTACGAAGCAGAGGTGGACCTCTTTGCTTCACAGACAGCACAATGTCCTCTACTTCTCTCTGACTCCTCCAGCTCCTGGGTCTGGACGCAATGGCCCATGTGTGGCCCAGACTGCGCTTTATGCATTTCCCCCGGTGGCTCTGCTCCCGGGAGTCCTGGCGAAGGTCCGTCAATGCGGGTTGCGCCTCTTACTAGTAGCGCCCCGTTGGCCAACCAGAGTGTGGTTCTCAGACCTAATATCTCTCCTCGACGGCTCGCCATGGGCGATTCCGACCAGGAGGGATCTCCTTTCTCAGGCACAGGGGACAGTGTTTCATCCCGGCCCGAGCTCTGGAACCTTTACGTCTGGCCCTGAGGGACCACTTAAGAGATGTCGGGTTCCAGCCCCTGTTGTAGAGACTATTCTGAGCGCTAGGTCTCCCTCTACTAGGAGAGCCTATGCCTGCAGATGGCGTGTCTTTGATGCCTGGTGTGCTACACATCATGCAGACCCAGTCCACTGCCAGATTGTTTCAGTGCTGGAGTTTCTGCAGGACAAACTGTCCTCGGGCACTAATCCTAGCACACTCAGGGTTTTCGTGGCCGCCATTTCGGCTTGCCACGCCCTGATTGACGGGTCTCGATAGGGAGACATCCTCTAGTTGCCCGCTTCATTCGAGGTGCCAAGCGGTTGAGACCCCAAACTAGAGCTAGAGTTCCTTCCTGGGACCTAGCTATAGTGCTGGAGGGCTTAGTAAGCACTCCTTTTGAACCACTGGAGTCAGCGTCTGTTAAATTTCTGACTCTAAAGATGGTTCTTCTGGCGGCCATTACCACTCTCAAGAGGGTTGAGATTTGCAGGCTCTGTCAGTTTCGCCTCCTGCCTAGACTTTGCTCCGGGCTGGTCAAAGCCATTTTGCATCCTCACCCTAACTATCTTCCAAAAGTTCCATTCTCGACCTTAAATCCGGTCATTCTTGAAGCCTTCTGTCCTCCGCCATTTACAACACCGGAGCAGGAGAGACTTCACTTACTGTGTCCAGTACGTGCCCTCCAGACTTATGTCCACCGCACTAGCCAGTGGCGTAAGTCCGAACAGCTGTTTATATGTTACGGGGCTGCAAGCTGGGGTTGCAGCTACCAGACAAACTATATCACGTTGGGTGAGGATGCCATTGCCCTGGCCTATGACGTGCGCGGTCAAACTTCGCCCATAGGTGTGAGGGCTCATTCTACTAGAGGGGTTGCAGCTTCAACAGCTCTAGCAAAAGGTGCCCCTCTGCAGCAAGTTTGTGATGCGGCAGGCTGGTCCTCTCCGCACACATTCATCAGATTCTATAGCTTGGATGTTCATGCTACTGTGGGCTCGCATGTCCTTGAGTCATCATCCCAAAATTGTGTTTGAGACCTCTTTTGTGTTTGTGCACACTTCACAACCCGAGGGGTCCAGACACTTACAGTGCGGCGGCGTTGGTATTCTCGTTCCCCATAGCGTAATGCCACGCAGCATCGAGTGTAGCTTTGACAGGGAACGCCTCGGGTTACTTGACTGTAACCCTGTTCCTTAAAAGCGGAACGAGATGCTGCGCTGCAATGCCGCACTGGGCGTGTCCGGCGCTCTTCAGACAAAGTTGACCTGAGACGCTCGCGTCACGTGTTATTATACCCTCTGTTCAGGTGCGCGCAATCACACAGCTGCCACTGATGAGCTGCGTCACCAACAGAGGTATTATAAGCCAATTCTTGGCGTGTTTGACACACGTGCTTCACAACCGGTCACACAAAGAATGTTCCCCATAGCGTAATGCTACGCAGCATCTCGTTCCCGCTTTTTAAGGGAACAGGGTTACAGTCAAGTAACCCGAGACGTTCACTTAGTCTCCGTTTTGACTCGTCTCTAAACCATCCCAATATTTCACGTTCTTTTATTACATTTACATTTATTCATTTAGCAGACGCTTTTATCCAAAGCGACTTACATTGTCCTAATGTAATTACCAGTGTTACAGCCACTGGAGGCAAGGTGGGTTAAGTGTCTTGCCAAGGACACAACGACAGTATGAACTGTGGGGAGAGCGGGAATCGAACCACCTACCTTCCAGCACATTGGTTCAAAGCTGCCCGTAATAGGCCACTGTAAAGCCCCATACGTTCTTTTATGCCATTTCTTCATATGATTCCTGATCTGTTTTTTTTTAGCTGGTTTCTGTCTAATAGTCACCTCTAATGGAGTCAAAACATCTCCTGTTTTAGTATTTTTAGTGAATTTTAGTCCCATCTTGACTCTGCTGAAGGAAGGAGAATTCCTTTTGCCTTCTATTAATTGTTCATATTAATACAAATTCTTCTTTAACAGTTATTCTCATTTTGATGTTTTGCGGGATTCAATACTAGTTTTTCCTACTTTTTCATCGGCATTTAACTGCTCACCAGTCTTCCGTCTCTCCACAGTTTTTTTTTTTTTTTAACAGCAGCAATGTCAAGCCGTGGATTTGCAATGTTGCTAGAAACTCTAAATGTCTCTCTAATAGAATAATTGTAATGCTTCTAGAACACACCACAACTAGACCTACTTTGAGATTAATTCAGACTTTCTCGAGACCACCGTCCTTTTTAATACTTCTTCGCACGTCCTTTTTAAAAAAAAAATCGTGTTATATTTACGGCTAATTTAACTCGTGCTTTTTATCTATTCCTGTCTTAGCACAAACCTCTAATTACTTACGTTACTTTACTTTTACTTCTCAATAATTAGTTCTTTACTTTACTAGTTCTTTTACTTTTTCTTTTGTTCCTTTATTGTTAGATTTAAAGCACAGCTCCAACTAATTTAACTCTGATTTGCCGTCGGCTATTTTTCCTCTAATTTATTATTAGTGTTTAGGGTCTAACCTTTTTCCTTGTTCTTATAATTTTATTAACTTCTTTTAGTGGATTTATTCAATTTTAATTAACTATATTCTTATTACTTTTTTCTCAGTGCTCTTTGTTAACTTTCTATTATTATTCTTAATTTCTTCTTCACCTTTTTTAATTCTCCTTTTAACAATATTATTTTAATTGTTGCAACCTATTTTCCTTCACTTTTAAAGCTCTAAATCCAGTTAATACTTACTATCGACTGTTTTCAGGGCTTCCCGTGTACACACACACATTCCTGACCGGTCCAAACAGCACTACAGTTCAGCCTCTCTTTTCCAGAGTCTTGGTCTGAACTCATTAGCGGGTTTTGTGTCGCTCAGTCGTATGTCTTATATCTCTATTCCAGCGCCAAGCTGAACTTTTAAGATAAAAAAGGGAACGCTAACTATTTTTCCTTCCCACTAAGGTACTTTAAACGTACGTTTCTGGCGGTCAACAGTGCTATATTTAGTCCAGTCGACTTGGACAGCGTGTTACCCCTTATTAAAGCAGGCCTTTAAACTAAATTTTTCCCCTTTTTATATTGGGTATTTCGTCTGTTACTCCTTTTTTTAAAATTTTCTTCAACTATACTTAAACTCAGCTGGAAAATCGCATGAATTTAGGTGCTAACTCTTCTGGAGAACTCTGTCTCCTCTCAGGCCTCGTTCCCTCAGACCCCTGCGCGCTTTGCCAGGCTCTGTTTACTTTAGACGTCTCTATATTCTTTTGCGCGAAGAATCTAGACCGTCTCTTAACAATTTCTTCTCCGGGATATAAACGGTGTTCTAACGCGTATAATCTGCAGATAGAATTAGCCTCACAATTTTTCCGCGTGCCAACTTCCTCCTCAGAGTTATTTCTACATACACTTTATTTAGATTATTCCCAAAGATAGAAATACTGCTTTTAATCGATTTCTTCCCTGACGTACAGACTACACCCTATTTAGAGTGTGCTTCTGGATAAAATCTCTAAATTCCTCCCGAAGACACAAACGGTGTTGTTTTTAGCCTGCATTCAATGGACAGAAATGATTTTTAAATGATCCCTAATAAAGTCCCCTATGCCCCTTGTAGTGTACTGTGTAATATAATAAGAAATATTAATTTATTAATTTGGGTAAATTATCAACTAATATTTTTATTATCAAAATTATTTCCTTGCACGGAGACACCAAAAAAATACTGTAGCGTACAAGGGTATGTTTGTATAAACATATAGATGATTAATTTTAATAATTCTAATAATTAATTTTGATATTAATATAAATTTATTAAAATTAATTTCTGATTAAAAGGGGCACCACCCTGGTTTTAACAGGTCCAGAGAAACTGTTTAGTCTAGTCTCATTAATCTTAAAGGAAGAGAATTATCTTGTTTTTGAACATTTCTTAAATATAAACAGAGAAACATTAATGTCTTTTATGGGATTTTATTAAAAATTACACAAATCTATACTGGTAAATGACATTGGAACAGGGAAGAAATTGGAAACAAGACACAGGAACGAACACAGGAATAACACAGGGATAAATATTTGCTTTCAGATGGTTTGTGAACCAAAGGAATGTTTAGACGTGTTAATCTAAATGATGAAATTTAACGAAGTGACTTTTAACGGAGAAGGGGATGGCGATTTTGGGCAGAGGACATTTAACGACACCAAGGCTGTTGCGACGTGTAACGTGCGGACTTACTCTGTAGTCAGCGGGGCTGGCTCGGGTAGGTGGGTTGCTATCAGCGATCCGAGCGTCCTGAAGGTTCTCCAGAAAGTTCGTCGCTTACTGATGAAGCGTTCCACACCAAGGATGCCGTCGCGTGCGCGTCTCGTCCAGAGGGTTTGCAGCCCGGGGATAGAGAGAGACGTCCGGTTGTTGTCCAAAGCACCTGGGCCTCTGTGTGCCGTTAAAAGTTTGAGGTTGTGCAAGTCATTGCAATGTCCATGAAAGAGTTCTTAGCTGTTGCTGGTTGAAACTTGCTTCTGCGCGCGCTCTTTGGGGAAGAGCAGACGCTTTAGCAGGCACGGTCTTTAGAACAAAGGAAAGTTTACTCGTGCTAACACGAGGCTCGAAGCTTTGGCCATGGTGGTCAAGCAGGAAGAGAGTGCGGTCCCCGCAGGGAGCGAACTGTCCACAGACAGTTCCGATGAAGCAGGGGGCCAAGAGGCAAGAGAGTGATTTTTGGCCAGCAGCCAGCTTTTATCAACTTTGAGTCGGGGGCGCTCTTCCGGCGGAAGAGGAAGTTGCTTGAGAACATTTAAACTAAAGTTTAACTAAAGTTTTTAAAACATTCCTTTTGTTTCACCATATTCTCATAACACACACCAAAACATTTATACTTGTAGGATTATACAAAAAAAGTAGAGTATTATGAATATGTAGAATATTTTTGAAACATTAATTAAATTTTATTTAAAACCAAACGGAAACCATAAATCATAAAGGGAGTTATTTGGTCACAACTCAGTGTCCTGGAAAAGAACAGTATAAACAACACAATATTAAAAATACATTTTCCTTTAATGTAAGAATTACGAAATTGTCTTTTGATGATTGGATAGAGTCATTCGTCCATTTGACCACCAGGGGCAGTCTTTGATCATTCTTGGATGTTAGGATCAAAAGCAATCCGACTGTCAATCAGTATGGAGATGAAGCGGCTGAAACAACAACTTATCTTCAAAACTTTATGGTTAAAAGACATGGCGCCAGGGGGTGGTACTGGTCCTGAGTGACCTTTGACCCTGGTGCCTGGTGGACCCAAGTTCCACTGCTTGTAAAAGCAAGAAGCAAAGTCATTAATAACATTTCTTGTCCATAAATTACTTTGGCCATACTTTTATCTGAAAGAAAACAGGGTTAACCTTCAAGCTCCAGATACAGGCTTGTCTCTGAAGGCCTCTGGCAATGGCAGAAAAGACAGGACAGTTAATCAGTGGGGATTCCAAGGTTTGTTCTGCTACACCCTACTCTAGGTTCTTTTGAGGTGAGGTTTTTAGAGTGGTCTCTTTCTACCTGTTATCCCCCCAAGCTGCACCACAGACACCTAACCGTTCAAAAAGTAAAAAGTCTCACCCTTGAAGGTCGGCAGTGCCTGGGATGCTTTCTCCAGGTGGTCAGGCAGAAAGAGAGTCACTCCTTCACAGGTCCTCTCCTGGCTACTGGCTCGCCAATTGTAGTGTCAAAACTGACCTCTCAGTCTTTGCCACTATTGTATGGAATAAGTTATGAACGCAACACCAGATCCAATGCCATAGAGTCTTAATTGTTCACAGCCAACACAATAAACAACCCGAGTAGACTTTCTTGCAGCTCTACTAAAGATTGAACAGTAGACATAAGCTTTTATACAGTTTTAATATCAGTAAAGTAATAACTTTTTCTGATATCATTGTGCAAGGCTCTGGGATTCTCCTCATTAACTCCCTGATGTCATTTCTGTCTGGCCTTGGAGGCTACTCCTCAGCTCTGTGTCCTCTGATAACAGACACCTGCATCTTTATCTGGTCCTTCCTGTGTGTGTGTCTGACATTAGGTTTTGTCTTTTATATTAATATGAATAACTAACTGGGTCTACATAGTTTAAAACACATAACATATAAAATATTACACCACAACACTCAAACGGTTGTCTACACACTGGTATTTCATAAAATGGACACAGGGTGGCAGTAATCACAAGCAGCGTCACACTGGGACATTTAGCGATGCGCAGAGCAAGATGAGCTCAGAATTCAAGTGAATGAAGAATGAGCACCTGTTGTCCTGCGTCACTGATTTCTCTGTAATATTTCTAATATTTTCAGAGTACTCCTATCAAAGAATTACCTATATATCTGCCAGCGGAGACCTAGCCAGGACCCGCTACAATAACATAAAACAATGTCTGAATATGAAGCAGTTTAAGACTTTTATTGACTACAATACACAGGTCTCCTAAACATATTTCCTAACTCTGCTTAAATTCTATTGAGTCACAAAAGATACACATTTTAAACATTTGAAAGCAGCAGTTTGGGATCCAGGCAAAACCTCACAAAAATGTTCCTAAAACAGTTATTTTTTTATTTTTTTATTTATTTTTTGTTATGTAGCAAAAACTCTTACACATAAAACAATTCAACTTACACTTGCATTAAAAGGTTTGGTCAAATACTTTTTCCTCAGCTGTAAGATAAAAGTAGGGCATTTTAAAACATTTCAGCAATGTTAACAGAAACCAAAAAGCTGAAAACTAAATGTCCTAAATATAAAACTGCTAGTCTGCTGCCTTGCAGTTGAGAGTTCTCTTAACTCCTACACTCTCCACCACATAGATTTGTTTACAAGCAGACAGTTTTTTGTAGGATTTCTTTGCAATATGGGTTATTTTGAAAATCTCATAAGGAGGAATGAGTACTTCTTCTTCATCATCCAGATCCGAATAATTCTTAAGGTCAGCACCAGAGAAGGTTCTAATATGAAAACAAGTCTCCTTACCAAATTGAGTCAAATCTGTTCTAAAAGAACTGGATGCAAAGGAACCAAATCTGAAAGTCTGGTTGATCTTGCCACTAAAAGCAGTTTTGGTTCTCCTGTAAGTAATGTGCCAGGTTTGTTTTGTGCCAAGGATCTGTATGGCAGAAGTGAGCCAAAAGTGTAGAGCATGGTAAGGAAAAGCGTTAGTACTATACACAGAAGCATCATCTCGGACCGCATGATTGAACCCTTCGTAAAAATTAACATCATTGGTTGTATAAAGACATATGGCTTGATGGTGATTTAGGGTTAAATTCTTGTCAGCGTACCTACTTAAAAAAAATTTAAAATTTGCACAATGTTCCATTTTGTTCCAGGCCCTGGCAAAATCTGCATTCCTGTACTCGTTGGGGAAGTATTCTTGTTGGACTTTTTCAGACATTTTCTCGGTGCATCCGAAGTACATATCATCTACTGAGTTGTCCATCATGCTCAGTGGAACCGGAGAAAGTGGACTTGACTCTTGTATTTTGAAGAAAATCTGTGGAAGAATTGAAAGAAGATGTTAAAATGTATTTAGGAATAAGGGACGGGTAGAATTTGAGTAAAATCCCCAAATTCTCACCATCGCAGACATAACTGGCCACATCCCACAAAGCAGTAAAACCAGCATGTTAGCCTTCATTTCTGCAAACAAACTAACAAGGAAAAATTTAAACCACACACATTTGAGTTATTTCTATGAGACACGTGTATGTGTGAAAATTATTTATCAATACCAGTTTTTACTCTACCCTTATAAAGATTTATAAATGGTTCATAATGAGGTCTCTCTATGTTTTTTATTAGGTGATCAATCATTCATCAGGTCATCATTATTTCACAAGTAATCACTTTTATTTTTAATAAATTTAATGATATACCAACCACCAAATATATAACCAATTATTGACTTAATTATAACCAATTCACAAAAAATATAAGGTAAACTAATGTAACTAAATAATAGTAATTTTGTGAAAGTGTAAAGAAATAAAACATACCGAGCTTTGTTCAGTGCTGTGTCTGTCCTTCAACCTGTGGGTCTGCAGTTTGTCACAGAAAATTAAGTAGCTGGGTTTTTGTTTCTTTAATTTTTAACCACAAGAACAACCTCTTCCTGCCACAGGGGTCTTTAATGTTGCAGAAGTAGAAGAAAACCCGCCCAATTTCTCCTTATATGAAAACCACAAAACTGTGACCATTACGTGTTACAAGTCTTTTGTAACATTCTACCTTTTCAGTAATGCTTTAACCAGAAATGCAAAAATAAAATTTGCAAACTAAGCAAATTAAATAAAAATACTATCTCACACTAGAGGTGAATATGTTTGCAAAAATCATATATATATATATATATATATAGCCTATATAGCCTATATAATATACAACTGTAAAACAACAATACCATGCTTAATGTAAAAAAGAAAATAAAAAAACACAGATACCAATCAGTATTTCCATTTCTTTAACACAGGTGTTAACATTCTTTTGAGTTCTGGATTTTTGCATCTCACTACAAAAAAGATTAAAAAGCCTTCAAATAGGACCAACATATGATATAAACATATTGTTACAGGAATGCAAAATACATTTGTTTAAATCTGTTTTGAAATGAGCAGCAGAAAATATTTAACACTAAAATAATTGAATCAGCTAAATTAATTGAGCAGCACATTTTTCTTAATGTGACGAATAGATTAACAGCCCAATGTGACATATACGTATGTCACCACATTATCTTTGTGACTTTTTTATATTAATTTGTTGAAGAATGTATTAAAATCAGGTTAGGTGTAATCCAGGATATGTTATCAAAGCATTAGAATTGTTGTATGGGTTGAAACATTGTCACATGACTGAACCTGGGTGTTGTTCACTATATGTGACACTTCCTGTGTTAAAGGTGAGAGATGCTTTTGTGAAACCTGTTTATCGTGGGTTCTTAATCTAGCGCTAAATTATTCATTATATACAGTCATCAATATTATTTACTTTGGATGGAACAACACAAATTGTATCTATTGATTCTAATTCTAACCAATATTAATACTAATATAGTGTCCAATTTGGATTTTTGTTTTAACACTAGCCTAAATAATCTGTACATTTGAGTTCACTACTGGACGTAGGTTTTGAGGTGAAGACGTTTCATCTCTTGTTCAAGGGACTTTGTCAATTCTGACTTTAAACTGGTAGCACTTAAACAGGACATTTACTGTTGGCCTCACATTAAGATCATGATTGGGTGAACACGAGCACTCGGCCCTTTGTCTAAACTTGAGAAAACTCTTCTTCTGAGTTTGGTCAGCGTTCCTGCTGTGGATGAAAGGTGACAGAAATGACAATGTGTCATTTGTCACTTCTTATTTCCTGTGAAAACTCTTCTGTGAGTATGCGATCTTCAACTGTTCAAGTGAAAACATGATGTGTCCCTTACACACACAACTGTTTTGTACATAATCTTGTGTGTTGACAATGTCTTCTGTTATAATATTTTGAAAGTTCTGTACATATTGTATAATCCGCCTCAGGGAATATCAGGTCAATAACTCCACAACTAGTCCTATTTTCATTTTGAAAGGTCTGGGTCAATCTGCATACGTTTGGGCAAAACAGTTTAAGTGTATGGGCCTTCTATAAGGTTAATTAATCAGGCAATGTAATAAACACAAAGAGCCACTTCTCATGGTGCCCACTGTAACCGGTGTTGTACTGAGAAAAGCACCCCGCACACACTTGTCGAGCTCATGAGCATGCACACTGTAAATGCAAACAATGTACTGACTAACATTTGAATAGTAACTATAACTAATCATTTGATCTCATTTCTTTATTCTTACTGGGTTGTATCATTGCACTTAATCTTTCTGAGTTTGTAAGAATGTTTTACTTTTAAAGACTGTGTGCCTGCCAGTACACTATGCCAGTATGCAGCAATAGTCAGTTATAGTAAGTTTGTAGAACACCAGTAAAAACCACAAAGATATTGCTTTGTGCGTATATGTATTACTGTTTGAACTAAACGTCTTTTAAAATATTTTTTTAATTGCACTGGAGTGAATGACTGGCTTTGACTAGTATCAGTCTGATTTTGTAAAAAGCCTATATTTTCAAGGGTGTGCAATAGTTTGAGCTTTTTAAACACACACAGTTGTGCTCAAAACCTGCAGAATTTATGATTAGTTTGGCCATTTTTATCATTTTTAAGAATATGATTGAAGTGTCAAAACCTTTCTTTCACTCTATTTTTTTTATGCAGAGACCACCCCTGGTTTCACTTAGGTTCCAGTTATGTCAGAGGACACAGCACCAGGGCTTAACACCTAGTTCTGTCATTCAGGACAGAAATGTGGAATACATTTTTTTAATTCAATCAAGCACCTTGGTTTCTTATGAACTATTTATGAACTCCGCCTGAACAAAGGTATGAAGAATTCATCGAAAAGATACTGTTTGACATTGGACTACAGTTGCTAAGCCCAAACAAGCAAACATTAAGAAATTCTTGATTTATATGTAGTTGCAGCAACAACAATACAATGAAAGTAGCTATTTAAAAAGATAATTTAATTCTGAATAAGAGACTTTTTAAACCTGTTGGTCCTGCTCCTTCCTTGGCATGCTCTAACGCCGCCCAGATGAAGGCAAAGAAAATTTATTCCAAAGGGGGAGGGGTCAGCCATAATAGCTTTAGCCTCTCGAACACATCTAACCCAGTGCACTGCATTAAGGTCATTTAAGAAAGCACCACTGCACACTTCTACAATGTCAATAAGACAAATACTCTTTTGAATTGAAAGGGACCCATACCAGAATAAAACATTTTCTTGAAAGAAGCATCCACATAAACATTTTGTCATTTACAATAGAAGTACATGCGCTGATGCTACTTTTTGCAGACAGCATCAACCTGGGGGCCGATACTCAACTTGTGGCTCAGTGGTTGTCCCTTAACCGGAGTGAACTGTGGGGAGAGCGGGAATTGAACCAACTGTTGTTGTGTCATCCATACCTCTGCCTGATCTGTAAGCAAACTGAAGAATGTCTTCTTGTCCTGTACAGATTCCATCAGTGTAGCCTTTATCAATTTTTATCAAAAATTACTTTTGGGTATTTGTTTTTGGAACAGGAACCATTCTTCCAAAGACGAGGAACTTGGTGCAGCTGTAATGACAACTGAAGAATGTAGGTAAAGATGTCTGCTGCACTGCACTCTTTTTGAGAAGTCGTCCTCCGATACCATCAGGCTCAGAATGTTTACATTAAAAGTTTAATAACAGCACACTTGTCTAAAGATAAGTCAGTGAAATCATGCATATTAAAATAATTATAAAAAAAGTTGAAGTCCTTGGAAAGGTCTAAGTAATTTTCCCATTATATAAACCTTTCTTGGTTGGCATGCCATTCATATTTTTCACACCTCCCCATGCAGGATGTGATTTCCCTGATCCTAAAAAACTTTCAACTTAGAGAGCTCTGTATGGTTCTGCATGTCGCCCTGATTAAAGAAAATATTTCTCTGAACAGTGACTGTTTAAACAGACTTTGACACCCATGGATTATTAATTGTTTTAAAAAAGAATGTCTTTGTTGGGTTAATCATATTCTTACAAAAGGTGAATAAGAATCAGAAATTTTCCCAGTCAGTTCATTTTGATCCTTGTAAGCATTTTTGAACACATCCCGGTCCGAACAGGCAAAACATTCCTGTAAAGTTTTCTGCTATTACTTTTGGAAATTCTGGCTTTTATAGTTTTTGTAAGATTTACATTTTAATGCAATTTTCTGCCCATTAATTTTCTATGGGATTTGTTACTCTGAAAACAGTTTTTCCCGGCTCTTTGTGTTGGAACTATGACTATGACAATGAAAACTAGAAAAAAAACAATGTAAAGTTTGTCTGTTTAATTCCACTCAATATATATATATAAACATAAAGCAGTAAAACATCAATACAATGCTTAATGTAAAAAAGAAAATAAAAAAACATAGATACCAATCAGTTTTTCCATTTCTTTAACACAGGTGTTAACATTCTTTTGAGTTCTGGATTTTTGCATCTCACTACAAAAAAGATTTAAAAGCCTTCAAATAGGACCAACATATGATATAAACATCTTGTTACAGGAATGCAAAATACATTTTTTTAAATATGTTTTGAAATGAGCAGCAGAAAATATTTAACACTAAAATAATTGAATCAGCTAAATTATTTGAGCAGCACATTTTTCTTAATGTGACAAATAGATTAACAGCCCAATGTGACATATGTTACCACAATATCTTTGTAACTTTTTTTTTATATTAATTTGTTGAAGAATGTATTAAAATCAGGTTAGGTGTAATCCAGGATATGTTATTAAAGCATTAGAATTGTTGCATGGGTTGAAACATTGTCACATGACTGAACCTGGATGTTGTTCACTATATGTCACTTAGACACTTCCTGTGTTAAAGGTGAGAGATGTTTTTGTGAAACCATTTTATCGTGGGTTCTTAATCTAGCGCTAAATTATTCATTATATACAGTCATCAATATTATTTACTTTGGATGGAACAACACAATTTGTATCTATTGATTCTAATTCTAACCAATATTGATACTAATATAGTGTCCAATTTGGATTTATGTCTTAACACTAGCCTAAATAATCTGCACATTTGAATTCACTACTGGACGTAGGTTTTGAGGTGAAGACGTTTCATCTCTTGTTCAAGGGACTTTGTCAATTCTGACTTTAAACTGGTGTAGCAGAACAACCCTTAGGAATCCCCACGGATTAACTGTCCTGCCTTTTCTTTCATTGCCAGAGGCCTTCAGAGACAAGCCTGTATCTGGAGCCTGAAAGTTAACACTGTTTTCTTTCAGATAAAAGGATGGACAAGAAATGTTCTTAATAACTTTGCTTTTGCTTTTACAAGTAGTGAAACTTGGGTCCACCAGGCACCAGGGTCAAAGGTCACTCAGGACCAGTACCACCCCCTGGCGCCATGTCTTTTTAACCATAAACTTCTGAAGATAAAGTTGTTGTTTTAGCTGGATTCAAGGACCCCCGCTCTTTACCGAGAGCGCTTCATCTCCATTCTGATTGACAGTCGGAATGCTTTTGATCCTAACATCCAAGAATGATCAAGGACTGCCCCTGGTGGTCAAATGAACAAATGACTCTATCCAATCATCAAAAGACAATTTCGTAATTCTTACATTAAAGGAAAGTGTATTTTTGATATTGTGTTTCTACTGTTCTTTTCCAGGACACGGAGTTGTGACGAAATAACTCCCTTTATGGTTTATGGTTTCCGTTTTGTTTTAAATGAAATGTAATTAATGTTTCAACAATATTCATAATACTCTACTTTTCTTTGTATAATCCTACAAGTATAAATGTTTTGGTGTTTGTTATGAGAATATGGTGAAACAAAAGGAATGTTTTAAAAACTTTAGTTAAACTTTAGTTTAGATGTTCCCAAGCAACTTCCTCTTCTGCCGGAAGAGCGCCCCCGACTCAAAGGTGATAAAAGCTGGCTGCTAGCCAAAAATCACTCTTGGCTATCGCCTCTCCGCCTTCGCTGACCCCACAAGGGCCGGTCCATCAGGACCGTTAATGTCACCATGGCTAAAGCTTCGAGCCTCGTGTAAGCACGAGTAAACTTTCCTTTGTTCTAAAGACCGTGCCTGCTAAAGCGTCTGCTCTCTCTCCCAAAAGAGCGCGCGCAGAAGCAAGTCTTAACCAGCAACAGCTAAGAACTCTTTCATGGACACTGCAATGACCTGCACAACCTCAGACTTTTAACGGTACACGGAGGCCCAGGTGCTTTGGACAACAACCGGACACCTCTCTATCCCTGGGCTGCAAACCCTCTGGACGAGACGCGTACGCGACGGCATCCTTGGTGTGGAACGCTTCATCAGTAAGTGACGAACTTTCTGGATTACCTTCAGGACGCTCGGACCGCTGAAAGCAACCCACCTAACCGAGCCAGCCCCGCTGACTAGAGTAAGTCCGCACGTTACACGCCGCAACAGCCTTGGTGTCGTTAAATGTCCTCTGCCCAAAATCGCCATCCCCTTCTCCGTTAAAAGCCCCTTTGGTTAAATTTCATCATTCAGATTAACATGTCTAAACATTCCTCTGGTTTCACAAACCCTGTGAAAGCAAATGTTTATTCCTGTGTTTATCCCTTTTTGTGTTAATCCTTTTCATGTTCCCCCTTTTATTGACCATTATCGATTTGTGTAATTTTTAATAAAATCCCATAAAAGACATTAATGTTTCTCTGTTTATATTAAGAAATGTTCAAAAACAAGAGAATTCTCTTCCTTTTAGATTAATGAGACTAGCTTAAACAGTTTCTCTGGACCTGTTAAAACCAGGGTGGTGCCCCCTTTTAATCAGAAATTAATTTTAATGAATTAATATTAATATCAAAAATTAATTATTGAAATTATTAAAATTCATCTTCTATATGTTTATACAAACATACCCTCGTACGCTACAGTGTATTTTTGGTGTCTCCGTGCGAAATAATTTTGATAATAAAAATATTAGTTGATAATTTACCCAAATTAATAAATTAATATTTCTTATTACATTATATTACACAGTACACTACACTGGTAGCACTTAAACAGGACATTTACTGTTGGCCTCACATTAAGTTCATGATTGGGTGAACACGAGCACTCGGCCCTTTGTCTAAACTTGAGAAAACTCTTCTTCTGAGTTTGGTCAGCGTTCCTGCTGTGGATGAAAGGTGACAGAAATGACAACATGTCATTTGTCACTTCTTATTTCCTGTGAAAACCCTTCTGTGAGTATGCTATCTTTAACTGTTCAAGTGAAAACATGATGTGTCCCTCACATACACAACTGTTTTGTACATAGTCTTGTGTTTTTTTGACAAATCTTCTGTTACTGGGCTATATTATTTTGAAAGTTCTGTACATATTGTATAATCCGCCTCAGGGAATATCAGGTCAATAATTCCACAACTAGTCCTATTTTCATTTTGAAAGGTCTGGGTCAATCTGCATACGTTTGGGCAAAACAAAGTGTATGGGCCTTCTATAAGGTTAATTAATCAGGCAATGTAATGAACACAAAGAGCCACTTCTCATGGTGCCCACTGTAACCGGTGTTGTACTGAGAAAAGCACCCCGCACACACTTGTCGAGCTTATGAGCATGCACACTGTAAATGCAAACAATGTAGTGACTAACATTTGAATAGTAACTATAACTAATAATTTGATCTCATTTCTTTATTCTTACTGGGTTGTATCATTGCACTTAATCTTTCTGAGTTAGTAAGAATGTTTTACTTTTAAAGACTGTGTGCCTGCCAGTACACTATGCCAGTATGCAGCCATAGTCAGTTATAGTAAGTTTGTAGAACACCAGTAAAAACCACAAAGATATTGCTTTGTGCGTATATGTATTATACGCACAAAGCGGGACAGAGGGACAACAGCGTCGGCTAACCGGAGGAGAGCAAGAGGGACATAGGGACAACAGCGTCCACTATCCAGAGGAGAGCAAGCAAGACAGAGGGACAACAGCGTCCACTAACCAGAGGAGAGCAAGAGGGACATAGGGACAACAGCGTCCACTATCCAGAGGAGAGCAAGCAAGACAGAGGGACAACAGCGTCCACTAACCAGAGGAGAGCAAGCGGGACAGACGGACAACAGCGTCCACTAACCAGAGGAGAGCAAGCGGGACAGAGGGACAACAGTGTCTACTAACCAGAGGAGAGCGGGACAGAGGGAGAACAGCGTTGACTAACCAGAGGAGAAGAAGCGGGACAACAGCGTCCACTAACCAGAGGAGAGCAAGAGGGACAGAGGGACAACAGCGTCGACTAACCAGAGGAGAGCAAGCGGGACAGAGGGACAACAGCATCCACTAACCAGAGGAGAGCAAGCGGGACAGAGGGACAACAGCCTCCACTAACCAGAGGAGAACGGGACAAAGGGACAACAGCGTCGACTAACCAGAGGAGAGCAAGCGGAACAGAGGGACAACAGCGTCCACTAACCAGAGGAGAGCAAGCGGGACAGAGGAACAACAGCGTTTACTAACCAGAGGAGAAAAAGCGGGACAACAGCGTCCACTAACCAGAGAAGAGCAAGAGTGACAGAGGGACAACAGCGTCGACTAACAAGAGGAGAGCAAGTGGGTTTGAGGGACAACAGCGTTGACTAACCAGAGGAGAGCAAGCGAAACAGAGGGACAACAGCGTTGACTAACCAGAGGAGAGCAAGCGGGACAGAGGGACATCAGCATCCACTAACCAGAGAAGAGCAAGAGGACAGAGAGACAACAGCGTCGACTAACCAGAGGAGAGCAAGCGGGACAGAGGGACAACAGCGTTGACTAACCAGAGGAGAGCAAGCGAAACAGAGGGACAACAGCGTCCACTAACCAGAGGAGAGCACGAGGGACAGAGGGACAACAGCATTGACTAACCAGAGGAGAGCAAGCGGGACATAGGGACAACAGCGTCCACTAACCAGAGGAGAGCAAGCGGAACAGAGGGATAACAGCGTTGACAAACCAGAGGAGAGCAAGCGGGACAGACGGACAACAGCGTCCACTAACCAGAGAAGAGCAAGAGGGACAGAGGGACACAGCGTTGAGTAACCAGAGGAGAGCAAGCGGGACATAGGGACAACAGCGCCCACTATCCAGAGGAGAGCAAGCAAGACAGAGGGACAACAGCGTCCACTAACCAGAGGAGAGGAAGCGGGACAGAGGGACAACAGTGTCTACTAACCAGAGGAGAGCAAGAGGGACAGAGGGACAACAGTGTTGACTAACCAGAGGAGAGCAAGCGAAACAGAGGGTCAACAGCGTCCACTAACCAGAGAAGAGCACGAGGGACAGAGGGACAACAGCGTTGACGAACCAGAGGAAAGCAAGTGGGACAGAGGGACAACAGCGTCCACTAACCAGAAAAGAGCAAGAGGGACCGAGGGACAACAGCGTTGACTAACCAGAGGAGAGCAAGCTGGACAGAGGGACAACAGCGTCCACTAACCAGAGGAGAGCGGGACAGAGGGACAACAGCGTCCACTAACCAGAGGAGAGCAAGCGGGACAGAGGGACAACAGCGTTGACTAACCAGAGGAGAGCAAGCGAAACAGAGGGACAACAGCGTCCACTAACCAGAGGAGAGCAAGCGGGACAACAGCGTTGACTAACCAGAGGAGAGCAAGCTGGACAGAGGGACAACAGCGTCCACTAACCAGAGGAGAGCGGGACAGAGGGACAACAGCGTCCACTAACCAGAGGAGAGCAAGCGGGACAGAGGGACAACAGCGTTGACTAACCAGAGGAGAGCAAGCGGGACAGAGGGACAACAGCGTTGACTAACCAGAGGAGAGCAAGCGGGACATAGGGACAACAGCGTCCACTAACCAGAGAAGAGCAACTGGGACAGCAGTACAACAGCGTTGACTAACCAGAGGAGAGCAAGCAAAACAGAGGGATAACAGCGTCCACTAACCAAAGAAGAGCACGAGGGACAGAGGGACAACAGCGTTGACTAACCAGAGGAGAGCAAGAGGACAGAGGGACAACAGCGTCGACTAACCAGAGGAGAGCAAGCGGGACAGAGGGACAACAGCATCCACTAACCAGAGGAGAGCAAGCGGGACAGAGGGACAACAGCCTCCACTAACCAGAGGAGAACGGGACAAAGGGACAACAGCGTCGACTAACCAGAGGAGAGCAAGCGGAACAGAGGGACAACAGCGTCCACTAACCAGAGGAGAGCAAGCGGGACAGAGGAACAACAGCGTTTACTAACCAGAGGAGAAAAAGCGGGACAACAGCGTCCACTAACCAGAGAAGAGCAAGAGTGACAGAGGGACAACAGCGTCGACTAACAAGAGGAGAGCAAGTGGGTTTGAGGGACAACAGCGTTGACTAACCAGAGGAGAGCAAGTGAGACAGAGGGACAACAGCGTTGACTAACCAGAGGAGAGCAAGCGGGACAGAGGGACATCAGCATCCACTAACCAGAGAAGAGCAAGAGGACAGAGAGACAACAGCGTCGACTAACCAGAGGAGAGCAAGCGGGACAGAGGGACAACAGCGTTGACTAACCAGAGAAGAGCAAGAGGACAGAGAGACAACAGCGTCGACTAACCAGAGGAGAGCAAGCGGGACAGAGGGACAACAGCGTTGACTAACCAGAGGAGAGCAAGCGAAACAGAGGGACAACAGCGTCCACTAACCAGAGGAGAGCACGAGGGACAGAGGGACAACAGCATTGACGAACCAGAGGAGAGCAAGCGGGACATAGGGACAACAGCGTCCACTAACCAGAGGAGAGCAAGCGGAACAGAGGGATAACAGCGTTGACAAACCAGAGGAGAGCAAGCGGGACAGACGGACAACAGCGTCCACTAACCAGAGAAGAGCAAGAGGGACAGAGGGACCACAGCGTTGAGTAACCAGAGGAGAGCAAGCGGGACATAGGGACAACAGCGTCCACTATCCAGAGGAGAGCAAGCAAGACAGAGGGACAACAGCGTCCACTAACCAGAGGAGAGGAAGCGGGACAGAGGGACAACAGTGTCTACTAACCAGAGGAGAGCAAGAGGGACAGAGGGACAACAGCGTTGACTAACCAGAGGAGAGCAAGCGAAACAGAGGGTCAACAGCGTCCACTAACCAGAGAAGAGCACGAGGGACAGAGGGACAACAGCGTTGACGAACCAGAGGAAAGCAAGTGGGACAGAGGGACAACAGCGTCCACTAACCAGAAAAGAGCAAGAGGGACCGAGGGACAACAGCGTTGACTAACCAGAGGAGAGCAAGCTGGACAGAGGGACAGAATAAGTTTAAAACAGGTGCAGTAATCATGAGCTATTGCTTTGATAAAATGTAGAGAGTGGAATAAATAGACTGAGCTCTACGCAAACTTAAACAAGGAATGGCCAAAGGATTTAATAGCACTCTGTTGATGAACATGTGTTTTCATATTTAGTGAGCACTTCTTATGGCCTGTTTATTTCTTACACAATTATGGTTAGTCTCTGGCGTCCCCTTGTGGTGAAAGCAAGAAATGGTAGGATTTCTTGATATCAGCCAGCTTCAGTTATCTGGCGGAGGTACATCCCTATGGAAAGCGGTTTGAGTATTTATTCTGATAATGTTGATATCAGCTTTACTTGTAAGCCTTTTTGGGTCAGTAATGCTACTAGTGGTGTGTCATTTTGTCAAATAGTGAACTAGTAAGGACAGAAAAGCTTACCAGTAGTACTAGTGGATGCCAAATTGCTCACTAGTGGACACTTTCTGACCTCACTAGTGCTACTAGTACTACTAGTGGAACAAAGTTTGTCTACATGTACAACTCAGGGGGTCCGAAATGGTCACAGTACTACTAGGACATTGTTTTGTCGACTAGTGAGGTCTAAATTTGGTCAATAGTGCCACTAGTGACACTAGATTCTGAGTAGGAAGTGTGGCAGGAGCATAAATTCTTAAATTCTTAAAATAAAGTCCTAAAATTGGCATTCTTTACCTTCTTACAGTCCACTAGTGGTACTAGTACTACTAAAATAATATAAAAGCAGTCATTTATAATACTAGTAATGGCAAAATACTATTACTATTAGCACAAGTGAGACTAAAACTTTTACTAGTAGTACTAGCGGTCACCAAAACGCTTACTTGTCAACCAGATGACATACAAAGGCCTTGTTACACAGAATGTTTACAAGTCGTAAGCCAACTAGTGAATGTGTCAAATGCCATAATAATAATAATTATGCACCCAATTTTTCAGTTTTTTCTTTGTTAAAAAGTTAGAAATATCCAATAAATTTTGTTCCACTTCATGATTGTGTCCCACTTGTTGTTGATTCGTTACAAAAATTACAGTTTCATATCTTTATGTTTGAAGCCTATAATGTGGCAAAAGGTCGCAAAGTTCAAGGGGGCCGAATACTTTCGCGAGGCACTGTAGTTTGTCTGTTTTCTTATTCCAAATCTTGTCTATGTACTTTAAATTTGTCTTTGATTTCTGTAAAGCACTTTGAGTTACCTTGTATTAACTGTGCTCTAGAAAAAGCACAGGTCAAGGCAGAAACACAGTGTGGTCAAAATGGGAAAAACAATAAAACATGGATGTTTTTGAAATTGTATTTGCATTTTTATGCAATTGCTTAGACTCTAAAGTCAAATTAAATGCACAAATTTAAAAATTTGACACTCAATGAGCTAAAGGTCATCTCAGAGTGACACCACTACACACACGTTCACAGCGTCACACCTTTTGTGGAACACTATGCTTTCAGTGTTCGACACATTCGTCAGAGCTGTGAAGCTGTGTTTGTAGATTTTCAGATGACTTCTTGCCCTTTTTCTTGTTCCTTAAAAAAAGGTTAAAACAAAGAAATCTGGCCTGAATTTTCAACATGAAGAAATTTCTGCTATTGTCCAAGAAACTTTATTTATTCTGAGATCCTTAAAGAAGTTTAAATCGTTCGCCTGGATTGGACTAACAGAGACAGAGGGAGAATGGAAATGGGTGGATGGGACTCTAATAAACAAAAGGTCTCTGTTTGAGCTTAGCAAATTAATTATGTGTTCATGTTTTAATATCAACAAACAGTGTTTAGTATTTTTTATTCTGTGTACTTTCAGCTTCTGGAGTCCTGGTGAGCAAAACGGTTATGGAGGATTTGAAAAAGACTGTGGACAAATAAACTATTATGTTGAGTTGAACAGCTGGAATGCAGTGTTGAAAAGGTTTTTATTTGAGAAAAGAAACTTTATGAATAATCGAAAGATGCCGTTTGAATAAAATCCTACTTCCAAGATAAAGTTCAAGTTTTAATTTCAGTCTTTACACTAATGAAAGTGTGTCTTCTGTATTACTGCAGTCTTTATAAATCTTTCAATATCTTTATAGATTATTGTCAGATGTAAAGTTGTGTCTGTGGTGAGAATAAAAAAATCTGAAATTTTAATAGTTTAAGTCCTGTATTTTTTTTAGTGACAGAAGCAGGTTTGCACAAAATATATCTTGAAACTAACACAGTCATTCTAAAATAACAACTTTAAAGAGTAACTAAACCCTAAAACAACTTTTTTTAGTTAATGATCTGTAAGAATAAGACCTTAATAGTGCTGTTCATTGATTTGAGTAAAAGTTTTGACATTTGAGTATAAAGTATATTAATTTGACAATTATATGGTGTAAAACCGTCTAAGTGGTGCCCTCTTCAGGTTGAACGGTGGTTACTGCAGTTGAATTTTTCTATTTGTAGTTGTTTCCTTGTGTGACGTAAACTAGCTCGACTAACGGCTCACCACCCACGCCCCTGGCATGAGCTCACCACACCCTTGGCATAGTCTCACGCCCCTGGTATAAAAACATCTTGTTCCCAACTATCAGGTGTTGAAAACCTCAGGCTAGGGATATTAGCATGTCCGTGTAGTGTTGCAACAGCACTGCTGGACTGCATTGCTTTCATATCTCTCTATAACACATTCTCTCCCAGGACCAATGAGCTGCAAGACAAGAGTTTAACAGTTGTGGAGGGAGACTTTAAATCTCTGTTTTGTGTGTAATTAACACTAAATCATACCAAAATCAAATTAAATGCATAGGTTTGCAATTTCTGAAACTTTGTTAGCATTTGCTAAGCATTAGCTTAAATTAGACAATGCTAACGTTTCATCACTGGCCCCATTCTCTCTTGTGCTGCAAGACTTCGCTCTTTAACTTTGGGAGTTGTTGAGACCGCGGTTTGAGCCAGTGGCACGAATTGATAAGGCTCTAGCTTTGTATGCACTTAGAAGGACAGCTCCATAGCAAAGCTACTGGCGTCCTTCAAGTCTCCATCTTTGCGAGTCTGACAGAGGCTGTCAATCAATTCGTCACTGCAGGTCTCAGGAGCACGCCCCCTCTGAGCTCCGCCCTCAGTTTGTCCCCTCTGTCTCTGCTGGGCTCTGCCCACTTTTCCAGTATTTTTCAAATTTTGTGAGTGGGTGGAGTTAGGCTCTAACCAGGGGTTTAGTTACACTTTAAATTTAGAAATGTAGATCAACTAATGAATATAAAGGGATAAAATATCCAACCAGAATGACCGCTTACTAAAGAAATGCAAGACAATGTAGTTTAAAGTTTAAGTTCTGAACTTTAATTTTAACATTGTTTTAGTGTTTCAGAGTGTTTTTAATTTTTTAACAAAAACACTCCATTAGATTATAATAGAAAACATAATATCTATAAAACTATCATAGAAAGGCACCTCTTGTATTTTGCCAGATAGAACCCCACAGTTGGGAGTTTGTAAACTTAGAAATTGTGCAAGCACAAGAAAATGTTGAGTGTTTAACTTTTCATATTTCTGTGTTCTGTATTTTCACAACCAACCAGTTAATGCTGCCATGTTTTCCTTTGCAATTACGGCTAAATATATTTAAAATGATAAAAATAGGTATGTATTAAACAACACTAGGATTCCAGATATGATTTGTTACCAAAGAGTTGCATCAGCAATATCAAGATTTAAATCATTCATTCATTCACTCATTCACTCATCTTCTACCCCTTAGTCCCGTTAGTGGTCGTGGGTGACTGGAGCCTATCCCAGTGGCTTTGGGCCTGAGGCGGGTTATAGTTGCAGAGTTAACACTTAGAGACAGACGCTGACAGACAATCTTTCACTCTCACATTCATTCACTAGGGACACTTTAGAGTTGCCAATTATACAACCTATACATGCATGTGTTTTGGCGGTGGGGAGGACATGTAGACATACACAGGGAGGACATGCAGGACATGCAGGAGGACAAGTGATGTGGTCTTCAATGGTCTTCAAGTGAGTAGTTTTCCTTGAGCATAACAAAAGTCTTCCCAGTTCCCTAATTTTTTGCCGAATGTATCATGTCCTAACCGGTTATATAAATGTTCACCAAACTCCAGAATACAGTGATCTGTTTTGACTGTAGAAAAAAACATCATCCTGCACCATGTTGCTTAGAAGCTTCCAAAAGTCTTCTCTGATACCAGGCGGTGGAGGTACAGCAAATGCACAGAGAGCCTGAACACGGGTTTTGCCTGGTTTTGATGGAGTACTGGTGGCTTGAATTTGCAGTTCATCATGTGTCGCCAAAGAATTTTCTTTCTGAAAAAGTCTTTACAATATACAAATTTCTTTTGAGCATTTTGGAAAAGATAAGGCCTGAGCAACATCTAGCTCATTTTTATGGGCACGCTCCAAATGTCTTGACATTTTTAAAACACCCACCTTACAGTACAAGCAATATTGCTTTTTATTGTACATCTGTGACCCATCTTTTTTTTTACAGACATCCTGAATTGAAAGTGAATCATGGGCTGTACTAGAGGATGTGCTGTCTGGATGATTTTGTGTTTATTCTTCTCCTTTTGTGTTGCATACTCCAATTGTTTGCATTTCTTGTGGGTGACCTTCCTCTCTGAAGCAACTGTTCTGGAGAGCCAACATTCACTGTTGATGAGACACATCTCTCGCTGATATCTGTTCTTTTGAGGTTTGTGACCTTTTCTGATCCTCTAGCCCAACAACCTGACTTCTTTCTGTACAATCAGAGGCATCTTCACTGTCACTAGTTCCAGGAACATATTCTTCTTCACTGCCACCTGAGGAAGGGTCAAAAAGCTCATCTGACCACCACACTCATTTAGGAAGAAAAATAAATTTAGTGAGATCAATTGCTATTTTTTTTTAATGAACAGCAAATAAAGCTAGGCATAAAGGTTTTTTGAAGACCTGTATACTTTTGGTCATTCGTAGCTTCGGGACAAATTCTTGGTCCTGTTCTGAGGCAAAGAGTTGAAACCCAGAGCTGGCATTCATTCTCTAGTGTGTCAACACAACAAGTACAATTATTTGGCATATTCAAACAACAACAAAAATGTACAACTAAATGGTCTGACTGTTAACAAACCTATACCTTAGTAAAGTTCTCTGGATTAATAGACTGAGATTCTTCAAAATCCACTGGGGAAAGAGTCATTCTAGCTTGGCAAAGTAAAGGCTCAAGTTCAATCAAGCCCTATGAAAAAAAAAAAAAAAGACAAAAGAACACATTTGGTATAAATCCAATTAAAATAATAACAAACCAATATTTTGTCATAAGGTCAAGCAGTAATTTCATAAGGAGTGATGGTCAATATTAAAAAAAACTTAAGAAAAACTAGGCAAATAACTTAAAATGAAAACCAAAAAACCCAAACATTCTCGGCCGACTCTGGTCTTTCGGTGAGGAGTCTGCATGTCCTCCACGTGTTACCGTGGGTTCTCTCCGGGTACTCCGGCTTCCTCCCACCGTCCAAAGACATGCATATTTAGGTCATTAGGCCAATCTAAAGTGTCCCTAGTGAATGAA
Organism: Perccottus glenii; assembly: GCA_024416835.2. Classification (NCBI taxonomy): domain Eukaryota; kingdom Metazoa; phylum Chordata; class Actinopteri; order Gobiiformes; family Odontobutidae; genus Perccottus; species Perccottus glenii. The sequence continues at coordinate 21,464,204 of CM044549.2, forward strand.
TGTGAGAGTGAATGGTTGTCTGTCACTGTCTATGTCTAAATGTCAGCCCTACGACTAACTGGCCACTGTTCAGGGTGTACCCCGCCTCAGGCCCAAAGCTGCTGGGATAGGCTCCAGTCACCCGCGACCCCTAACGAGACAAAGCGGTAGAAAATGAATGAATGAATGAATGGTTTAACTGAATGAGCAGAAAAAAGACTACAGTAGAATTAAATGTGTCCAATGTGGCTTAGTCACCATGGTCCCCACAACAACAGAGGCCCTGACAAGTGTGTAACTGGACCCCATTAGACTACAAAAACCAGACTGTGCTTAAAGGATCTCCAGACAAAAAACAGACTAAAGTGATTTAGTCAGAATGGTCCCCACAACAACAGTGGCTCTGACAAGTGTGTAACTGGAGCCCATTAGACTGCAAACCCCTGAAACTCTCAAAATAAGAAATTCTGGCTCTCTAAAAGAAAACATCTGGGCCATAATCAAAGTGTAAGTTCATTTACAAATTTTAAATTGATATATAGAGAAATAGAATTCCAGAATAAAAGATGTACCTGGTTCATGTTTAGTGTAGTCGTCCGAGGATCCTGGTCTTTTGTCATAGAGATACAAGTCCCAGCAGACTCAGTCAGAGGCAAGGATTATTCTCCAACCTGAAGGAAACAGTTTAACATCAGAAGTAGATTATGTCAGGTACACAAAACTAATAGGAACAGGTAGGGTTACCAGTTACTGGTCTCATAAATATAATCAGTATGATTATATTTATGAGAAAGTCATTGGAATCCTAACTCATTTCTGTTACAAACATTAGCCTTTTCCAGAACTACACAGTTGATAATAAGGCAAGACAAGGCATAAGAGGACTAAACTGGCCTGTAAAAAACAACATGTGTGACTGGTAGAACCTAAACTGAGCTCAGCTTCCATGGCACATATTATACATCAGGTTGGTTTAACTGAAGGCACAGAAAAAAGACTACAGTATGATTAAATGTGTCCAATGTCGCTTAGTCACCGTGGTCCCCACAACAACAGAGGCCCTGACAAGTGTGTAACTGGACCCCCTTAGACTACAAAAAACAAACTTTTCTTAATAGATCTCCAGACAAAAAACAGTTCAAACTGATTTAGTCAGAAAGGTCCCCACAACAACAGTGGCTCTGACAAGTGTGTAACTGGACCCCATTAGACTATAAAAACTAGACTGTGCTTAATGGCAAGAATTCAGATGTGAAAAAAAAATATCAAAATTTCTTCCTTTTTATTTCATTAACTTTAAGTTGCCCATTGACTTGAGTGATTTTGTATCGCACATTCACTTCTGCATGACTTCTAAATGACAACACATTTATTTAAGAAGAAAATACTAACATTACATCATTAATATAATTTCAGGCTTTTCATTCCAGTGGAAGTTGAACATAAAAACAGCACATCTAATGTGGTAAACTCTACGCCGCCTTTCTTCTTCTTCTGAATTTCTCCTCTGTATTCCACAACAAAGTCGCCTTTTTGGAAATCTTTTTTTGTAAACACACCTCGTCCTAGCACATATACACATGTTGCATAAAATCTATTAACTTACAATTTAGGAACAGCAATACATTGTTGTTTTCCTAAATACTGAAACCTAAACAAAACTACAGACACAAAGCAAATGTGATATTAATACAAATGTACTCCCACAACTTACCTTTAAAAGAGTTTATATATTTCACTTCCAGCTTGGCTGTCTTGTCAAGAGCCTTAGCTGTATGCTCTATTGCATCGTCTTTTGGTTCAGATTCCTGTGTCCATCCATACTCCTTAAAGCCATTTGTTTGTTAGCAGCTCATAGATCAGAACAGTGGATGGTTTGCGCATGCACCTCATAGCACAGTGTGCATAGGTGCAATGCCACTTTCTACCTCTAGAGGCCGATACTGTGTTACTCGAGCTACGCACTCCTAAGCACATTAGAGTTGTGGTTTTTTTCATTTTTGGGGAAAACTCTGAAAACTTGACAGGGCATTATTTAGACTCTTTTTATATTGAAAATACTGTTGTTTTTGTGGGGACCAGAAATTTAAGACCCCACAAAAATTTTGTTTCCCACATCGTGACTGACACACACACACACACACACACAAACACACACACACACACACACACACACACACACACACACACACACACACACACACACACACACACACACACACACACACACACACACACACACATTGATAATAGGTACACACTCAACCGCTCATATTATTATTACATCTGCCTATTACAGTAGTATTTAGCACTTTTATTCTTTTCTACCTCCTCCTAGGGAGGACGCAAACCTCTGACCTGCTGGATGATGCGTACCCCCCTAATGTCCTAAATGTAAAACGTCTTGTTTGCTGCCTTGCAGTTGAGATTGCTCTGAACTCCTGCACTCTCCACCACAGATTTGTTTAAAATCAGACAGGTTTTTGTAGGATTCCTTTGCAATTAGAGTTATTTTGAACATCTCATAAGGAGGAATGAGTACTTCTTCATAATAGTTCATAGCCGTATAATTCTTAAGGTAAGCACCAGAGCAGGTTCTAATATAAAAACAAGTCTCCTTACCAAAAATAAACATTTGTGTAGAGCATTCACCCAATGCTCGCTCGTAGTTTAATGTGCCTCTGTAGCCACCATACTTATTACCACACTGCGCATGCGCAGAGGCACGGGAACCGGGGATTATATGATACCAATGTAATGATAACAAGAGGCTGTACAAGAAAGCTAATAAAGAGAGTTCGGTACATGAAGTACTCCGTCTGAAGAGTCTTTATTACATGGTGTCAGAAGTAAACACGGACACTTTTAATCGTGCAGTTCCTTCATCACGGAGCACACAACTGTTGCCGGTCGAATAAGGACAATAACCAGCTTCTAACATTGCTAACGGCTATCCTGTCAACTAACACATAGTGCGTCATGTCGGACGGATTTAGACCGGACCCTCGTCTTTGATGAGAACATCGCGGAGAATTGGCGAGTGTTCGAACAGGAATCTGACATTTTCATCGCGGCGGCACACTCTGACAAAGCCTACATTCTACTCAATCTCGCCGGACCAGAGGCCATTGAAAGGTAGAGGTCGTTCGTATACGCGCCCGCGGTGAGAGGACCCGACGTTGACGGCGCACCGGGACCCATCATCACTCCGGCTGAGTCAAAAGAGGACAAAGAATGTTTAAAGAGAAAATTCCGGGCGATCTGCAGTCCCCGAATAAACATTATAGTGGAGAGACACAAGTTTAATACACGGTTCCAAAACCAAGGTGAGCCATTCGAATCATATGTCACAGATATAAGAATAAAAGCAAAGAGCTGTAACTTCGGAACGCTGCAAGACGAGCTCATCCGTGACAGACTAGTCTGTGGTATAACTGATGATAATTTAAGAAAAATAATGCTGCGTGACGGTGAGCTAACTCTAGCTAAAGCCATTTCACTGTGTCAAATTCATGAGCAAACAGAACATCACACCAGGATATTATCATCATCGCTTGCTACTCCTAGTGTTGACAGTCTGCAGTACAAATGTGGAAGGAAGCAGAGTTTTGGGCCACGACAGAGGGCACAGATAGGGAGAAATTAACAGCCCATTATCAACTGTAATAATTGTGGTGGCAGCCATAACGCCAAGAGAGAAAGCTGTCCAGCTTCTGGTCAACAATGCCATGCATGTAAAAAATGGAACCACTACAAGAAATGCTGCAGGTCAGTGCAGAGATACTCTAGAATACAAAGCTCCAAGGAGTCTGTCCACCACCTCAAACTAAACCAGGCCACGGGCAACATTGCTGAAGATGACTCATTCTATATTGACGGAATAACGCCAGTCGGGACACAATAGACTCAAATATACATAGAAAAAATGTAGCGTTCGCCACTGTTCACATCAATGGCAAAGCTGCTGAAATGAAAGTCGACACAGGAGGACAGTGCAACGTTCTATCCTATGATGCTTTCAGACATGTGGAGAGCGGGGAACCGATTGACCGCTCAATAATCACCAACCTTGTCGCATATGGGGGAAACATGATCAGCACCTTGGGCTCAGTCGTCCTGCAATGTCAGCTTGCAGGTCAGCAATACAAACTACAGTTCCACATTGTGGAGAGGAATGTTCAGCCACTACTAGGCCTACTAGCAAGCCTACACATGAAGCTAGTGACACTGAGCAAGCATGTTCACCAACTCAGTGTGAGCACGGATATAAACCTACCACACAAGATCTTCACAGAATATGCAGATCTATTCAAGGATGAACTTGGCAAGCTACCTGTGACATATTCTATGAAAATAGACCCTGACATACAGCCCGTCGTCCGCCCACCACGCCGCATCCCTGTAGCCATGCAGGACAGAGTGAAAGCGGAGCTAGAAAGAATGGCAAACCTGGGTGTCATCACTCCCGTGTCAGAGCCGACTGAATGGGTGTCATCCATGGTAGCAACAAACAAGAAGCAAACAAAAGACATAAGAATCTGCATCGACCCCAGAGATCTAAACACAGCCCTAAAGCGCCCCCACCATCCGATGCGCACGGTTGAAGAGGTTGCATCACAAATGGCCAATGCAACACTGTTTTCAGTACTGGACGCCAAAAGCTCGTTTTGGCAGATATCCTTGGACAGTAAATCATCTCTGTTGACCACATTTAGCACACCTTTTGGACGCTACAGGTTCCTAAGAATGCCGCTCGAATAAACTCTGCCAGCGAAGTATTCCAGCGCACAATGGAACAGATATTCGCGGGTACCCTGTGCCATCATCGTCGACGACATAATCGTCGGAGGCCGCACAGAAGCGGAGCACGATGCAAACTTAAAGAGAGTGCTCGACCGTGCGCGCAAAGTCAATCTGAGACTAAACCCCCTCAAGTGCAAATTCCGCCGACAGAGGTAACCTATGTCGGCCATGTGTTCACCAGCAAAGGCTTGAAAGCAGATCCAGACAAGACCACTGCAATCACCGAAATGCCTGTTCCCGGTGATGTGACAGCTCTACAACGATTTCTAGGCATGGTAAATTACCTGGGAAAGTTCATACCAAACCTGAGTGAGTTAACTGCCCCTCTCAACCAGCTGACACGCAAAGACACAATGTGGTGCTGGCTGAAGCAACACCAAGATGCATATGACACGTTGAAAAGATGCATTTCCAGTCCACCCATCCTGTCATACTACGATGTTGACCAACCAGTCACACTCACGCAGGACGCCCCAACACGGATTGGGAGCAGCATGTTTACAAGGGGGAAGACCAATAGCCTACGCATCTAGGACAATGACTGAGACCGAGACACGCTATGCCCAAATCGAGAAAGAACTCCTGGCAGTTGTGTTTGCGTGTTCACGGTTCAACGACTATATCTACGACAAGCATGTCACCATAGAGACCGACCATCAACCTCTGATCACCATCATCAAAAAGCCCATCTTCTCAGTGCCTGCAAGACTACAACGCATGATGCTGCAGCTCCATAAATACAACATCGACCTAGTCTACAAAAAAAGGTAAACACATGTACCTGGCCGATACCCTGTCACGTGCACCTAGGGCGTCCACACTTCAACATGTAAACGAGCTGAACGACTTTGAGGTCATGTCGGTCAGCCGAATCTCATCCAGCCGGTTAGATGAACTAAAAAAGCACACAGCAGAAGACAAACTACTACAAACCCTCTCGTCTGTCATCAAACACGGATGGCCCACCAAACAGCATAACACACAACCATCCATCAGTTCTTTCTTCCCATTCAGAGATGAGCTCACCATCGAGGAAGGTGTCGTCATGAAAGGTCACAGACTTGTCGTTCCCAGTCACTGCAGAAAGCATACACAGACATTGTGCACAGAGGACATCCAGGAGTGGAATCCACCAAACGCAGAGCCCGGGACATAATGTTCTGGCCCACCATGAGCAGTGACATTGACAGAACGGTACTCTCATGCTCTGTCTGCAACAGCCAGAAGCCCCATCAGCAAAGAGAACCACTACAGTCACACCCAGTTCCGGACCTACCATGGTCTATAGTAGCAACCGACATCTTCGAATGGGATGGCAAGCATTTTCAGGTGCTTGTGGACTCATACTCTAACTGGTACGAGATTGACCTCCTTAAGGACATCACTTCTACAACAGTCATCACGAAACTAAAAAGACACTTTTCTGCGCATGGCTCCCCATATCTTCTCATTTCTGATAATGCCAGACAGTACACCAGCCAGAAATTCAGAGATTTTGCTACACAATGGGATTTCAAGCATGTAACCAGTAGTCCTGAGTTCCCACAGTGCAACGGCTTGGCTGAGAGAGCAGTGCAAAGTGCAAAGCAACTGATGGAGAAGTCGAAAAGAGATGGTACTGACGTGTTCCTCAACCTTTTAAACATAAGAAACATCCCTCGCGATGCACAGCTTGGCTCACCTGCACAAAGATTAATGTCAAGGCAGACCCGCACTACCCTCCCAGTCAGCAGACAGTTATTGCAGCCAACATCCCTTAACACTCAACAAGTCACAGCCCAGCTCCAGAAGAAGAGGCTCTCCCAGAAGCGGAGCTATGACAAGTCCAGTCGTCCTCTTCAACCACTGCTGGAAGGAGAAGTGGTCCGGATGCAGACCCCCCGGGGGTATGATCGCATGGGCATAGTAGGAAAGATCTGTGAGGAGCCGCGGTCTTACATCATCCAGTCTGGAGGCAAAGACTACAGAAGAAACCGCAGACACCTTCTGCCTGTCGCCGAGCAATCTCCAAATCAGCATGACCGTGTCGACCTACAGCCCATCAACCCAGCTGAAGGTGAAACACCTCCTATATACGGGGAGGAACAATGGGATCCCACGGACACTGTACAACCGCCAGTCCAGGTACCTGTAGCTACCTCGCCTGCCCACACTGGTAAGAGCCCCTACACAACACGTTTTGGCCGTACAGTCAGACCAAACCCAAAATACAAAGACTAAATATTCCTTGGATACTTTGGTTAATATGTCTATGTTCAGTCAGTTTAAACATTGAAGTTCTTACGTTGAAATTGAATGTAGTTCTATGTTGTTGACGATACCATAAGCTAAAGAAAGGGGATGTAGAGCATTCACCCAATGCTCGCTCGTAGTTTAATGTGCCTCTGTAGCCACCATACTTATTACCACACTGTGAATGCGCAGAGGCACGGGAACCGGGGATTATATGATACCAATGTAATGATAACAAGAGGCTGTACAAGAAAGCTAATAAAGAGAGTTCGGTACATGAAGTACTCCGTCTGAAGAGTCTTTATTACAATTTGTTTTAAAAGAACTGGATGCAAAGGAACCAAATCTGAAAATCTGAAAAGCCCTTGTGTCTGCCTGGTAGTTTCACAACAAGAGTCCTTGCAGTCCAATGCAAAGCCTCCATCGCAAGCTCATAATATAGTAATATGACACATGATGTTCAATGTAAGGATTTGACCCATTGTATTGTTAGTTTTGTAGTGTTAATGTTTCTGTTTGCATTTCAGAAGATATCACAATTGCTCTCATAATAGGGTCAATATAATGAAAACACAATGTCAAAAAATGGACTGTAATGCTTTGGGCCAATATCAACAGTGCACAGTAACATTGTACATTGATGCATCATATTGTTGCAGGTTGTTTGAATACACTGATCACAGTAACAATGATCCACAAGATTATAAGAAATAGATTATAATAAGCAAATGTCAAAGAAATATGGAACATTTTAAAAAGTCACAAATCACAAAAAAACTAATTTTATCATGATAACTATCCTAAATATTTCATTGGAAATGATAAGGAAATAAACAACATGGAAACAGCAGCTCATAGTTTGTTTTTTGTTTTGAATTCTTTGCAAATAGAATTCTAGAATCCTATCTGTGTCATAGGTCTCATTTTGTCTCTTTTAAAAATCCTTCTCCTCCACGTCACCAGTGAAATTTGGTGTGCTACAAGGGTCTGTGCTTGGTCCCATACTTTTTTCAGTATATGTTACACCATTGGGACAAATCATCAGAAGTTATGGAGTAAACTTCTACTGTTATACCAATGATACACAGCTGTATCTACCAATAAAAGCGAAAATTATTACTGATATCATGAGACTAGAGGCCTGCCTCGTTTCAATAAAATCATGGATGTCTCAAAACTTCCTCCATTGAAACTTGGATAAAACAGAGCCGTCCTGGGAGTGGATCCTTCCTTCTGTGGTTCTCCCTGAGGTTTCTTTTTTTTCCCTTTTTGGGTTTTTTGGGGAGTTTTTCCTTACCCTGACGGAGGATCTAAGGACAGGAGATGTTGTCTAGTGCAGTCTGTTAAGACCTTTGAGGTGGCTGTTGTTGTAATATTGGCCTATACAAAAATAAATGTCTTGTCTTGTCTTTGGGATAAGGGGGCTGCGCTGAACAGGATAAAAAGTTACTTGATAAACACAAAACAGTTGGGTTGGTTGTTGGGTTAGAACTGTTCATCATGGATATTGTGTGTGGCATCCCCCAGGGGGCAGTCCTGGGCCATAAGTTATTTATTTTAAACATAAATGACCTAAGTCTAACAAATATTTAAAGCCATTTTTTTTGCTGATTATACAAACCTGTTTTGTGTAGGAGATGATTTAAAGATTTTATTAAACAAAATAGAATCAGAAATTGGAAAGTTAAACACATGGTTTGATCAAATTAAACTGTCCTTAAACTTAAACAAAACAAAAATCATGATGTTTGATAATATCAGAAAAAAAATGAAATAAAGATTACATAATGGGTCATTGAAAGAGTAACGTAAAATAAAATTTTAGGTGTCATAATGGATAAGAAACTGAATCTCAAAGACTTATATAAAACATATACAAAATAAAGTATCAAAAAGAATAGTAATTTTATATAAAGCAAAACAAGTCTTGTCTACAAGTACTGTTCACTTATATTACTTTTAAATTCACTGGATATTCTTAAAAAAAAAAAGCAATAAGAATAATCAATCCTGCTTGGTCTGAGACCACACCAACCCATTATTTATAACTTCTGAAATACTAAAACTTCATGATCTACTAAAATGTCCATACTTTTCAAATAATGTTTAAAGCCAGAATTAAACATCTATTGCCTAACATACAGGACTTATTTACTGAAAGGGAACAATTTAACAGATTTATCTCATTTGTGATAAATGTGTTTTATAATCACTAAACGTGTAAGGACAACCAAGAAGAGTTTTTGTGTCTCTGTTTCTGGGTAAAATTATAAAATAATCTGAATAATAACATAAAACAATGTCCGAATATGAAGCCGTTTAAGAAAAGATAATAAGAAAAGATTTTTTGGAAGTGTGTTGAAGTAAAAATGTGATTGTTTACTGGATTTTTATAAAGACACTTATTATAAGCAATAACAACAACAATATTGATGGGAAGGGGAATCTGTTTTGATGTAAAGTTGTAAAAGGGAGTTAGGATTAAATAAGTACTTTCTTCTTCCCACTCCTATGTGGACAATTAAATATTTGCTGCAATGTAGTAGTGACACAATTAAGAACAAGTACAAAAAACCTGGACAAAGCAGAAGCTACAAACTGTGACTGAGTTAAAATAGAGTCTGAAATCACAGCAGAGTCTGAGAGTGAGGCTGCAGGGAGGCTCGTTCTATCGTGACAGAGGATGGAAGCAGCCTTATAAATAGTAATATTCTTTTCTAATCTTTACCTCATGTGACACACTAAAGTATCACCAATTATAACTCTTATTACTAAGCATAATTAAGATCTAAAGAAATTATTGATAATTATGAGCAGAAGTCTTTTATTGACTACATTACACAGTGATCACTACAAATATTTCCTTCCCCAGCTTAAAACCTATTGAGTCACACAAGATACACATTTCAAACATTTGAAAGCAGTCTGGGATCCAGGCAAAACCTCACAAAAATGTTTCTAAAACAGTTATTTATTTTATTTTATTTTTATTTGTTTTGTTTTGCAGCAAAAACACTTAACACACATAAAACAATACAACTTACACTTGCATTAAGGGGTTTGGTCAAATACCTTTTCCTCAGCTGCAAGATAAAAGCATTTTAAAACATTTCAGCAATGTTAACAGAAACCAAAAAGCTGCGAGCTAAATGTCCTAAATGTAAAACTGCTTGTTTGCTGCCTTGCAGTTGAGATTGCTCTGATCTCCTGCACTCTCCACCACATAGATTTGTTTACAATCAGACAGGTTTTTGTAGGATTTCTTTGCAATATGGGTTATTTTGAACATCTCATAAGGAGGAATGAGTACTTCTTCTTCATGATTTTTCAGAGTCGGATAATTCTTAAGGTAAGCACCAGAGCAGGTTCTAATATAAAAACAAGTCTCCCTACCAAATGTAGTCAAATCTGTTCTAAAGAACTGGATGCAAAAGAACCAAATCTGAAAATCTGTTTGATCTCGCCACTAAAAGCAACGTTGTTTCTCCTGTAAGTAATGTGGCAGGTTTGGTTTTTGCGAAGGATCTGTATGGCAGAAGTGAGCCAAAAGTGTACAGCATGGTAAGGAAAAGAGTTAGTACTATACACAGAAGCATTATCTCGGACCACACGATTGAACCCTTCGTAGAACTTATCTTGTCCTGCTGCTGTATAAAGACATATGGCTTGAAGGTGATTTTGGGTTAAATCCTTGTCAACGTCCTCTCTTATATCAAGTGCCTTCTCTGAACAACTTTTCACTTGGTTCCAAGCCTTGGCAAAATCTTCATTATTGTACTCGTTGGGGAAGTATTTTATTTCAACTTTTTCAGACATTTTCTCGGTGCATTCGAGGTACATATCATCTACTGAGTGTTCCATCATGCTCAGTGGAATCTGAGAAAGTGGACTTGACTCTTGTATTTTGTTGAAAATCTGTGGAAGAATGTTAAAGATGTTAAAATGTATTTAGGAATAAGGGACGTGTAGAATTTGAGTTAAATCCCCAAATTCTCACCTTCCCAGACATAACTGGCAACATCCCACAAAGCAGTAAAACCAGCATGTTAGCCTTCATTTCTGCAAACAAACTAACAAGGAAAAATTCAAACCACACACATTTGAGTTATTTCTATGAGACGCTACGTGTGAAAATAATTTAGCAATACCAGTTTTACTCTACCCTTTTAAAGTGTTAATTAATGCTTCATAATGGGGTCTCTATATGTTTTTTTAAGTGATTTATCATTCATCAGGTCTTATAGCACAGTAGAAAAAAGGTTGAATGTAAAAGTCATTATTTAGCAAACAGGTCACCCCTTTTTTTCTAATCATTTATAAGTGCTCTCTAGTGATATATATCTATAAATAACCACCAAATTTAACTTTATTATAACCAAATTACAAAACATACAGTATAAGGTAAACTAATAACATTTTGTGAAAGTGTAAAGAAATGAAACATACCAAGCTTTGTTCAGTGCTGTGTCTGTCCTTCAACCTGTGGGTCTGCAGTTTGTCACAGAAAATTAAGTAGGTGCTGGGTTTTTGTTTTTTTTATTTATAACCACAAGAACAACCTCTTCCTGCCACAGGGGTCTTTAATGTTGCAGAAGTAGAAGTAAACCCACCCAATTTCTCCTCATATGAAAACCACAAAACTGTGACCATTACCTGTTACAAGTCTTTTGTAACATTCTCAAAGTCAAAGTCAAAGTCAAAGTCTGCTTTATTGTCAATTTCCACATGTACAGTACATACATACAGAGAATCGAAATTGCGTTACTCTCAGTCCCCGGTGCATACAGATAACATTATCATTAAAGCCTAAAAAAAATAACTCAATTTAAAAATGTAGATACAACTATACAATAAGGGAGTGATGAAAAAAAAAAAAGACATAATAAAATTAAAAAATAAAGCTAAAAATCAATTTAAATAAAGCAGCGCAAGGTGAGTGACAGATATTGTGCAAATCAATAAAGTGAACAACAGTGCAGTTGAAAGATTCTTTTAGTGCAAAAAAGAATCACTTATTAAAATATCTTGTCTGGTTAAAGTGACAAGTGTCCAAGAGCAGTTATTTACTGACTGATGAGGTAGTGGAATGACATCAGTTCCATGCCGAATGAGGTAGTGTGCGGTGAGTGGGCAGACCAATGCTGCACAAGTGACTAGTGCATGTCATCATATAATTAGTGGGGTCATAGTTCAGGGTCATAGTTCAGTGGTGCCTGGGGAAGAAGAGGAGGGGGCAGGTTCGGGAGGGAGTTCAGCTTCCTGACAGCCTGGTGGATGAAGCTGTCCTTCAGTCTGCTGGTCCTGGCCTGAGACTCCGCAGTCTCCTCCTGATGGTAGCAGGCTGAAAAAGCTGTGTGATGGGTGAGTGGGATCACCTGTGATGCAGAGGGCTTTGGGTGAGACGTGTTCCGTAAATGTCCTGGAGGGAGGAGAGAGACACCAATGATCTTCTCAGCTGTTCTCACTATGCGTTGCAGAGTCTTTCGGCAGGACGCCTACCACACAGTGATGCAGCTCGACAGGATGCTCTCGATGGTGCCTCTGTAGAAGGTGTACATGATGGGGGTGGGGCTCTGGCTCTTCTCAGTTTCATGGAGGAAGTAGAGACGCTGGTTTGATTTCTTGGCCAGTGCTGTGGTGTTTTCAGTCCAGGAGAGGTCCTCTGTGATGTGCACACCCAGGAACTTGGTGCTACTCACTCTTTCCACAGTTGCACCGTTGATGGTCAGAGGAGCGTGCTGAGTGTGTGCTCTCCTGAAGTCTACAACAATCTCCTTCGTCTTCTCCACGTTCAGAGAGAGATTGTTGTCACTGCACCACCCAGCCAGGCGGCTCACCTCACTCCTGTAGTTTGTCTCATCTTTGTTGCTAATGAGACCCACCACAGTCGTGTCATCTGCAAACTTAATAAAGAGGTTAGAGCTGTGTGACGGTGTGCAGTCATGGGTCAGCAGAGTGAAGAGGAGGGCTCAGCACACATCCTTGGGGTCAGTGTGATGGTGCTGGATGTGTTGCTGCCGACCCGTACTGCCGGTCTTCCAGTCAGGAAGTCCAACAGCCAGTTGCACAGCGAAGTGTTGAGCCCCAGCTGACTCAGCTTGTAGATGAGCTGTTGAGGGATGATTGTGTTGAATGCTGAACTGAAGTCTATGAACAGCATTCTGACATATGAGTCCTTTTTGTCCAGATGGGTGAGTGCTGAGTGGACGGCAGTGGAGATGGCATCATCGGTCGACGGTTGGATCGATATGCAAACTGGAAGGGGTCCAGGAGGGGGAGGGCAGACTTGATGTGGTGCATGACTAGCCGTTCAAAGCACTTCATGAGGATGGGGGTAAGTGCAACAGGACGGTAGTCATTGAAGCAGGATGGAGATGGCTTCTTCGGGACTGGGATGATGGTGGTAGTTTTGAAGCATGTGGGAACAACAGCCTGACTCAGTGAGATGTTAAAAATGTCTGTGAAGACATCAGTGAGTTCTGCTGCACAGACTTTCAGTACACGCCCAGGGATGTTGTCAGGACCCGGAGCTTTGCGGGCATTGATCCTACTGAAGGATCTCCTCACGCTGTCTGGGGTCAGCCAACACCTGGTCGCCGGGAGGAGGTGGAGTCTTCTGTGCAGTGGTGTTGTTTTGTTGTTCAAAGCGAGCGAAGAAGGTGTTCAGCTCGTTCAGCAGAGAGATGTTGTTGTCACAGGTCCGTGGTGGGGCTTGTAGTCCGTAATGGTCTGTATCCCCTGCCACAGGTTCCTAGTGTCTCTGCTGTCGCTGAATTGGTGAGCTATCCTCCTGGAGTGCTGTCTCTTAGCCTCTTTGATGCCACGGGACAGGTTGGCCCTAGCTGTTCTCAGGCCCACCTCATCTCCAGCTCTGAAGGCAGCGTTCCGTGTCTTCAGGAGTCTGTAGACCTCCCCTGTCATCCATGGCTTCTGGTTGGCCCGGACAGTGATGGTTTTTGTGACCGTTCGTCGTCAATACACTTATTGATGTAGGCAGTAACAGTCTCTGAGTACTCCTGGAGGTCAGTGGTGTTATTGCGTGTGGCAGCCTGTTTAAACATGTCCCAGTCAGTTGTGTTGAAGCAGTCCTGAAGAATCTCTGATGATCCTTCTGGCCACACTTTAATCTGTTTGTAAACAGGTTTGGTGACTTTAATAAGTGGTCTGTATGCAGGCATTAGCATGACAGTGATGTGGTCTGAGGCTCCGAGGTGGGGAGGAGGGCTTTGTAAGCTCTTCTCTGTGTGGTGTAAACAAAGTCCAAAATGTTATTACCTCGTGTTGGAAAGTTGATGTGCTGGTGAATTTTTGGAAACACACTCTTTAGGTCAGCATGGTTGAAATCCCCAGCTATGATGAGAAAAGCATCGTGTGCTGTCTGCTGCTCACTGATGTGCTGGTACAGTTCATTAAGTGCGCCGTTCTGTTGCTGATGATGTTGGACGGGGAATGTAAACTGAAATGAGCAGTATAGCAGTATATTCCTCGGCAAATAGAACGGGCGGCACTTAATAATCATAAACTCCACCAGGGGTGAGCAGTGCTTGCTGATCACAACAGTATCGCGGCACCACGCTGGCGTCATTGATGTAAACACAAAGCCCACCGCCGGGTTTTTCCTCCGCGACGAGGGCTCTGTCCGCTCGATAGCATGTCAGCTGGTCGAGCTGAATGGCGCCGTCCGGAACGCTGTTGCTGAGCCATGTTTCCGTGAACACAAAAACACAACAGTCTCTTACAGTCCTCTGGGTTGGCGTAGTAAGCGAATGTAGTCCAGTTTATTGTCCAACGAGCGTCGTTTGCCAATCGATGGTGGGGATAGATGGCTTGTGTGGGTTAGCCGTTAGCCTAGCCAGGATACCTCCGCGCTTACCCCTCTTCTGCTTCCTTCCTACATTCTACCTTTTCAGTAATAGTTTAACCAGAAATGCAAAAAAAAAAAATTGCAAACTGAGCAAATTAAATTAAAATACTATCTCACACAGTTTATATATATATATATATATATATATATATATATATATATATATATATATATATATACAACTGTAAAACAACAATACAATGCTTAATGTAAAAAAGAAAATAAAAAAACATAGATACCAATCAGTATTTCCATTTCTTTAACACTGGTGTTAACATTCTTCTGAGTTCTGGATTTTTGCATCTCACTACAAAAAAGATTAAAAAGCCTTCAAATAGGACCAACATATGATATAAACATATTGTTACAGAAATGCAAAATACATTTGTTTAAATCTGTTTTGAAATGAGCAGCAGAAAATATTTAACACTAAAATAATTGAATCAGCTAAATTATTTGAGCAGCACATTTTTCTTAATGTGACAAATAGATTAACACATGTGACATATGTTACCACAATATCTTTGTAACTTGTTTTATATTCATTTGTTTAATAAATGTATTAAAATCAGATTTAAGTGTATTCCAGGATATGTTATTAAAGCATTAGAATTGTTGCATGGGTTGAAACATACATTGTCATATGACTGAAACTGGGGGTTCAGTATAAGTCACTTAGACACTTCCTGTGTTAAAGGTGAGAGATGCTTTTGTGAAACCTGTTCATCGTATGTTCTTATTCTAGCGCTAAATTATTCATTATATACAGTCATCAATATTATTTATTTAAGATGAAAAATGATTTGTTTGGCCATTTTTATCATATTTAAGAATATGATTGAAGTGTCAAAACCTTTCTTTCACTCGTAGTTAGTGATTGGGTTAGTAATACATTTTTTTTTTTTTATGCAGAGACAACCCCTGGCTTCACTTAAGTTCCAGTTATGTCAGAGGACGGCAGTGGGCGGAAGTAGCTCAGTGGGTAGAGCGGTCGTCTTTCAACCGGAAGGTAGGCGGTTCGATTCCCGCTCTCCCCACAGTTCATACTGTCGTTGTGTCCTTGGGCAAGACACTTAACCCACCTTGCCTCCAGTGACTGTAACACTGGTAATGTAATGTAATGTAAGTCGCTTTGGATAAAAGCGTCTGCTAAATGAATAAATGTAAATGTAAATGTACACAGCACCAGGGCTTAACACCTATTTCTGTCATTCAGGACAGAAATGTGGAATACATTTTTTTAATTCAATCAAGCACCTTGGCTTCTTATGAACTATTTATGAACTCCGCCTGAACAAAGGTATGAAGAATTCATCGAGAAGATACTGTTTGACATTGGACTACAGTTGCTAAGCCCAAACAAGCAAACATTAAGAAATTCTTGATTTATATGTAGTTGCAGCGACAACAATACAATAAAAGTAGGCATTTAAAAAGATAATTTAATTCTGAATAAGAGACTTTTAAAACCTGTTGGTCCTGCTCCTTCCTTGGCATGATCTAATGCCGCCCAGATGATGGCGAGGAAAAATTTATTCCAAAGGGGGAGGGGTCAGCCATAATAGCTTTAGTCTCTCAAACACATCTAATCCTTGTCCTGTACAGATTCCATCAGCGTAGCTTCTATCATTTTTTATCAAAAATTAATTTTGGGTATTTGTTTTTGGAACAGGAACCATTCTTCCAAAGACGAGAAACTTTAGCCTCTTGAACACATCTAATCCTGTGCACTGCATTATGATAAATTAAGAAAGCACCACTGCACACTTTTACAATGTCAATAAGACAAATCCTCTTTTGAATTGAAAGGGACCCATACCAGAATATAAAAGAAACAGTAAGAACAGATTTAATAAAACAAGAATAAAACATTTTCATGAAAGAAGTGTCCACTTCTTTACAATAGAAGTACGTCATTGACAATAGAAGTACAACCTGGGGGCCGAAACTCAACTTGTGGCTCAGTGGTTGTCCCTTAACTGGAGTGAACTGTAGGGAGAGTGGGAATTGAACCAACTGTTGTTGTGTCATCCATACCTCTGCCTGATCTGTGAGCAAACTGAAGAATGTCTTCTTGTCCTGTACAGATTCCATCAGCGTAGCCTTTATCAATTTTTTTCAAAAATTACTTTTGGGTATTTGTTTTTGGAACAGGAACCATTCTTCCAAAGACGAGGAACTTGATGCAGCTGTAATGACAACTGAAGAATGTAGGTAAAGTGTCAGAAACATTTTTAAAGACAGACACCTCAGTAAAATCATGCATATTAAAATAATTATAAAAAAAGGTTGGAAGTCCTTGGAAAGGTCTAAGTCATTTTCCCATTATATAAACCTTTCTTTGTTGGCATGCCATTCATATTTTTCACACCTCCCCATGCAGGATGTGATTTCCCTGATCCTAAAAGACTTTAAACTTAGAGAGCTCTGTATGTTTCTGCATGTCGCCCTGATTAAAGAAAATATTTCTCTGAACAGTGTGTGTTTTAACAGACTTTGACACCCATGGATTATTTTTTTTTTTAAAAACGTCTTTGTTGGGTTAATCATATTCTTACAAAAAGTGAATCAGAATCAGAAATTTTCCCAGTCAGTTCATTTTGATCTGTGCAAGCATTTTTGAACACATCCCAGTCCGAACAGGCAAAACATTCCTGTAAAGTTTTCTGCTATTACTTTTGTAAATTCTGCTTTTTATAGTTTTTGTAAGATTTACGTTTTAATCCAATTTTCTGCCCATTAATTTGTTACTATTGACTTGTTACTCTATTGATTTGTTACTCTGAAAACAGTTTTTCCCGACTCTTTGTGTTGGAACTATGACTATGACAATGAAAACTAGAAAAAAACAATGTAAAGTTTGTCTGTTTAATTCCACAAAATGTACAAGTACAGCGCTTGTACACACACAAAGTTAACATAAGGTCAGCCAACAAGTTTTGTCTCTCGATCAACTCGATACCACAAAAGTCAAAAACTTTGGCCACACCTTACAAAGGAAGCGGGTGCTTGCTGCCACTGTATCAGTACTTTTCCACTATGTGTCCAGCCAGCGGTGGCTGACAGCGTCCACTAACCAGATGAGAGCAGGACAGAGGGACAACAGCGTCCACTAACCAGAGAAGAGCAAGAGGGACAGAGGGACAACAGCGTCGAATAACCAGAGGAGAGCAAGCGGGACAGAGGGACAACAGCGTCGAATAATCAGAGGAGAGCAAGCGGGACAGAGGGACAACAGTGTCCACTAACCAGAGGAGAGCGGGACAGAAGGACATCAGCGTTGACTAACCAGAGGAGAGCGGGACAGAGAGACAACAGCGTCCACTAACCAGAGGAGAGCGAACGGGACAGAGGGACAACAGCGTCCACTAACCAGAGGAGAGCGAGCGGGACAGAGGGACAACAGCGTCCGCTAACCAGAGGAGAGCGAGCGGGACAGAGGGACAACAGCGTCCACTAACCAGAGGAGAGCGAATGGGACAGAGGGACAACAGCGTCCACTAACCAGAGGAGAGAGCGGGACAGAGGGACAACAGCGTCCACTAACCAGAGGAGAGCGAGCGGGACAGAGGGACAACAGCGTCCACTAACCAGAGGAGAGCGAACGGGACAGAGGGACAACAGCGTCCACTAACCAGAGGAGAGCGGGACAGAGGGACAACAGCGTCGACTAACCAGAGGAGAGCGGGACAGAGAGACAATAGCGTCCACTAACCAGAGGAGAGCGAACGGGACAGAGGGACAACAGCGTCCACTAACCAGAGGAGAGCGGGACAGAGGGACAACAGCGTTGACTAACCAGAGGAGAGCGGGACAGAGGGACAACAGCGTCCACTAACCAGAGGAGAGCGAACGGGACAGAGGGACAACAGCGTCCACTAACCAGAGGAGAGCGAGCGGGACAGAGGGACAACAGCGTCCGCTAACCAGAGGAGAGCGAGCGGGACAGAGGGACAACAGCGTCCACTAACCAGAGGAGAGCGAACGGGACAGAGGGACAACAGCGTCCACTAACCAGAGGAGAGCGAGCGGGACAGAGGGACAACAGTGTCCACTAACCAGAGGAGAGCAGGACAGAGGGACAACAGCGTCCACTAACCAGAGGAGGGTGAGCGGGACAGAGGGACAACAGCGTCCACTAACCAGAGGAGAGCGAGCGGGACAGAGGGACAACAGCATCCACTAACCAGAGGAGAGCAAGCGGGACAGAGGGACAACAGCGTTGACTAACCAGAGAAGAGCAAGAGGGACAGAGGGACAACAGCGTCGACTAACCAGAGGAGAGCAAGCGGGACAGAGGGACAACAGCGTCCACTAACCAGAGGAGAGCAAGCGGGAAAGATGGACAACAGTGAGCGTCGACTAACCAGAGAAGAGCAAGAGGGACAGAGGGACAACAGCGTCGAATAACCAGAGGAGAGCAAGCGGGACAGAGGGACAACAGCGTTGAATAACCAGAGAAGAGCAAGCGGGACAGAGGGACAACAGTGTCCACTAACCAGAGGAGAGCGGGACAGAGGGACAACAGCGTCGACTAACCAGAGGAGAGCGGGACAGAGAGACAACAGCGTCCACTAACCAGAGGAGAGCAAGCGGGACAGAGGGACAACAGCGTCCACTAACCAGAGGAGAGCAAGCGGGACAGAGGGACAACAGTGTCCACTAACTAGAGGAGAGCAAGCGGGACAGAGGTACAACAGCGTCCACTAACCAGAGGAATGCGAGCGGGACAGAGGGACAACAGCGTCCACTAACCAGAGGAGAGCGAGCGGGACAGAGGGACAACAGCGTCCACTAACCAGAGGAGAGCGAGCGGGACAGAGGGACAACAGTGTCCACTAACCAAAGGAGAGCGGGACAGAGGGACAACAGCGTCCACTAACCAGAGGAGAGTGAGCGGGACAGAGGGACAACAGCGTCCACTAACCAGAGGAGAGCGAGCGGGACAGAGGGACAACAGCATCCACTAACCAGAGGAGAGCGGGACAGAGGGACAACAGCGTCGACTAACCAGAGGAGAGCGGGACAGAGAGACAACAGCGTCCACTAACTAGAGGAGAGCGGGGCAGAGGGACAACAGCGTCCACTAACCAGAGGAGAGCGAGCGGGACAGAGGGACAACAGCGTGCAGTAACTAGAGGAGAGCGAGCGGGACAGAGGGACAACAGTGTCCACTAACCAGAGGAGAGCGGGACAGAGGGACAACAGCGTCCACTAACCAGAGGAGAGTGAGCGGGACAGAGGGACAACAGCGTCCACTAACCAGAGGAGAGCGAGCGGGACAGAGGGACAACAGCATCCACTAACCAGAGGAGAGCGGGACAGAGGGACAACAGCGTCGACTAACCAGAGGAGAGCGGGACAGAGGGACAACAGCGTCCACTAACTAGAGGAGAGCGGGGCAGAGGGACAACAGTGTCCACTAACCAGAGGAGAGCGAGCGGGACAGAGGGACAACAGCGTGCAGTAACTAGAGGAGAGCGAGCGGGACAGAGGGACAACAGCGTCCACTAACCAGAGGAGAGCGAGCGGGACAGAGGGACAACAGCGTCCACTAACCAGAGGAGAGCGAGCGGGACAGAGGGACAACAGTGTCCACTAACTAGATGAGAGCGGGACAGAGGGACAACAGCGTCCACTAACCAGAGGAGAGCGAACGGGACAGAGGGACAACAGCGTCCACTAACCAGAGGAGAGCGAGCGGGGCAGATGGACAACAGTGTCCACTAACCTGAGGAGAGCGGAACAGAGGGACAACAGCGTCCACTAACCAGAGGAGAGTGAGCGGGACAGAGGGACAACAGCGTCCACTAAGCAGAGGAGAGCGAGCGGGACAGAGGGACAACAGCGTCCACTAACCAGAGGAGAGCGAGCGGGACAGAGGGACAACAGCGTCCACTAACCAGAGGAGAGCGAGCGGGACAGAGGGACAACAGTGTCCACTAACTAGATGAGAGCAGGACAGAGGGACAACAGCGTCCACTAACCAGAGGAGAGCGAACGGGACAGAGGGACAACAGCGTCCACTAACCAGAGGAGAGCGAGCGGGGCAGAGGGATAACAGTGTCCACTAACCTGAGGAGAGCGGAACAGAGGGACAACAGCGTCCACTAACCAGAGGAGAGTGAGCGGGACAGAGGGACAACAGCGTCCACTAAGCAGAGGAGAGCGAGCGGGACAGAGGGACAACAGCATCCACTAACCAGAGGAGAGCGAGCGGGACAGAGGGACAACAGCGTCCACTAACCAGAGGAGAGCGAACGGGACAGAGGGACAACAGCGTCCACTAACCAGAGGAGAGCGAGCGGGACAGAGGGACAACAACGTCCACTAACCAGAGGAGAGCGAGCGGGACAGAGGGACAACAGCGTCCACTAACCAGAGGAGAGTGAGCGGGACAGACGGACAACAGCGTCCACTAACCAGAGGAGAGCGAGCGGGACAGAGGGACAACAGCGTCGACTAAACAGAGGAGAGCGAGCGGGACAGAGGGACAACAGCGTCCACTAACTAGAGGAGAGCTGGACAGAGGGACAACAGCGTGCACTAACCAGAGGAGAGCGAGCAGGACAGAGGGACAACAGTGTCCACTAACCAGAGGAGAGCGGGACAGAGGGACAACAGCGGCACTAACCAGAGGAGAGCAAGCGGGACAGAGGGACAACAGTGTCCACTAACTAGTGGAGAGTGGGACAGAGGGACAACAGCGTGCACTAACCAGAGGAGAGCGAGCGGGACAGAGGGACAACAGTGTCCACTAACTAGAGGAGAGCGGGGCAGAGGGACAACAGTGTCCACTAACCAGAGGAGAGCGAGCGGGACAGAGGGACAACAGCGTGCAGTAACTAGAGGAGAGCGAGCGGGACAGAGGGACAACAGCGTCCACTAACCAGAGGAGAGCGAGCGGGACAGAGAGACAACAGTGTCCACTAACTAGATGAGAGCGGGACTTAGGGACAATAGCGTCCACTAACCAGAGGAGAGCGAACGGGACAGAGGGACAACAGCGTCCACTAACCAGAGGAGAGCGAGCGGGGCAGAGGGACAACAGTGTCCACTAACCTGAGGAGAGCGGAACAGAGGGACAACAGCGTCCACTAACCAGAGGAGAGTGAGCGGGACAGAGGGACAACAGCGTCCACTAAGCAGAGGAGAGCGAGCGGGACAGAGGGACAACAGCATCCACTAACCAGAGGAGAGCGAGCGGGACAGAGGGACAACAGCGTCCACTAACCAGAGGAGAGCGAACGGGACAGAGGGACAACAGCGTCCACTAACCAGAGGAGAGCGAGCGGGACAGAGGGACAACAACGTCCACTAACCAGAGGAGAGCGAGCGGGACAGAGGGACAACAGCGTCCACTAACCAGAGGAGAGCGAGCGGGACAGAGGGACAACAGTGTCCACTAACTAGATGAGAGCGGGACAGAGGGACAACAGCGTCCACTAACCAGAGGAGAGCGAACGGGACAGAGGGACAACAGCGTCCACTAACCAGAGGAGAGCGAGCGGGGCAGAGGGACAACAGTGTCCACTAACCTGAGGAGAGCGGGGCAGAGGGACAACAGTGTCCACTAACCTGAGGAGAGCGGGGCAGAGGGACAACAGCGTCCACTAACCAGAGGAGAGCGAGCGGGACAGAGAGAGATCAGCTTTTTTGGGTCAGTAATGCTACTAGTGGTGTATCATTTTGTCACTAGTGAACTAGTAAGGACAAAAAATCTTACCAGTAGTACTAGTGGGTGCCAAATTGCTCACTAGTGGACACTTTCTGACCTCACTAGCGCTACTAGTACTACTACTAAGACAAAGTTTGTCTACATGTACAACTCGGGAGGTCGGAAATGGTCACAGTACTACTAGGACATTATTTTGTCGACTAGTGAGGTCTATTTTTAATACTAGTAATGGCAAAATACTTACTATTAGCACAAGTGAGACTAAAACTGTTACTAGTAGTACTAGCGGTCACCAAAACACTTACTTGTCAACCAGATGACCTACAAAAGCCTTGTGTAGTGTATGAGCTATAATATAATGTAATAAGAAATATTAATTTATTAATTTGGAAAATTATTAATTAATATTTTTATTATCACAATTGTCTCGTAATGGGGCACCACCCAGATGATTCTGGGAAACTGATTATACTGATTAAGTCTCAATTAATCTGAAGGAAGAGAATTCTAAACCTGTTTTCGGATATAATTCTGAAATAACCAAAAGAAAACCAAATCAAATCTTTAACATTTTATGGGGTTTTATTAAAGATTGTACAAGATTAAAATTATGGATGGGAAAGGACACAAAGGATGAATTATTGACATATAATGGGAATAATGATAAGAACCAAATGAGGAACAACAGAATTATCGACTAGAACTTTATGGAGGAGAATATTCTGCCTGGTTGAAACTCGGCTGGGCAACTTCTAATTACGGATTATCAAAAAGGCTTTGGGAAAAGATTGGTGAATTGATTTGAGCTTGTTAAATACAGTTTAACGCCAAACTCTTGTTGTGTCAAGGTGCGGCTTACTTAGGTCGCTGGCAAAGGTTCCGGAGGGTCCGTAGCAGGTCCAAAGGTTTGCTTCAGTCCTGAAGCGGGCCGTCGAAACAGGGGAATGCCGCTGGTCCAAGTCGCCGTCACGGACTAACCAGGGGCCGCTGGCTGGTTTCGCGGCCTACCGGTGGCTGTAGTTGTGGAAGGCGTCCACTGTATATGCCGTGAAAGTCTCTTTCCTTGCCGTTGGCATCAGGCAAGAATCAGCTCAGAGTCTTTGAAAAATATCAACTGGATCACTTTAAAAGGTTCTCTCGGGAGTCGTTTTCTCTGGCTTAAAAACTAGGGCTGTGTTTCGATGAAAATTTCAAGAATCGATTCGATTCCGATTCTCAAGATCTCGAATCGATTATCATTATTCGATTCGATTCGATCCGATCCGATCTTCGAGATTTAGATAAGTGTTTTTAAAGAAAGCATTTTTTTCCAGCTGTTACCTGAATTAGAGGACTGTAGTTATGCAACATATTGATACTATTATTATAGACATTCATCTGCAAATTAATGGAGTATTGATGGTTGTAAAGAACAATCCCCCTTCCAGAGTGTTGATACAACTGCTTTCACAAACTTGTACTGGTGTAGACGACAGAGGACGCAGAGGTATATCAGCAGTAGTGCGATGAAAGAACTTTGCGATGTGCCTTACTCTCCCAAGAAGGCGTGCAACATTCGGCACGGCAGTTTGAGACCGGCTTGCAAGGCCAGGTTGATTATGTGCGCGAAGCAGCCCACGTGGGTTAGTCCCGTAATCTCAACCGCACGGATCATATTCGCCGCGTTGTCAGTGACTATGGCTGGGTCTTTACTCAGCAGCCCCCACTCCTCCATAGCTTTGGTTAACATTTCAGCTAGACTGACAGAGCGATGGTCCGTTTGAACTTCGGTTGTCTGCAGAACGTAAGACACGAGGTTCCAGAGCTCCTCTATGTAGTGTGCTGTCACACTCATGTAAGATTCCGTAGATACGGATGTCCAGGTGTCACTCGTAATGCCCACCCTCTCTGCGGTCTTGAGCTTACACATTACACCATCTTTTACTGTCTGGTACAGACAGGGTTAGCGTTTCTGGAGTTTTCAAAGCAGCCATGTTCGTTGTTTTAATGTCCTTTCACCTCGCGCATGCGTGAATTCTGTGCAAATTAAAATTCACGGGGAAAATTTAGGCCTATTATTAAATCGATCCTCTGAGTTACGAATCGATCTTTAGAAATTAATATGAAAATCGATTCAGAATTGGTGAATCGATTTTTTCAACACAGCCCTATTAAAAACGACTGTGAGGGTTGGTGTAGATCTGTAGTTCTCTACAAACTACAACTTCCGTGCGTCTCCGGAGATGACGTCAAACAAAAAGGCAATGTGCAGCTTTAAAAATAAAATAACTTCGTACCAGCCGGTACAAAGGTCCAAACTTGAAGACAAGATGCGTCTAGAAAGGGAGAGTCAGCACGTAACCAAAGTTACTTGGAACAAAGGAAAAATTGAGGCCTTGGCCTACGAGAAGAAAAAGCTTCCGAAGCGTGAGGGATGCTTCAGCAGATTTTGCGAGAGAGCTCAAGCGAGCGTTGTAGAGAAGAGCGGAACAAGAGAGAGCACTTCCTGCGTGCTCGAGAGTTTTGTTTGGCTAGAGGGGGAGTGTCTGTGGGGCGTTACGTTTGTTTGGGGAAACGCCTAGTTCGTAATTTTTAATTCAGACAAAGTCTTCCTCCATAAAGACCTATCGAATTGTTACACAATCATAAGCATACACATACATTTGGATTCGATAGCACCAAGTGGTATTGATAGAATACATTGTCACATGTTATAACACTGTTACGTGCCGTCGGCTAGTCTAGGAAAACTCACAGCACAATAACAACCGGAAACACAAGGAAAAGGCTGGCGAGCTTGTGCCTTCTGGCCGCTTAGCATTTATTAACAAATATAAACAAAAACAACTCCATAACAAAGCAATCAAACGCCGCGCCGCTGGTGTGTCACTGAACCCGTGGCTCTCCTGGCTCTCCTGGATTTCCTGGGTTTCCTGGGGGTCCCCGTTGTGTAGTGGCGTTCTTCCTTTTATTGGCCGCTGATTACAGTCACCTGCCAGACACCTAAAGGCGGAGACAAAAGCAAAAAGAAAACAAACAAATGGCACGAGGGCCATAACAAACACGTATAAATTCATTCAATCATTTTACTTGACTGTAGCTTGTAAAGCTGAGAGAGAAAGGATTCTCCGTCGTGACTCGAAATCCTGTGGGGGGGAAAACATTAATTCATCATTTAAACATTTTCTTTTTATTAAACACAAATGTTTTGTTTCTGAAATGTCCGAGTCCGTTCGTAAACTTTCCGTTTACAGAGAAATTAAAAGTCTGTTTTGACTGAAAAGAATTCAACAGAGTTCCTCCCTGCTGTCGCTAAGGGGCAGTGTTGTATCACCAGACAGTCTCAGGCCTTTGTTTTTCCAATACACAACAAGTCGTAGTGAGAGTTATCTCTGAGTTTACTTCCTTGGAAAACAAAGAAACCATATGTGGTTAATTAGCACATGGCTGTTAAACCTTGGTTTGCTAACAAAGTAAACACTTTCTTGCGTCTGGAGAGGATTTTACGGCATAAATTGTCGTGGTTTGACATTTTATGGCTGTAAACTCCCGTTGAACTGTGGGGTGCTCACTGTGACCGCCAAATGGTCACTACAATTGTTACACAGAATGTTTACTAGTCGTAAGCCAACTAGTGAATGTGTCAAATGCCATACTTCTACTAGTAAGAACAAAAAGCCTACTAGTAGTACTGGGAGATGTCAACGTGTGAGTCATTTTGTAACCTCACAAGTGACTCAGCTGAGACAGAAATGTCTACTAGTGGAACTAGTGCGAAGCAAAAGGCTCACTAGTGACAAGAATAGATGAAAGATTTGTTCCACTAGTTAACGCTAAAAATAGTTACTTGTAAAACAACATGACAACAACAGTGGCACTAGCAACCTTACCAGCTCCCTGTACACCAAACATATGTTTACTAGTGACCAAAGTTAGACCTCATTAGTGGACAAAACAGTGTTACTAGTAGTTGGGTGTCACTAGTCACACTTAGTGACCATTTTGGCCTCAGACCGGTCTTGAATATACAGTGTTTATTGCACATATTGTTTAGCCTACAGCTCAAACTTTAAACTATAGGCAAAGAAATGTGTTTTTATTGAGCATAAGTGAGTCAACCGTGTTGGCCTGGCCTCCACCAGAGTCCTATGTTCAAATATGGCCCATGGGGAAATTAATTGCCCACCCTTGCTCTAGCATCTCTTTCTCTTTTGTCCGCTGCTTGAGACATTCACTAAGTACTTTTCCTTTTTTTTGGGCCTTTTTTTGACAGTAGACAGTAGGTTGACAGGAAACGGGGCGTGAGAGTGAGGGGAATGACATTGGGCTAACGACCTGAGCGAGGTTCGAACCAGGTCTCCTGCGTATTTTTCATATGCTCCACCTTATGTGACACACTAAAGTACTACCTACCATTATTATTATTATTATTACTATTAACTGAAGGTGTAATTACTATTATAACTTATCTTATTACTAAGATAATAATTAAGATTAGCTACATAGGTTATTGATTAGTGTATGCAGAAGTCTCTTATTGACAACATTGCACATAAATCCTAACTCTGCTTAAATACTATTGAGTCACAAAAAATACACAATTTAAACATTTAAAAGCAGTCTAGGATCCACTTGCATTAAGGGGTTTGGTCAAATACTTTTTCCTCAGCTTCAAGATAAAAGTCATTTTAGAAACATTTCAGCAATGTAAAAAGAAACCAAACAGCTGCGAGCTAAATGTTCTAAATGTAAAACTGCTTGTTTGCTGCCTTGCAGTTGAGATTGCTCTGATCTCCTGCACTCTCCACCACATAGATTTGTTTACAACCAGACAGTTTGTTGTAGAAATTCTGTTTTTTATTGGTTATTTTGAACTTCTCATAAGGAGGAATGAGTACTTCTTCTTCATAATTGTTCAGAGTGGGATAATTCTTAAGGTAAGCACCAGAGCAGGTTCTAATATAAAAACAAGTCTCCCTACCAAATGTAGTCAAATCTGTTCTAAAAGAACTGGATGCAAAGGAACCAAATCTGAAAATCTGGTTGATTTTGCCACTAAAAGCAGTGTTGGTTCTCCTGTAAGTAATGTGGCAGGTTTGGTTGTTTTTGCCAAGGATCTGTATGGCAGAAGTGAGCCAAAAGTGTACAGCATGGTAAGGAAAAGAGTTAGTACTATACACAGAAGCATCATCTCGGACCACACGATTGAACCCTTCGTAGAAGGGTCCTCCTGCTGTATAAAGACATATGGCTCGAAGGTGATTTTGGGTTAAATCCTTGTCAACGTTCTCTCTTATTTTAAGTGCCTTCTTTAAACAACTTTTCACTTGTTTCCAAGCCTTGGCAAAATCTTCACTTTTGTTCTCGTTGGGGAAGTATTCACTGTGAACTTTTTCAGACATTTTCTTGGTGCATCCAAGGTACATATCATCTACTGAGTGTTTCATCATGCTCAGTGGAATCTGAGAAAGTGGACTTGACTCTTGTATTTTGTAGAAAATCTGTGGAAGAATGTTAAAGATGTTAAAATGTATTCAGGAATAAGGGACTTGTAGAATTTGAGTTAAATCCCCAAACTCACCTTCCCAGACATAACTGGCAACATCCCACAAAGCAGTAAAACCAGCATGTTAGCCTTCATTTCTGCAAACAAACTAACAAGGAAAAATTTAAACCACACATATTTGAGTTATTTCTATGAGACGCTATGTGTGAAAATAATTTAGCAATACCAGTTTTACTCTACCCTTATAAAGATTTATAAATAGTTCATAATGAGGTCTCTTTGTGGTTTTTGTTAGGTGATCAGTTATTTATGAGGTCTTCTAGCACAGTAAAAAAATGGCCAATATAAAACTCTTTATTTATCAAACAAGTCACCACTTTTTTTCTAATAATTTAAGTGCTCACTAGTGATATATACAAAGCCAAATTCCAAAAAGGTGGGGCACTGTACAAATTGTGTATAAAAAAGGAATGCAATAATTTATGCAATAGAATATATTTAACATATCAAATGTTGAAAGTGAGACATTTTGAAATGTTATGTCAAATATTGTCTCATCTTTGATTTCACGTGAGATACACATTCCAAAAAAGTAGCAATAAGAGTTATTACAAGTGCAAAATATCCTCCAAAGATTCAGAAAATCTGGAACAATCTCTGTGTGTAAGGGTCAAGGCCGGAAAACCAGACTGGATGGCCGTGATCTTCAGGCCCTTAGACGGCACTGCATCACAAACAGGAATGTTACTGTAATGGAAATTACAACATGGGCTCAGGAATACTTCCAGAAAACATTGTCGGTGAGCACAATCCACCGGGCCATTTGCCGTTGCCTAAAACTCTATAGGTCAAAAAAGCCATATCTAAACATGATCCAGAAGCGCAGGTGTTTTCTCTGGAGCCAAGGCTCATTTAAAAAGTACTGTGGCAAAGTGGAAAACTGTTCTGTGGTCAGACGAAAGTTCTTTTTGGAAAACTTAGATGCCATGTCATCCGGACTAAAGAGGACAAGGACAACCCAAGTTGTTCTGAGTGCTCAGTTCAGAAGCCTGTATCTCTGATGGTATGGAGTTGCATGAGTGCGTGTGGCATGGGCAGCTTACACATCTGGAAAGGCACCATCAAAGCTGAAAGGTATATCCAAGTTCTAGAACAACATATGCTCCCATCCAGACGTCGTCTCTTTCAGGGAACACCTTGCATTTTCCAACATGACAATGCCAGACCACATCCTGCATCAATTACAACATCATGGCTGCAGAGAAGAATGATCTGGTTCTGAAATGGCCAGGTCTTTCACCGATAGAAAACATTTGGTGCATCATAAAGAGGAAGATGCGACAAAGAAGACCTAAGACAGTTGAGCAACTTGAAGCCTGTATTAGACAAGAACGGGACAACATTCCTATTCCTAAACTTGAGCAACATGTCTCCTCTGTCCCAGACTTTTGCAGACTGTTATAAAAAGAAGAGTACAGTGGTAAACACAGCCATGTCGCAACCTTTTTGAGATGTGTGGATGCAATGAAATTTAAAATCAACTTATTTTTCCCTTAAAATTATACATTTTCTCAGTTTAAACATTTGATATGCCATCTATGTTGTATTCTGAATAAAATATTGAAATTTGAAACTTCCACATCATTGCATTCTGTTTTATTCACAATTTGTACAGTGTCCAAACGTTAGGGTTTATATAAATATATATATATAACCACCAAATATATAACCAATTACTGACTTAATTATAACCAATTCACAAAACATACAGTATAAGGTAAACTAATGCAATTAAATTATAGTAATTTTGTGAAAGTGTAAAGAAATAAAACATACCGAGCTTCGTGCTGTGTCTCTCTTTCAGCCTTTGGTTCTGCAGTTTGTCACAGGAAATTTAGTTGGTGGGTCTGATTGTGCTTCTTCTGTTTTTGACCACAGGAACAACCTTTTCCTGCCACAGTGGTCTTTGAGTGTATTTTCCCGCGTTCTAATCACTTTATACTGCAGAAGTAAAGAAGGTAAAGTAAATTTACCTTTATACTCTTCACTCTTTAGTCCCGCATTGTAACGCTAAAACACTTTTCATAATATTTGAGCATGCACACTGTTCAACTGATAACATAATGTGCTCCGAACATACAGAACTGTTATCTTACATGTTTGTTGACTATTTCTTTTGTTACTGGACTATATTATTTTTAGCGTTCTTTACATATTGTTATATCCCCCTATATATCTTTGTATTATCTCTGTGTCTTGACTTCATCCATATGGACATGTGGGACATGATGCTTGATCTCATAATACACCGTGAAGCACCATTGGAGTCACGAATGATGCTCTGTGTGTCATAGAACTCCTCCTGGATGGTGTAAAAACCCAAAAACTTATTGACATCACTATGCCAGCTCCATTTAGAAGTGTCCTGATGTGTCTAAACAGTTAAACATGAGCAGGTTTATATCTTAATAACTTTAATTTAGCTCCGACTCAGAGCCTCTGCTTCTCTCTGTGTGCTGTTTGGCCCCTCCCCTTTCCCCTCTCTTAGCACCACTTTCAGACCTGTCAGTCACTCACTGTTCAGAGCAGGCCACCGACAGGGACAAGGTATGTTGTCCCGGGCCTAATGGATAAGAAGTTCCAAAACTTTCCAATGATGAAGTTATATTTGACAATATGCTGTTTCTCACTTCATTAACTTTTGATTAATTTATTTAGTGTTAAATATCCTAGCTACTGAAAAACACTCTGGTGATAAATCCTGTCAAAGTTTCAGTAGAACTGTGTCTGTGCTATTTACTGAATAATTAGAACAGAGAGATTATTAATGAAAATGAATTCAAGCAGCTTTAAAAAGCCTATATAGGCAGTAGTTAACTGAGACTCAAATAACAACAGCTGAAGCCCTGCCTTATAGACACTGCAATCATTTATTTGAAATAATTTATTTATTTGTAATTACGTACTATAATAATTATTGTACTGTATGATTAAATTAAAAATTTATTAAAAAAACATTTATCTATGCCCAATTTACCTTGAAAATAATAGCTTTTCAAGCTCTAATCAATACTGTCATACCATGATAACTTTTCTCATGGTTATCATGCCGTCAGAATCTCCCGTCCCATCTGGGCAACATTTTTTAATGAAATGACATGTAACATAACTGGACTTCTACTTGTAACTCTACATGTCTCACATTATAATATGTCCTTTTTAATATTTTAATAATGTCTAATTTAAAAGAAAAAAAAAAACATTTTAATTAGTTTTTTTCCGTCTCAGAAATATCAAATGTTGCTTTCACCACCTACCTGAATCATGAAATGCTTTGGACATTTGCTCGGAAATACCACTATCCCCTATGACTAGTGGCTATATCTTTGTGCCGGGAAGTGGTGTCAAGGTGTCAATCTTCACAGAACTGCTTTGTGGCCAAGATCATACTAATAATGAATGATCAATGGAAACGATACCTGCACCTACCGATAAGT
Source organism: Perccottus glenii (assembly GCA_024416835.2). Classification (NCBI taxonomy): domain Eukaryota; kingdom Metazoa; phylum Chordata; class Actinopteri; order Gobiiformes; family Odontobutidae; genus Perccottus; species Perccottus glenii. The sequence goes on from CM044549.2 coordinate 21,495,742, forward strand.
GCACAGAGGGTTGGAAATAAATGAATAATAAAAACCATTGTTATATTAAAAGAAATAATTTTCCATTTGTTCACCATAATGATGAGGTTTTTAAGCATATAATTCTTAAACCATGCGTGCATTTGAAACCTAGAACTTTAATTTGGACTTGCTCATTTGAGTTTAGTCATGGTTTCTGCAGCAGAGAAAAGGTGACAGACATAACAATATGTGGCTTGTCACTTCTTACTTCCTGTGAGAACGTGTTGCAAAATCCGCACTCATGTCATTGTTAAGTGACTGTTAGCATAATGTGCCCCTAACATTCAGAACGGTTTTGTGCCTAATCTCACATGACGTGTCTTTCTAGGAACTAAACGTCTAAACTAAACATAGGATGAACCTACAAATCTAAAAAGAAACAAAAAAGCATGAGGAAGTTGATTAAAAAAGCTTTACATGGTTGCATGTTTCAACCAACTAGGTCTTAATCAAGGCTGTATTGTCTTTTTTTCTCTCTTTTTATTTGCCTTCATCCAATAAACAGTAGATTGACAGAAAACAGGACATGACATTGGACAAACAAGTGAGATTCAAACCCAGGTCTCCCTGCATATTTGGCATGCACTCTACCAACCCCCCAGCAGGGCCCATGACAGAACTGATAGGGCCCAGGACAAACCCTATGGCTAGAGGCCCTCTATCTATTTTGTCCATTTGTTACTAAATCCTAAGAGGGCTTTGTTTTGAGCCTGAAGCCCAGATGTCCCAACTGTCCTCTCCATGTCACCCCCTGCCCCCCACTAAATAATTTTCTGAATGAAAAAAATGTTATTAATGTGGATTGTTTGAGTTTTATATATGTGGTGGCTCTATTACAGTATGATTAAACTCATCTCTTTTAGTGGGCACTATAATTAAGAAGAAGGCTCTACGCATGCATGTGCACACTTACACAAGTGTCTCACACTGTTTCTGACATATCAGTTCTGCTGGCAGTGTAAATTGCATCAGTGTTATCACCATAGTCTGACTATATAATCAGGCCAGCTAATCTTATTAATGTGAGGAGGTTTACATTGGTGTTGGACTAGCAGCAAGAAAGCATGTTCTTTACTGTCCTGCAGATGGCAACCTTGTCTAAGTAAATGAAACAGAGTTTTGAGTGAAGGCAGAGTTACATTAGCTGCAGAATGGAGAGTGTTTGCTTTCTACTGTGTGGCAGCAGATCTCCCATAATGCCATTACTTTTTGATATTTGGGGCTCTAAGAATCTCTTTCAAACATGCATGGCAATGGTGACTTTTAACAGAAGTGACAGAAGATACAACCCAAAAATGGACAAAAGAATGATAAAGATTTTATTTTGTCAAGAATACTCACAATTGTCCGGGATAAAAAGGGTTACACCCCAGTGAAAATCTGACTGTCAGAAGATTGAAGCTTTCTTGTGCAATAGAGTAAAGAACATCAACTGTAGAGGCCTCATAAAGAATGGGAGAGATGGCTGTATAATGGATACAGTGGTAAAACTGGAGAAAGCTACAGTAACAGAGAATAGAGAGAATAAAAGCCCTTCCAGTGGAGAATACAATATGTATACATATGCAATGTAACACACTGTAAAAACACACAGTATTGTATGGGGACTATTTTGTGTACTGTTCGGTGAATTATTTCTGGGGTCTATAGTAAAAAAAATAAGAAATTCAGCAAAGCAATGCTGAAAGAAGGGTTAGAACTCAGCAAGCAAGGCACACTGTGCACAGTACATGGACTCCACTGAGAGGTTAAATGTTAAACAAGTTCAATGGAGGTTCAAAACACATGATGTCAGAAAGTGTAGAGTGTTAAGCAGATCAGATGGTGATGTAAATGTAAAGAATACTAGACTGGCAGGAGGGAAATAAGACTTGTTTGTGTAAGCTGAGATTTCCCCAGCTGCTGTCAACGAATATGAATGAGGGTCACATGAGGCAACTGGCTGCACTGGCTTTGGAATATAGCTATATAGCTATATAGCACTAAGCTAACTAATGTCAAGTTCATACTGAGCCTCCAAAAACAACAGAATATCACACAGTAAAAGAGAAGTGACTCGAGAAATGACTGGAAATGAGTGAGTTGTTCAAACAAAATACCTACCGCACTGACTGAGAGATGATAGAGGAGACAACAATCAGTGTTGAACCAATCAGCACAGCAGGTTTTCAAGGAGCTGAAGATCAGTTGCCATAACAAACATAGACATGCATTATAAGAAGCTGCAACATCTTGCTTAGTTTCCAGCTTGGCTTATAATGTGGTGTCAAGATAATGATAAAAGACTAGGCAGATAGTAATAAATCCTGCCTACTGTAGATTATGCTTGTATATTATTAATTTAGCATATAGTAAATTTTAGAGAAAGTTTCATATGCTCTATCAAAGTGTATCAAAATATTGAGTTTGATGTTTTTATTAGACAATTGAGAAAAAAAAGGTCACCAGTTGATATTTATGCACAACAGAGCCTGAATGTGTGGTTGTGACTTTGCTCTAGAGGACCCAGTAGAAAGTGGGTCAAAGAGGCCACAGGAAGATACATTTATTATACATATGTTTTTGTGTGCACATGTTGTCATATGGATGTGCAATGCCGTGCAGTATGTTTTTTTTTTCCACTTGTCTTTTTATTAGTTACGTGCTTATCTAATGTCTGCCTGTTTTGGATCATCAATGCATGCATGCACCTAAAGATATCCCTGCACCAGGTTTGGGGGCCTCAAAAAGTAGTATGTTTCTTGGGTCTTTACTATACTTCATATAGACTCCATATAACTGAAGCAATTATCCAAGTTAGTTGGGCCAGACTGTTTCTGATTGGCTGTCGTTTACATGACAGACAAACCCCAGACAACTGCCCTGGCGTAATACTTATTTATACCCCAAAAATATATGGTTTGTTTTTTTATAGCATGTTTATATGTTGGTGGTTTCAACCTTCCATTTGAAGGACGACCGCTTTACCACTGAGCCAAGGGATAACATACAAACTCCACACAGAAGGCCTTCCTTGCTGTGAGACAACAGTGCTAACCACTGCATCACTGTGTTGGACTGCTTAAATGCAAACAAAAAAAGTGCTTCTTCTAAAATTTGAACCATAAGACTGCCAACAGTTACAGAGGAAAAGTTGCTACCACACATGTGCGTCATCAAGTAGCACACAGTATCATCCTGCACCTACCATCCCAAATGTTGTGTTATCACTCCTACAACCTACTGTACTTCAAATGAACCGAAGGGGAGAGTGCCTGAGAGTCAAAAGTTATAGAGAAGTTTCAAGAAAAAAAATCAGGCCATTGTACACCGCAGTAAGAATGAGGTATTACACTGTCCCTCTTTTCCAAACTAACCAAACCAAATTAAAACAGCTCCAAGTGAGGCTTAGCAATCAACATAAGGACATGTGTGTCGAATGCCAACCAGCTGCTGCTGCTTGCTGGTAGAGAATAACAGCTCTAAACCTTTGTTGCCTCTCCCTTTGGTACTTCTCAGTATACAGTAAATCATCATTGACCAGCCGGCCTGCTACAGATGAGTGCTATAATGAGTTTACTGACACAACCTCGCAGGATTTGAGGAGTCATCAACTTGCAAATTGCTCGGTGCCTCTAACATTCATTTAGGAATATGCTGTGTCAGGTGTGCTTGACTCGACTGGTAAGGATTTATTTTGTACAAGAGGGATACATACAGATATATAGATGTCGTTTTTACAAAGGTGGGCCTCTCTGTAAGTAAGAGGGGACAGGGATATTGCCACAACAGAGGCAGAATAATTATAGTTGTAGAAATGTAAAAGCTAATTTTATTTGCTTTTAATTTTTATTGTAACTTTTTACTGTATTTTTATTATTATTATCCTTTATTTAACCAGGTGAAACCTCATTGAGATTAAAAATCTCTTTTCCAAGAGTGACTTGGCCAAGACAACAGCACATATTACATATAGTTTCAGACAATTACAAGACATTACAAGAGATTAACAAAAACACAAATAACAATATTTACAATCAAAAAACAGAACCTTTTACAATCAAGAATCTTTTTCTTGTGGGTATTGGATTCAGAATTCTATGAAAAAGCTTCATTTAGAAAAACTGATAAAAAGTTATTAAAATATTAATAGTTTTAATGGAAGTTTCTATTGATCTTTAGTCAGTGCTGATTGCAATTCCTGTCAATAGTTATGTGCAAAAAAAGCCTTGACCATCCCCAAAGCATTGTGAATTTGATTTTGTTTGTGACTATTATGCTTCCTGCTCAATAGAGAGATCTTCTTAAGGCTGTTAGGCAGCTACTTTATGTTGTGTATGTAGGACTAACTAAGGAGCCAGTGGTTTGTGGTCATGTCTGGTGCCAGTTCCTATTTGGCACAATAACCTCCTGGATGTGGACCCACATTTTCTACAGAGAGAACTGCAGCAATATGCTTGATGAAAGGACAATCAAGCAACACCGACCACACACTCCCACCAAAAAATCACAATACTTAAATAAAAAATTTACTTTATTTCCATTTTATATTTTTTGTTGTTGTGGCACAACACCTGCATTTCTTGAAGGGTTCACATCATGTAGCATCCACACATTAAGGTTTTCACAGTCAACTTTCATTTGTAAAGCTGTTTTTGTTTTGTCAACCACTAGCCAGACTTTAATTCTAATCAGTTTAAAGTTTGTTGTTTTACTGATCTCTGTCAGGTTCTGTCAGTGTTTGCATTGTTGTCATTGTTGTTGATCTGCAATATAATTCAGCTCATTTCCAGGCTGTTTGCAGAGCACTGTAATGAAAGAAACCACATTTGGAGTGCTTAAAGTAAATAATTATACTTTCAAGAGTGTTTTTATTCCAGACATAGTGATGCTGTGAGGTCACTTTTTCAATAGGATTTGTTTTTATTTTCAATTAAAGGGTCTAGGCTTATTTTGGATTTGTTTTCAGTTTGAAGAATGTTCCCGGCTCATATTCTCCACTGGACTGCGCCTGCCACAGGGAATAGCACGCTTGATTTCTAATCAGTGTTGTTGTTGGCATTTATTAGCCACACCCCATTGAGAGTGGCTGATGGAGAAAGGCAGAATGATTAATGGATTGCCTCCCACTAACAACTTCGAAAGAATAGTCATGGTGGGCAGACAAGTGTGCGGTGGCAATCAACATGTTCTTTGGACGTATTTGGTGTTGTTTATTACATCAGTGATAGAGTATGTTGATTGACACATTCTTTCAGCTTGTCCGAACTCAAAATCAAATGACAGCCTTGTTTTTGTTTTTTTCTGAACAGAGTAATGCTGGGGATATTTTATCACAAAATATATCTGTCTTTCTGTGGAAACTGTGTTGTCAAGTTAATCTAATACATCATGTAAAAATAATAATGACACATTGAGTGAACCTGTTCATTATAAAAATAATTTAGGATGTCTGTTTTTGTCTTTTTCCGATTACTGGGGTAAACGTTTTACACAATTGCATGAAATTTATGTTAATGTTAATTCCTGATTTGCATTGTGTGGCATTTTAAATGCACAAACCATAATAATGAAACTCAAAAACATTCACAAAACTAACTACTGACTACTGAATTTGTGTTCCAACAGAGTTTCTAAGATTTGTACTTGTACCATGTAAACTTGTGAGCTGTGACGTCTATGGTGTCCTCCCCGTGAGCGCAATGCAAGATTTGGAGCAGGTCCCGGTGTGTGTGAAAAAATGTGCTGACTGATATGTCATATAGTGCTGAGGCTTCTATCAAAACCCCTAACGTCAACACTCATCTCGCTCATCCAGTTTACGCCTTTTCCCCTGCTTCTCAGGTTGCCTACATTCCTCCTGCTTCCTCTGGCGCAGTATTTCTATCTGTCTGGCAAATTTGGGAACATACTGTATCTCCAACTCTCTTCAATCCAACCGATGTGTCTGCTCCTTCCGCTTTACTCATGCAAACACATTCTCGTTGGTGTAGCCTGAGATGACGGACATACAGACTATAAACTATCTTTGTAATCGCATAAACAAGGCCCTAAATGTGTGCATTAAAATCTGTACTACTCACTTGACACACTTGACTTTCAACTTTGTCAAGTAAACACCTAAACAAGTATAAAACAAGTAGAAAATATAAAATATACAATAAACACAATACTGACTTTTCATAGGTGAGAAACATGGCTCAATGCTTTTAATTTCTATTCCCATCACACTTTATATTCATTATTTATCTGCTCAGTCAAGGAGAACACATCCACTCATTCCTCTATAGTCTTTTGTATTTCTCCATCCCTAAACGTAATTGTTTAACATATTACTTCAGGCCTTTTGGGAGTTGAAAGCAGGTCACGGACAGGGCAGTTCAGCAATTTTTATCAGTATTCTGCCAAAGCACTAATTAAAGTTGTTAGAGTTGAAGCAGGGAAATTGGCTGTGGAAATATTCTTCCTCCAGAATGGGCTGCTGCATCTGTGTCCACTTTCTACACATGCAATGGACCCTGGTAGAAATGGACCATATGTGCACACTGGCAAACAACGAGCCAGAAAATCAGCATGCAGATATTGCACTTTATGTCCCTGGGCTATCTGGTGCAAGAAATCTAATCTTTAAAATCTTTAAATAGATGTAATATGATATAATAACAACATCCAGAGGGGAAGGGATGTAAAGTGTGTTTTCTCTAGATGCTGTAAGTTGGGTGGGCTGCCTGGGAGGCCCTATAAAGTGGTGTGATTACAAGTGTAGTCACGGCAATCGCCTTCTACACTGAAGGTTTGTGCGTGTGCTAACCCCTAGATTATTGCACTTTGTGGACTGTGAAATGGCAGGTTAATAGGAGCTGCTGTGCTCACCTCATCTATTCACATCAAAAAGTCACACGCAACACTCTCGAACTTCAGACAGACAAGGCAAATAAAGATCAGGAGAAAATCATGGTTAAGGTTAATGGCGCACAGAGGTAAAAAGTAATACAACAGATAATAATAATAGTTTACGGTTATGTACATTTGCAAATAGGGAGCAACAGTGATGTTAAAAAAAAAAAAATTAAATGAAATGTATGTTATAGGGCTGCTCGATTACGGAAAAGACCATGATCCCAATTATTTAGGTCATTACTGAAATCACAATTATTTTACATGATTACTCATTGACTCATTAAAATATGTTGGATTTATTGTGTTTTTACAGTGTGAATATTGTGTGTGATTACTGTATTTCCAGCCCATGTTTGTTCTGTTTGTTAAATGTCAAGGACTGCAGCTGTACTATATATATATACATTTAGTTTAATTTTCTCCTTTAAATAAATAATACTCTATATTTAAACGTATAAATAAATAGCTTAAAAAATAAACAGAAATAATAAATAAGATCAATAATGGTGTGCACTTGCTGCCATGAGCGCAGACACCGTTGTGTTGCAAATCTGGCACATCATGTGTTTTATAATGTGTTCAGCCCAATAAGAAAAAAGAATGTGACAAAATAATTGTTTTTTCCTCGATTACATAGGTTTTGTGATCGTTGGGAGCTCAAATTGAAATAGATAATTTGATTAATTGCACAGCCCGTTGTATGTATTAGTGTTTATGTTGCAGGTATTGGGCCGGTACAATCACTGCTGGCAGTTTAAATGAGTCTGTGGGTCATTAGTGTGTTAGTGGTCTGAAAAACACAAATGTTAGACAGAAGCAGTTATTTTGCTTGTGTCATCGTGCTCTGTGTCTGCAGACTGCTTTTAATTGCATTGTGTCCATAAGCAATTCACAATTAAATTCTGTAAACATACTGTTTTCAAATATAATGTGTGACATTGTACATTTCCAAAATTATATACATTCTTCATCAATATGTTTTCTGCACTGCTCTTATTCTGTTTTACAAATCACTAACCTCAATAAACCCCTCATTAGCAAAACTATTGTTCAGTCCAGATGCTTTTTAATTTTTTATATAGCACTTTTCCACCTAGTAGGCACTCAAAGCTCTTTACCAGTGTCACAGTTGACCACTGGTGTCTTGCCCAAGGACACAAAGACAGTATGTGGGGGAGAGCGAGGATCGAACCGCCCACCCGCCGGTCGAAGGACGGTCACTCTACCCAATGAGCTACTGCCGCCCTGTCGCTTTAACCCTTTCTTCAAGATGACCTGGATGACTGAGAACCTCCACAGATGTTGTTCAAAGTCATGCAGGGAAAGCTCATTTGGCCGCCTGTTTCCAGGATCTTGTTCTTTAGGTCATGACCCAAAGATCATTAAACATAGATGAGTAATGACGTAGATCGACTGGTAAATCGAGAGCTTCGCCTTGCAGCTCAGCTCTTTCTTTACCACAACAGACCGGTACATCGACTGCATCACTGCTAAAGCTGCACAGATCCATCAAGTTTTGTCATGAAATGGTGTGTCAGGAGGTATTTTCCAAGAACATCTTGTATTTAAAAATGTGTCATACCAACTGCTTTTAGGAGTAATCTCACCAATCATTTTATTAAAATTAAATAGTATTACATTGTCCAGGCCTGGAGGATTTAAAATCCTTTGGACACATTCTTAATTCATCATCCAATCATCTGCTGCTAAACGTGCTCTAGACACAAATGATATCATACGATACATCAAATGACCTCAAAGGACACGGAAGAATCAGCATCTTTTGAAAAGAGGAAAATGGTTTTATCAGTGATGGAATATTTTTCAGTTAAATGTAATTCATGGTTATTAAGGTCATTTTCTCTTGTTTTACATTTGAAAGCACATTTGAAAGCACTTATTAAACAACTTTTGATTGAGCCAACATTTGAGTCTTCCTTAATTGCCTTAATTTAAAATTTAATTATCTTTGGCAATTCATTTTTAATCATTGTTTTTATATGTACATTTTTTTTCTCCCAAATTGCCAACACTGCAATGATATTGTCATAGAAACCAGGCTTCAGTGGAATGGCCGTATTGTGAAGGCTGAGAAGAAGAGCACTGAAGCAACAGGTGGCGCACAGTGAGTTGGGATGTAGGTGGGGTCGTAGGTCAGTCCCAGATAAAGAGCCATCGGTTTGGCCAGCGGAGCAGCAAAAGGTTGTGTGGTTCAGAGAAGAGCTGTGGGATGTGTTGGACCAGACAGTGACCCCTACTGTAGAATGTAATGAATGGTTAAAAGTTATAGCAATACTTTCATGTGTCCAGATATCTGAGCTGTGCCCATTAGAACTGGGCCTTCTGTGCTCTCCCACTACCACTGTCAGTTTGAATTTCAACGATAAAGAAGCATACACCATGTAACGCTACTACATTCACTTTATCTGTCAAACATTTTGGACTGACTGTCACTATTAACCATAGTAACCAATAAAATGTTGGGAAATGTCTGAAGACTGAATGCCCCTGGGGACTGACACATCGATTTGTAACATGCTCTCATTAGTTTAGGGTAAGTGTATTGACAGCCAGATATTCGGCCTCCTTCTGCCCCGAAATAACTTACCAGTGACAACCTATGATTATCAGATAATTTTTTATTTTTTTATAGAGCCTGTGTGCTTCTGTCTGAGGCGACACAGAGATGGCTCATTATATCAACAGTATAAAACATTGGAAAACTAATTTTGTTATGTTTTATTTCTAGATTTGGAGATATTTGGTAAATCACTCAACACCTTGAGAGAACTGACAAAATTCATGCCTTCAATTGACAGGACAAAAAGGGGACATGCTGTGTCTGGTAATAACATTATTTTACAAAAGAACATATTGTATATAAAAATGTGTCATACTAAACAAATTCTATGAACTAAAGTGCAGTCATTCTTTTTCTCAGACCCTAAATTAAAACCAGAACAAACAATGACTTTTCTTTTTTATTTCCTCCACCATGTCTCATGCTCAACATCAATCTGTTCTTTCTTTCTTCCTCTACTCTCCGTTCACTTCCTTGTTCTCTGTTTGTGGGTGATTAGCCAAACAGAAGTCCTGCTGGCTGTTGGTCTGTCTATCCTTGGATCACAGAAGGTGATGAGATCAGTAGAGAAAGACTTTCCCTCCATACTGTGCTGTGGATGTGTATGTGGGTCCATGTGCAAACGCAGCACTGTGTGGGCAGAAAAGTGGCAGTGTGAAGCATCCAGATAATAATGAAGGCAGTGAGATCAGGGAAGAGATGGAGAGGAGGTCAAGTAGAGCACACTCACACATATACAGGGAGAGTTTTCACGTTCAGGAGACTCTTTGATTTAATGCTTGCATTTATTTACAAGATGCGGTCTAACAATATGTTGAATGCCAAATTAATATAACCCTAACTCAAAGAGTGAAAAGGTTTCACAACCCAATAACTTATATTCACACACCAATCAAGTTCTAAAGGCCACAGATCTTTTAAGTACTCAGTACTGGAAATTGCAGGACACTAGTTATGAGCTTACATATACATACAAAAAAAAAAGGTTGAAGTAAAAGCATCTGGATTCAGTTTTCAAACTGACTTTAAAAACTGAATCCAGATGCTTTTACTTCAACCTTTTTTTTTTGATGTTCTGGATGACTGAGAACCTTCACAGACATACGTACAAACAGATTTATGTCTTATAAGGTGATAATTGCCTTGGTCACTCAAACACATACAGCAGCAAGAGCAATGCACAGAAACAGTAAAGTCGCTTTAACTCCCATGCACGCTGCATGCACACTTTAATCGTGCCTTCCTGCAGACTTAGGACAATGGAAAGGCATCTATAACTTATAACTCTGTTTGTAACAGTTTCCAACCAATTCTCATTATGTGTGGGCCACTTAACTGATTTAACACACATTTTAGACCTCTAATTTCTGACAAAAAACACCAGTGTAGACCGCAGACTCATAATAAGCTGTGTGTAAAAATAGAAGCCCTGGCAATGCACAAAGCACAAATGCTTGGCTTTCAGAAAACACAAATTCTGTTTGAGAAGTATGTAATAATGTGCACATGTAAACACATTCTCTTTTAAAGCTGAAAAAGCAAAGTGACATAGAACTTGAAGAAAGCTATTGAGAATATAAAATTCTAAACCTAAATCACATTCACAAGTGTAGCACACTGGACAAACCAAAACTGACTTAACAATGTGAGGATTCTGGGCTCATGCCTGGCTGGGGCTTAAACAATATATTGTATGTGTTGTGGAAATACCTTCTGCAATGCAACTTTTCAAACTTGCAGATACTTATAATTTTTAAAGACCAAAACAGAGTTGAAGTTGGATACGAATGAACAAAAAATGACTTTCCAAGGAACAGAAAAATATTGAAACAATATAATATTTGAAAAAACCATGAAATGGAGATTGAAGCTGACTTCATGACAAGTGAACCTGATAAAAGGAAAATAGGCTGGACTTTGGTAAGCTGATGAGCAATGGTGCGCATCGCATCAGGCTTTTCAGTACATTTACTTGAAGTTGAAGAAAATGATTTGAGTGCAAATGGCCAAACGAGTTAACTTTTTGTGAAACTTTTGATATGTATCATCTTCATAGAGAACCTTAGAGTGAAGTCATGAAGTCATTACTAGCCAGTGCTCATCGCAAAATAATAACTTTAGAGTTGTCAGTATCCTCTGCCCCAGATTTCACTGTGTGGGTGGAAAGGACTGGAGGGAATTTTGTTCAGGAGAGAAATTCACAAATATTTAAGTTTCTTATGGACATAATGATGCACCTGTCCAATAAAACCATGTGAGAACATAAACACGGGTCTATATAAAATGCATATTTACATTAATTTGTATTTATAGAATTCACATGATCCCTTGTTATTTCACCTTCAGTCAGAGTTGTCCTTTTTTTTTTTGCAGAAACACATTGGAGAGAAATGTTTGAATCCATTTTTACCGTACATAGACAATAAAGGCTTGGAACAGAGGAAAAGTTTTATTCTGCTTAAGTAGACAAAGACTTATGTCTTTGGAGCAATCAGGACCTTCCAACAAGTTTAGAAAACAATAAAAATAATATAAAGTGAAAAATCTTTTTGTCATCACATCCATAATAAATATATAAACCCTCACCAATGCTTTTCCACCAAGACCATGGCTTGATCATGTCCTACGAATTAAAATTTATGTTTATCCTCTTTTGCAGTGTAACATTTTCAGAATTAGTCACTCCCTCTAGAGGTCTGAAAAGCTCAGCCTGGCCAGCAACCTATTGATGTTGATAATTAAACTTACTCTGCACTGTACTGCACTTGTTTGAAATAGAAAGTTGCTGCATAAAAGTATTGCATCAAATGAATCCTGAGAGTGTCAGTGAAACAAAAGCCGGTACTGACCACATCAAATGCTTTGCAAGACTTTTAACAGGATTCAAATGTATTTTGTGTTGACATCCAGTTTGTTGTACACAGTTAATGTCAGCATGGACTGGTGACTGAGTCTAGCTGAACAAGTTAGATATGCATTATTCATTGTGTTGATACACTGAAAAAGTGTGCTAGAGTCTATCAGACTATTATTGGCGAAGCTTGAGTGAAATAGCACTTGGAATTACAAAGGTGAGGAAATGGAATGGCGTTGAAAGCTGCATGATGTATAGTCCTATCTTTGAAGAACACGCTTAGGATTCAATTCAATGAGAAGATTTTCTTCAAAGATGGACATAGATACAAAGCCTCCATTTATGCTGCCTAGATGACAGACATGAAACACACTCAAGCACATAAACTACATGTACAGTCAGTCGGGCAGTCACAAACAGAAGGCTCACTCTCCTAATTGTCTTTGAGATGACTGTGCCACTCCAAGCTCAAATCTCAGGGAGAAATGAATGATGATTATGGGTCTGCAGAGCAGCACTTTTGAAAAGTAACACTCACACACAGGTCCATTTATTCTAGCACATTCTCTCACAATCACTGCAAATGCCCTCACACACCCATTTGCACTCCTAGATGAAAACTCATTCTCATCAAGCATCCTCATCTAGGCGTCCTCAGGCAAGTATGGCACATATACGTGAACATAATAATCAAGATTCATGCACTACCTCTATGCAATGATGCTGATTGATATTTGTAAAGAGATATGACTGAATGTATTTTGATACAAGGGTGGTTTAATTGGTCTTTTTATCTTGTCAAAATTTTTGAATTGATACAATATTTGAACGATTTGAAGGCTATGTTTTATTGTAAAAACTTACATAGTTAAGCTTTAAATAGAAAGGTTGACAGAGAGTTTAAGACATGGTTCAGGTGTTTCTCTTCCTAAAGTAACAGAACAATAGACCTCAAAATATATGTATGCTGTATGCGCCAACATACTTTGCAGTTTAAAATGCCACAGATGTGTTAGCGAGATATATTTTCTGAGATAATAATGTCCTGCGATCATGTTGCACAATAAAGTCTTACATTGGTGTTACTTTAAAGCAACCTTGTGTAACTATTAGCCCAAAAATACATATTTGCAAATTTATTTTTGATGGATCTTAAACATGAGATTGATAGAATCATGCCTATCTCACTGACAGTGCCATTAGCTGGACAGGAACCTCCGATGTAACTTTCCTGTCCCTGGTACGCAAACGTATTGCAAGAGATTACGTGAGTGAGGCGCTCTACCAAACAACGCATATAATAAAGATTTGTACAAAATATGCTCTTTCTTTCAAATTTACCGGCTTGGATACTACTTAAACAAAGACTGCTGCTGACAGTACAGTAGGAACAGAGGGGGATCTGCGCCCTCTGCAGGCGAAAAGTCATGCATGGTTGCATCTGTTTGAATCTGCATTAATGTATCTGTGATTTGCAGTTGCCTAGAATACATCAATTGGAGTTAAACACAGGAAAAAAATTTAATATTCTGTCACGAAATTGCACTCCTTATTGCTTAAATTTGTCATCCCAGTTCATTGTCTTTTTTATGCAGCAACAAAAGGGGTAAGAAGAGAGCGTCTGGACATAGTTTCTTTAAAATGGTGACAAGAATGACTAAGAATCGTCACAAACATAAACATTTTGTCAGTGTGTAAAGCCTTAATACTATTCAAATAACGTTGTGTAGGCAGCCAAAGACCATCACTTATGAAATTATTTATGAAGTAGTCCAGCTATATCTCAACACAGGAGGGACTTAACATAAGTTCCATTACTAAATTTGATACCAATCAATACAGTAGATTTGTTTTCTAATGGGACAGGATGGGCCAACAGATTCAGAAAGAGACCAATGGGACCTGCTAAAACATTTGGACTCACTCAATGAAAGAATCAATAATGAAAATGTGATATGAGAAAGGAGTGAGAGGAGGGAGATAAGTGCTAGGGAGAAGTCACTATTAATGTGTTTATTATGCCTGTTTTTTTCAGATACATTTGTTGGAAGCCTTATTAAAGTATTTATGTCACAATACAAAAACTATAACTCATATAATAGTAGTTCCTATAATGAATGATATTACCTGCAACATTTGTTTCCTCTCATCATCCTGCCTTTGCATGAGTCAAGTCTGTATCAGTTTGAAGAGTGCTGACCCACGCACTTGTAGGAAGTTTCCTTTTTTGTATGTGTTCATTCTGTCTCAGTCTATCTTCATCTCTTCCTACTTATTACACTTTCAGAGGTTCAGAGTGTGTAGATAGTTTATAATACATTTTTATCACTGCTTTTTGCATTAATCTGACACTTCTACACCTCAAATTCCTGACAAAGAGCCAAAGTGATCCATTGATGGATTTTACAAAAAGGGCCTTGCTTTAATTTAAGAAATAATTCTTTGGAAAGTATTTCAAAATGTGGTTCAATGCATGTAAGCGGCATTAGCTATGAATATATTTTATAGACATTTTCATACAAATTACATTGCAATCCGCATTAATATAATGTGAATAAATCTTTTCTGTCTATCATTAAGTCTGATTTTTGGGCCTTGATCAATTAATTTCATATGCATTACATTTTCTCTTTCCAGTATTCATTCATTTGGTATGACCTTGCATTTATTTTTATTTATCACTAGTCCACCCCAGTGTGAAACTGTATGTTTGTTATATCAAGTAGACAACAAGTGAAACTCAGTAACACTTGTACACAACTTATCCCAAAAATTTGATTATAACACAAAAGAAAGAAAAATCTTCTTTAGACATCAATTAGTATATAAACTAAACCATTGGCCTGCCTCTTAGATCCTAAAATCTTTAAAGATGTCCTCCACTTAATAATCAGACAGTGTTTCATTGGAAACAGGTCCCATAGTCTTTTAAAACAGAGTCGTGAAACTGCAACTAAAAAGAACTAACCTAACCTCAGTCCTGGGGTTTTAGTTTAGTTACACCTCCATAGCACATTAGACAGCATTAGTCAAAGTTTCCAATGGAGCTACAATATAATCCAAAAGCATGACAATAATCTCCACTGTTGTCGATCAAGAACTGAGTCTCACTAGGTGGAAGCAGGATGAACATTAAGCAAGCAACTTAAAATTAGAAACTTTTTTTTTTTTTACTTGTTTGAACAAACCTTAGGGTGTGTTCATGATGAAATGTGCCTCATCTGGATTGTAAATGAGAACAACTGCAGCCACCTGGGTCAAAAACTGCAACCAAGATTACCCTTATCAGTCAGTAATAAGTGTGAAACTGTCATGCACTGATTGCCAGCACTCATTTTTTAACTTTGTCTTTAACTGACTGAATTTTAATTGGCAAGATGTCTTCTCTGTTTAAATCAAACAACTCCTAGACCAGAATGGATTGGCTAAAATTGGCTGCGTTAATACTGCTACTCACCTATTAATACTCTTATTTAGATTGTTACAGCCTTTTCTTTACAGGCAGACAAGCAAGAAAGTCAACAAAACATTATGCTCAGTATGCAGGACTCAACAGTCGCTCTCACTCTTTTTCAGTGGTTGTTTTTTCTATTTAATCTCACACCTACTTTCACCACTCTCCTGTTCACTCACACAATGTCCTTTTCCAGAAGATGAATGCTAAGGCCAGATCATTTACAACAACCAGTTTGAAATGACATCATACACTTCACTTCTGGCTCAGCCCCAATTACTCCTCTTCACTTTCTTTTCCACCAATCTACGGCTGCCATGTGATTGCTGATGCGTCATTAGAAGTACCTGGATATAGACATGTCATGTAGAAGATGACACACTATAACTTAAGACTATGTACAGCCAATGTTAGACCATGTTATGGTGTACAGCATAAGCTGCATGAAGCAAAAGACCAGAGTTAGCAAAATAATGAGTGCAATAAGTGCATAGTCAGTTTTTACAAAACAATAATCTGAGCTCATGAGATGAATCTAATTTGATTTGTCTTTTTTCATTTTGATTGTTTTTTAGTTTTGAATGAGCCTTCTTCTGATGATAGCCCAAGACTAATAAACAGGGCATTAAAAACTTGTATTGCTGAAAATATGAACAGGACACTGTCTATTTTATGGGGATGTTTTATGATTCAACAACACTAAATGAATAAATGTAATGTAAATGTAATGTTAACTTTGATCTTCTGTTCATGGAGGATAACAAGAAATTAACAAAGAAAACAAAATAACAAACTGGAAAACAAATCAACAAAAGTGAAAACATGACAACAAATCAGACAAACATGAGAAAACAAATGAACAAATCAAAAATCAAAATAACAAATCAGAAAACAAATGAACAAAACCAAAAACACAACGACAATTACAATGAACCGGAGAAGGTAGGTATTGTTTGCGGACAGAATTCTTACTGCTGATTGGACGAGACATTGGTCTCTCAAGATATACAGAAAGTAATTTTAATTAATTTGACTTTATTTCATTTTCAATCTAAAAATCCTTCAACGTTACTTTGAGGAAGGATATATTTATGCCGTGAGTTTGGATTTGCTGAGAGCACATCATGGAATAAAGATTAATCTGCCATCTCTAAACAATATCCACAATAAGGACAGTACATGTTTGAACATTCACACACACACATAAATCTACCATTGCAACATGCTGTACTTCCTGTATGTCCTGAGTGACAGATGTCTCGTCCAATCAGCAGTAAGAATTCCGTCCGCAAACAATACCTACCTTCTCCGGTTCATTGTAATTGTCGTTGTGTTTTTGGTTTTGTTCATTTGTTTTCTGATTTGTTATATTGATTTTTGATTTGTTCATTTGTTTTCTTCATGGCCACTGTAGTTTTGAGGTAATGTATACAGTGCATTGTTTTCTGGTTGTGCTTGGATACTCTTGAGTTGTACTTCCACTCATGGGTGATTACATATTTTTGTACTGTATTACTTCACCACAATGACATTATTGTTACATTTTCAATCTAGTTACTCCACCCACTCTCATCACTTACTGATTTTTGTTCTTATAATTTTAAGAATAGCATCAGATTCTAGACAAGATTACACATCCAGAGATTGGAGACCCTGCACTGTAATAGACTGAGGTGGGAAAACAATATTTGCATCATTTGTTTGTTTGCAAATGTATGTGTGCGATCTCCCTGTGAGTATGTGTTAGGCTCTCACCAAATATCGTGTAGAAAAACTAATCCCATTAGCTATTGTGCCTCGAAGGCTGCCAATGCGTCATCAAAGTCCTTGTGGAGTAGCTAGTTAAACTGAGCTGTTCAGAAAGGCAGCTTTAGAGATGTACCATAGAGACAGCAACATACATTCAGTGCTAGATCTTCCTGAATCAATGAGTGAGAAATGTTTCATCAGAGTTGAAAGATAAAAGGAACAGGGGGAATAATTAATTCTGCTGCTATATCCATAGGAGCGAGTGGTCTTGACGACCTGTTTGCATCATCCAAACGTCCTGCATGGCAGCCTCACGCCTGTGTCATTGATTCAGCTTGTCGCTTCATGTGCATGCTGCTCGTAGAGAGGTGGGGCAGAGGGTGAGCCATATGCCAGACCATATGGGTCTGCAGGGAGTCTGCTCAGTCTGCCTTGGGGAAAGTAAACATGTCTGAAACACACCAACACACTGGGAAACACTGTGCCAAGAGAATACTGCAGACCACACCATTTGATGAATTCTGTGAATCTGCAGTGAGACAGGCAGCAGCACAGAGGAGTCACCAAACTCAATTGCAGCAAAAAAATTGTTGACTTTTATCTGTAAATGAAATTATCTCGCGAGTTCATTGAATTATTTAATTTGTGATGGATAGGAAAGTGCAAATATTTAATTTACTTACAATGCTAATCATGATTACATTTAAAATATTACTTTAAATCCACTCAACAGGTTCAAAGAAAGGAGTGACTGTATGGGCTTGTTGCTACAGATATAGTGCACACTTTTCATTTATGCTCTTCTTCGTTATTGGTTTAATAGAATTTGTAAAATAAACATTTTTCGTAACAATAGTTAACAATTCTTTAGTGCTAGTTAGTTGTGATTACATTACAATAATATTAGGAACAGGTTTTGACACATAATTTAAATTACAAACAAAAGCAAAAACATCCATAATATGGTCTTACCTATTTGACTGGTAAATATTTTTGTTTTATTACAAAGAATGAATTGTGTTGCTTGTAGTGACACTGTTAAATGAGCCCAAATACTGTCACACTGATACATGCCACACCATTAAACAACAGCAGCCAACCTATAATGCAAGAAACACTGGGACTGCTACATCCCATAAACAGCAAAGCCATGGAAAACCTTTCATGTGATGTTTCATTTCTTTGGCTTGTGTATGATTTTTGCTGAGTAAAGTGTATTTTTTCCAAGAATCCTGGCGGCTGACCACATTTCTGTCAGGACTTGACAAGCTGTGGATTCTTTTATGGATGCTTTATAATCAGTGTTGTGTGGATTTGCCAGCTGCCATATGTTGTTTGCTGTGAGTACTGCCAGCTCTCTTTTTCCCTAAATCTCTGGCTTGTTAAGTAAAAATGACCTTGCCTTTTTGTGATTCCTACCAATTTACAGCAAATTACTGTCATAGCTTTACAGCATCTGACAATGATTAGACTGTATTCATTTCAAATGAGGTGGAAATCTTTAAAAGTCTGAAATCAGCCATAAAATGATTTTAGTCATTATTGTAATTCTGTCATTCATTCCCATCGGATAATTGGTTTTAAAATAGTAAAGAAAGATTTTCTATTATCTCAAAACCTCTTTAACTTCCTCTAGCCACTGTTGTGTTTTCATTCTTTCCCCGCAGAAAAAATAAATAAGATTATGATAATGCAAATGTAGCCAGGGCCCAAGGTTATATCTCAACATGAAATAAATGGCAACCCGAGAAATAGCAACAGGCAGCCAATCACAGTCTTACATTACAGACCATGTGATGCTGTGGTATTGGTTTGGGGCAGAGGCATGCCACAGTATGATGATTGATTGCAGTGACTAGGCCCAAATCATGTTTGAGTTGTGTTTGTTTGTGCACAAAAACACATTTGCATGCTTTTGTCACAACTTTAGACAAGGATGTACTGATATTTTTGCCAATTCTGGATTTTTAGACTAAGATTGATGACTGTTTTCATAAAACTGTGGAATTTATAGTGCTTATCATGTGGGTGCAAATCTTTTTAAATGTGGAAAACATTCATTAATCAATCTACACAAGAGGACCTTCTTTTTGGAAATAGTTTGCAAGCATCACTTCCAAACACTTTTCATGCTGTGACTTAAGGATGTTAAAGGTATTTATAACCTCACCTCTGGGTCTTTTTTTGAACCTCTCCTGCACTGCTTTAATTCATGTTTTTAACTGTTGTTCTTAATATTGTCTGTAGATACAAATAAATATCAAATACAAAAGAAGCAAAAATTTAAATCACACAGGCCTTTATTCATATATTGTTTTGTTTTCTTGAATGTTGAAATGAAAGACCATGTTTCACTTTTTTAGAGTTACTATTAGGTTGGTTTTAAGTAAAAGTGGAAGTGTGTTTATTATTGGATGAAAAGGTCAGAATTTAAACTTTTTAAAAAGATTTTTGACATTTTAGACATTCATATTGAAGTTCGGTTAAAGCATTTTTTTATTTCAGTTTTAACCACAAAATATAACTATATTGCCTTGAGACTCAATAATCCTCCTCAGTATCAGCAATGACTGGAGTAGTCTTCCTCTTTTTTTAAATTTGCCCTAAAGGCTAAATAATAATTGTGACCTATTTTTTTTTTTATGTACAAGTAATCAAAAAATATTCTAAATTAACCCTTATTAAAAGTAGAACATTTAAGTTGCAAGTTACTTTTATTATGAATATATATGTCTTGCTAAAGGTAATGTAATAACCCGTTTAGTTTAGTGTTTGAGAAAAAAATATTCAAGTTATGTGGTTATGTTTGGGCTCAAAAAGCGGCCACTTGAAACTGTGATACTTTTACAAGAAAAGAAGATGAAAGATTGTGATATCATACTTACTTCACCCCAGAGCGATGTACACTCTGACATACAGCTCTCTAAACCTTTTACTCTCCTCAGGCGAGTACCATCCAATCATGTCTCTATTTTCTCTTGATGTACCGACAACCAGATACCTCTCTGTTCGCCTTTGCATGCCTGCCACATCCCAAATCTTGTCCATTCTCCTAAAGCGTGACTTTCATATCAACCCTCATTCATATAACCCCTAGTGACGACAATATCACATCTTCATTCTTCCACTGGGGTTTTGACAGAAACATTTTTCTAGGGGTGTTTCCCGGAGACTTTGATTTGAGATTTAGTGCTGACTTCAGCCTGCTGCAGTAGACCCAACGATGTGTAAGTACTCCTTTTTGTTTCACCATAACTCATATCCTACTTCCATTTTGGGTAGCAGAGAGAATTAATTCCAGTCGTTGGATTTAGCCTCAATAGCTGGAGAAAAGATTGCAATTTTTCACACCACTGACGTGTTTTAGATGACATAGAGGGCTCACTGTATTATTAACCTACATACAGAATTTCATTAGTTCGGGGTTTCAAATGCCGCTGACATCTATCATTCATAACAGAACAAGGATTTATGATCATGGAATTTGTTGTGGCTAATTTGTGGAGCTGTTTTGAAAAATCATTTATAAAGCCATATAATGAGCTTTTCTTAGCTTTACCGTAAAACTCATTTCAATCTACAGCGCTAGCTCATACAATACCTCTGCTTTTTTCATTTGACAGGCACAACCTTCACAACAGCTGTTCTTTACGTACAGACACTTTCTTGTTCTTACTTGTGACCATTAAACTAATACAGTTTAATTGTCAAATTAAAGTTACATTGTCAAAGTAAAATTTTAGCCAACACTTAAAGCTCTACTACCCGATTTTCAGATTTTTTGCTGTCCCTGTCTCAGCCTAGAGAAAATAGTAAATAAAACCAGACCAATTTTTCCTCTACAAAAACACTAATACATTACACCAAACTAAAGTTTAGCATTTAGCGCATAGCGTTAGCGTGAGTTAAAAAACATGGCCAGCCATTGTTTTACTCATTGGCGTAGCTAGCCAAAAAATGTTGTGTGACCTATAGAGCAGGCGGACTACGGCACTTGTGCATGTGTTCTTCTGTTTTACACGCCGCCGGGTTCCACGTGATCCATTCTGACAAATGGCTGCAAAGGTGGGATAGAACAGTGGCGTCACAAACAATTCAATTATTTTTCGCGAATATAAGGATTTTTAACAGAGAAAAGGTCTATGACATGAAATTAAGTAATAAACACTACAAAATCTGACCATTTTGGTAGCTGTATGTCAGCCAAATACCAGCCGTTTGTTTTTTCATTGTGCTCTATGGGGAAAATCTTTTACGGGCCATAGGTGGATTTTTGCTTCAATACCTTGAGTGGCCACTAATCAAATTGGTTTCAGGGAAAGGGGGCGGTGCCTATCCAGTTTTTAATAATACATCCATGATTAGCAGCTATTACACTTCCTGGAATGTCACATCACAAGTTAGTGTAGACCACTCCTTTTCTGAGCATTTGATTGGCCAAATTGTTCTGTTCTTGAATAACTTATAAAATCCTGTAAAATCAACACTTTTCACTAATGGTTGCTTTTACAATAAACTAGTTGGGGTTTAAACCATTTTCTACTAGAAGAAAAAAATACCAGGTACAGTTTGTTTAAGATTACCACCAGTTACTTCAGGCGGACTTATGCTCTAAAAAGGTATCTGTGGGAAGTTCCAACATGGTAGACAAGATATATTTTTAAACAACACAAACCTGCTGCTTATCTAGCTCATGCCCCAGCCTGTGGTCTTGTAGCTCAGAGTAGATGGGGCCTCTGTGTGCAGATAATTTTGCAGTGGATTTGTCTTCAATTCTGTGTTGATTCACATTAAAAAACAGGATAAAGTAGAAAAAGTGAGGAGATGGATGAACAAATGTATTCATGTTTAATCAGTCTGCCTTGACCTTCTTTTCACACAGTCACCCCACTTTACCCCTTAAGGTTTTAGCCTTTATAATGCCTTTCCAAACACAGTGCCTACACCGAAGGCGTAGTGTGAACAGCATGTGTCATTCGATTGTTATGCGAACACTAGCGTATTTATAGCTGTTAGGGTCAACAAAGGTTCAAGAACACCTCCAGCACTCAGTGGAAGCCTATAAATATGCTTGTACCTAACAGCCAAGTGCAAGTGAAACTAGAGCAGAGAAGAAAATTTGGATATTTTTAAGACTAATGCAATGCAGCATCCTCTAAATTTCAGAGTGGCAAAACATAATCAATACAATGAAAAATGTTCATGCCAAAAGGCTGTGAATTCCAATCCATTGAATGTCTCTGCTATGATATAATCAGCTCACTCCCTCACATGATAAATTAATATAGCTCTGTGATTGAAAAAAATAATGGGACGACAAGAGTTAAATGATGCATATATTGATAAATACAATTAGCTTAGTGCCTAATCTTGTCAATGGGCCATAGGTCACTATAGTGGCAGCTCACTTCACATTGAACAGATATTTATTACATGTTAAAATGAGTTGAGATTTTTCAATGTTACAGTCTTAAAACAAAAACTACAGAGAAGAAAGACAAAAGTATCTGACACAGACATCATGCGTCTCTTTGTTGCTCATCTCAACATACATAGTGCAGTTTCTCAGCGGCCAACTCACTGTCCCAATGACTGTCGGAAAGGGACTTCTGGCCCTGTTTTATGTCTGTATCTGTATTTTACTATGTTATTAGGATGGTCACCTTAAGTCAACGAACAGATTTACAACTGAATGCAAACTGAATATTGTTTTTTTTTTAAACTTCTTAGAGTAGGAAGTTACAGTGAATTATTGCTCCACTTGGTCATGTCCTGTTTGTCTGACTTCTAAATGATGCAAAGACAGTAAAGTGATTGACTAGAAAGCTTAAATGGCGGCACAGAGTCACAGGCAGCACAGCTTTTACAGCTCATTACAGGCTGAGTCCTGGAGTTGTCTTGTGTAACCCCCTTGTGTAAGCGCTCTGCATGTTGCACAGAAGACCAACAACAACAAAGCCAAACTAAAAGTACTTCTTGCAAAAGTACAGTGAACTATTAATCATCCACCCAATTAGGGCACTGTTTCGGTGCCAATCCTCGTAGCATTTTGCCCATTTAGATTTGATTTGCCTGTTTACTTTGGAAATCTATGGGAAAACAATTGTGGGATTGTACCTCACCCCAAGTGACTGAAAATCAACACCACTGCATTATAGAAAGAGACAGCTCTTCTTCATGGGTGTCCAATGTATTTGTCCCTAAATACATGACCTCATAGTTTGCCAAGTTTAACGTTTTTCTGAATGAATTAAAAGGTTTTGTAATCCTTGGATGTGAAGTAGTGTCAGGTACAATTTATGAATCTGAATCTTCTTGTGTGCAATGCAGTAATACCACTTGATTGTTGCCTTTTCATTATTTGATGGATTTTCCTGAAGTAAATACCATAAGACCCTGCTGTAGAACGGATCCAGGGCTGGACTGGTAATCTGGCATACCGGGCAAATGCCCGGTGGGCCGACGCACTTGGGGGCCGGTCCATATAATATGATTTTTATTTTTTTTTAATTGGCCAATGACCGGCCCATAAAGCAGGGACAGCGGCCCATTGGTTCATTTTTCATACTGACACTGGGCTGGCCCAATCATCTCTTAACAGGCTCCACCCCTCCTCCTCTGTTTCTTGTGTCAGATGCAGTTAGTGGCTCAGAGCCAGAAATCTGTGGATTTAGGATGGAGAAACTAAAGTGCAAGGGGGGTGCGGAGAAGTTGCGGGCCAAAAAAATAAAAATGCTAGAGGTTTATGCCTCAACATGTGCAAAAATAACAGACATGTTTAGTGCTATAGCTTCAGTATCCAAGCCTACAGTACCTGACGACATTTTGCAGAAACATGGAGAGTGTAATTGAAACGGTAAGCATGTTAGCTACATCGTTGTTGCCATTATATAGTCTGTCAGATTGTCACCCACTGCACTAGCCACTCAGTCAGCTAAAGTCAAATAACACAGCATAAGCTAGGTTAGCAGAGTTAACTTATTCAATTGCAACTTTGGCTGACTGTTCTAATGTTAACCCTTTAATACCCATAATGGCCGTACGGCCCTTCTCTAGAAAAACTTAAAAGATAAAGTTTCAAAACTGAATTGATTATTGAGTGTGTGAATAATATATATTTATGGTAAAAACTGAATATTAACTTTCAAAACAGACGCAGCTATTGAGAGTTGAAAATGTAAAAAACGAACATTCATCAGTTCGGGAGGACGTCTAGGCGCTGTTTCCTTGCATTACCGTAAAACAGCTAATACGGAGCACTCCGAAATAAAGACGGGGCTGGCTTGACTGGTGTTTTGCGAAACGGGGATGGCTTGACCGCAGTTGCTATTTGGGGATTAAAACCCGCCTTGCATTTTGAAAGCTGTATATTTTTGTTTAGCTGTATATTCAACGAAGTAGATATTTGTTCATGTTTCTAATGAATTTCCAACATCATTAATATGCAATATTTACAGTGAGTGAATAATATGAATATCATATATTTTTAGGACGTTTTGTGTGAGTAATTTGGTGGTATAGGTTGGTTTTCTTTTTTTTTTTAAGGGGAGTATCTCAACAATGAGAGGTAAATCTTGTTTGGTGTCATATTAAAGAGGGGTTTGTGCTCTTTAAAACAAAGTAGCCTATACTTGCAATTGTAAACTAGTTTTTCTGCTGTCTGGTTCATTGAAAAAAAACAAAACATTTCTTTTTAGAATTAGCAGTATTCTACATCCACATTTTATTGGGTTCTAAAGGGTTAACTAGCTTTTATAACATGGAGCACTTTGTCCATCTAGAAATCCTGCTCTTCAAGAATACAGGACTATATAACCAAAATGGATCCTTACTAAGTGTACTTTTAATAACTCTTCCAAATAATTGTAGTCCTCTCTCTCTCTGTCCTTATGTATAGTCAAGCCAGGTTGAGTTAGCAGTGGAGGAGAGAGACAGGGAGGAACCTTTGATCACCAGGGAGTCTGTCAAGAGAGAGTGAGTACACTGGTCCACTTGCACTGGTCCACTGGTCCATGGCACTTAGTTCTCAGCTTTGTAGGGTTTTTGGAATGGAACAGTAGATATGCATATCTACAGGGACCGCAAGGATGGTGTACTAGTTGGTTGTGTCTGAACGATTGTGGTGGGCCGGTCTGAGCAAAAATGCCAGGGCCTTTTTTTTGTCCCAGTCCAGCCCTGAACGGATCCAATAGACATCTATTAACTTGACCTGAATGAACTGTGCTGATAAATTAGAGGTGTGTAAACAGTTGCATATTCTTGGCTCAGGTCATTAAGCTTAAAAGGCCATTAGTTGAGCACTCCTCTGTGCATTGCTTGGACCCAGTGATCAGGTAGCACATTAGTTTTCTCATTCTTTAAAAAAATGGAACAGTTAATTGAGCCAGATAAAACAGATTTTATAAATAAATGTAAAGGGGAAGTATGAGATTTAGAGGTTGTATCAGTTAAATGGCTGCACACCTTTATCTGAGGCTGATGCTATTCTTTTCAGTTCAGCTATCTATTCTTTTATGGTTTTATCAGAGTCTTCCTGTGACTTAAATGTGATTATCTATGTTCTATTGATACTTCTTTGATGCTCAGTGTTTTTGACTAGTGCACCTTGACATGTTTTGACTGCTTAACTTCCTGCAGTCTTCCTCAGAAGAGTCAATTGACAAAGTCCCTTGGATCTTTACTCAGGAGAGAGCTTTCAAAAAAGTGCACATTCTCTAAACTAAAACACAGAGAAAACATGTGAACAACTCGAGGTGTTAATGTTTTGGAGAGTAATGTGTATGTTACAAGCCTCGTGGTGTCATGGCTGACTCTAAGTGGGAGCATTAATCAAGATAACGCTAGTATGCAGCTGTTGGCAAAACTGAAAGCACACAAACAGTGAGAAAAGGTTTAGAGGATGTGAAACCAATGCAAATGCCAAGGTCCATGTCCAAATGTCCCCCTGAATATGCAGCAGTTGGTTGTATGCATCCATACACAGTGCATAAATCAGAGCCTAACGAGCCAGAACGAGGCTACTAGCCCCTGATTAGAGGTTGATTATGTGGACAGCGGGCCAATGCAAATGTCTGTTTACCACTAGCCTTTAGCTCGCAGTACACATGCTTTTGGGTGTTAAGAATAAAAGCAAGTACTCATGAAGGAACATTACCTCTTGCTCTAAAACTCTTAGTTGTGTATTTGTGTTTGTGTGCCTTTCGGGAAGAAGTGTGAGCATTGATTGAAAATGTGTCTCCAATCCACCAGGCTTTGAGCAGACACAAAGAAGAGTAGCAGTCACCCATGAAACAAAACAGATCTTTCATTTTTTTTTTTACATTGATACATTTACATTTTTGCTAAACACAGCAGTTGTCTCAAATTAGCGAGAGGGCTCAGCAGTTGATAAGTTCTTTTTTAAATATATTATTATGGCAAAGGTTTACAATAGAATGGGTTTTTTGATCAAATCCCCTCCAGCCAATGTAAGGATGTATTTGAGCTGAATTATATATTTGTGCCTCATGCACTATTTCTCATTCATTATGCATTGGAAGCATGAAGAAGAACTGTGAATGGGTCGCTGAATGTTTTCATCGTAAGGTCAAGCAAGTGGGCTACAGCTCAGCTTATATTTGAGCAACAAACCAGTAAAATCGTTTGTATAAACAGTAGAGGATTTTCAATTTGGAGACTGCAGTTTTAGTTTGATCCGAGCAGATTACCCTGATGGAGCTCCTTGTCCCAGGCATGGTCCAGTCATACTAGGTTAGTGTATTGTCCCCAGTATACGATTACAAAGAGCAGTGCTTGTGATTTTTAGCAACAAACGGATAATACTATTCACATTAATTGCGTCGGATTTACAACATTAATACTACAATCATGTTATTTTCCGATTAGGTATAAGGTGTCTTCACATTTTCACTGATTATAATGAGCTCTTTTGACAAACCAAGTTAATAACATGTTATTCATAACAGTGGAAACTGAGTAGTGTGTGGGATTAAAGAGATCCATAAGCACAAATTGGATATTATGTTTATCATTACCCTTTCCATTAGTCTGTAATAAAACTGGAAGGAGTGGGTGCTCGTCTGTATTGTGCGTACCTGCTGTGGCATTTCCAGCACAGCAACACTGGTAGGCGCAACATATCTGTCAGTGGTTGTTCAGTGAATCTAAAGAATTCATCCATTCTCCACCACTTCTCCTCTCTACCACGTATCCAAACTGCTTTGGGCGTGAGTCGAGCCACTTGAATAATCACCAAATAATAACTACTATTCTGAACTGATCTCCTGACCTTCTTGTTGTGAGGCAGAAGTACAGACCATTTTGCCACAGAGAAAAAAAGAAAAAGAAAAGATGCTTTCTGAGTTGGAACACTGTCGCTTGTTAGATTTTCTACGACTAGTTTTTTTGAATGGTGTACACGTCACTTTTGCCGACACCCTGATTATAAATAAGTGGAGGAGGAACAGTTAATTTGAGGGCTAGTCCTATTGACTTTGTCACTTAAATAATTTGGAAGCAGGGATACCAGCAGTATAAACTATACATTTCATGGTTTACTAACTCTATTAACAAACTCATGCAATGTATTCTGACATATATTTATAAATTAAGTCAATAAAGCCACCGTTTAGGCATGATTTGTAGCTGCAGTATTACACTTTTACTAAAGCACTATAGATACACTATGTTGCTTTTTGGAGCCAATCAAATCAAATAATAATGTAGTCTGTTGTCTCCCTGAGACTTTAGATCAAATGCTGACCCCATTACTCATTATAAAGGTGGATGAAATTCATTTTGTTCTGTAAGTCTCCCAATGTGTGTAACATAATGGTTTCTACTTGATCAGGTAAAGTGTCCAAGGGCAATGTTTCCACACGGACAGATAATGAGTTCTTATATCAGCTGCAGATGAATCAGGGACTGTTTACCCTGATGTCATTGCTCTTTTATTTTTCTTCTCTAAGGACAAGGATGTTTATATTAGATTTCTTTGTAAAGTGCCAGAGAATATATATCCTTAAGGTGAAATATATTATTATTTATTTGCATTGAAGAATCAAAAGTAAATGCACTAAAAGTAAAAATCTATATCCTCAAAGGGCCCAGCACTGAACACTGATTAAGGAAGCCAAACATCTGTGACTGGCATTGTTTGACAGGCCATCTGGGAAAATCCTGACAATATCTCATTGGTTATTCCACTGAGATAGCAGATAAATTCACCTGAGTCCACTCTCAGCTCTGTACACAAACAAACCGACTCACCAAAGTCTCAACATGGCAGCATCTTAATCAGAAATGATGCTGCAATAATGTGACTGCAATAGCACTCACCTAACAACAGAGAGGTCATTAACTGGTAAGAAAGTCTGAGCAACAGAGCTGACAGCAGTGGCACAGGAGTCAGTGGAAGATGCATGCAGTGTTTGTACACACCAGAACGTGACTGTCTGCTGGTTCAGCCTCGTAGAAGTCTCTGTGGAAGAAATCGATGCCCCCAAGTTTTGGAGATGTCAGAGAAAAGTAGCAAACTGAAAAAAAGCTAAATGTAAAAAGGTTATTATGCCCGAATTGCCCTTCCCACCTCCTCACTTCCTCTTTTATAACTTCTGTTTTAGGCCATTAGATTATTTTCTCCATCTCCTCCCCCCACATCTTCCCACTCCAAAAAATAAATGAGAGAAAACAAGCACATTTAGCCGTTATTGTCTTTCCCAACTCTCCCATTCTAACAATCCATCGGACTTGCGGCGTCCACACAAACAGAGGTAATCTGTCACACTTGACCACATCATTCGCTCATACACCGCCCATACATACACACACAATCCACAACCCGGATAGAGCTATAAAAACATTGATAAAACCATTTCTGTAATAAGCCCTGTTTGTCAAAGTGTCATCCCTCGGCCCAGCAGCCATTATCACAGCGCTACATTTATAGTTACTCTTTAAATAAACGGCCCAGGCCTTCATGGCCCACAGTGATACCCATCTGAACGCCCACACACGCACAGATCCTCCCTCCTCTCTATATCTAACACACTTAATGACAAGTCCCACTTTGTTATCAATGCAACTCAAGCTTTCACTTTTTAGAGCAGCACTTGTAGGAGCTTAAGCTAGTTTTACTAAATGTATTAACTAGGAGGTAAAACCAATCGAAAAAGACTTTTCATTCATTCATTCACTTTCTACCGCTTAGTCCCGTTAGGGGTCGCTGGTGACTGGAGCCTATCCCAGCAGCTTTGGGCCTGAGGCGGGGTACACCCTGGACAGTGGCCAGTTAGTCGCAGGGCTAACATTTAGAGACAGACAGTGACAGACAACCATTCACTCTCACATTTATTCACTAGGGACACTTTAGAGTTGCCAATTAACCTATACATGCATGTCTTTGGACGGTGGGAGGAAGCTGGAGTACCAGGAGAGAACCCACAGTAACACATGGAGGACATGCAGACTCCTCACAGACAGACCAGAGTCGGCCGAGAATGTTTGAGTCGGTGGGGTTTTGAACTCACTAAATTTACTCTAAAAATGAGTATAAAATATATTTTGTTATATATATATATATATATATATATATATATATATATATATATATATATATATTATATATATATATATATATATATATATATATATATATTGTCATACTTTGTGAAACCTGCAACCAGATATAAACTGTTGAACAACAAAAAGCAAGTTTAACAGCAAAATGGCTCAAGGATGAGGGATTTGTTGAATTCATTCACAAGATTTTTCCTAAAGACTTGTGAAGTGATCTTTTATCAAATTTGTTCAGAAATAGCTTTAGAAATGTCTTCTGTATTATCACAAATGAATAATTTCTTAGTTGTAGACTAAAATGTCGGACTTGGTAACCTGGCAACACCACAGTGCTCATGTATTCTCATCACACACCCATTGTGCCTGTCCACACACCTTTAATGCACACACAGTTACATGCACACGTGTCAATGTCGAGGAATCGATTGTAAATGTCCTGGGATTATCAGCTCCCCTCAAACAGCTTCCAATGGAGAGATGCTACTCCTGACATACAGTATACTGCTTTTGATAAATGCAACAAGACAAAAAGATGTGTGTATAAAAAAAAATCCATTATTTATTTCATTAATGTGTGTTATTTTTCATGCATGTCTGCAAGACACTACAGTATATACAGCTTTTGAGTTAATGGTCAAGATTTCGTAAAAATCATCTGCTGCTTTATTCTCTGCTTACTGTCCAATATTATTTTGTTTTATAGCAATGATATCATGAGATAAATTCACCCCTTCTGTATATAGTGTATAGATACAATAAGCAATCAATGTGTCAGTGTGTGTGCTGGTGTTTTATTACAAGTGCTCCAACTTTATAAGGGCATTATTGGTTGCGTTTAGTCAAAATGAGATCTTTTCTGAAGCTGGCCCTGAGGTCAGTGCTTATGCGATCCTTGGAATATTAACAGTGAGGAGCCACAAAGAAAGGCTAGAGGGCTGGACATGAGGTCAAAACCAAACTATGGGAAACATCAATGTCTGAGAAGCAATGGAAAGAGTAGCCTATATATACACGTCTGCGGCTTTGGTCCAACTAAAGTTTGGATTAAATGTTTTTTTATTTAATACTACATATCATATCAATACAGCATGTGTCTATTTTAGAGACACTACTGTATGTGGGAAGCTCAAACTGTTCATTTTAGTTTCACTTTTCCTGGCTCATAGAGACAAAGTTCTGCATACAAAAAGAGATCAAGATTTGAAAACCTGGTAAAATGCAAGTTAATATCCAATTTCTTTAAAAAACTGTAGTAAAAGCATGACACAGTATCCCCAATATGGCTGCCAATGATGTTAAATCACTTGAAGGACCCATTTTCTCCTTTTACTCCCCACTCTCAAGGCCTCCTCATCCTTTACTTTCTATTGTAATTCTCACTTCTCTTTCATCTGACATTCACCTCGCTGCTCGCTCCTCTATTGCCATTCTGTTCACTGAGCTGATATTTGAACTAATGAGAACAGTATAGAGTGAAAAGATGAGGCTGTATTCACCCTGTAATGAGTCTGCATGTGTATTTGAGGCTGTGTAGCCCTTTTCTGACTGGCCATAAACACATTTAACATCTGCGTTCCATGGAAATGAGAATGCAAATTCAGTCATTCAACACATCCCTACATCTAACCGACTTATTCGGTCCATCTAAGTCAGACTAACAACAACTACAATGTTTGTGTCTATTTCAACCTTAAGCTACTTATGTGTTTGTTTAATATTTGTTAAATTATTCTTCAGTCTGTCTTAAATATTCATATTAAAAAGACTTGAATAATATTTTCTGTTATTCCTGTATGCAGCAGTGAGAGTTATGAAGGTATTAGTAATGTTTTATGATTACAGACCTCCAGAAAGAGAGACCATGCAACATTAAAACCTAACTTCAAAAGAATCTGTCTTTTCTTGTGTGACTTGGTTTGATTTGTAGGAATTGCTGCAACTTAAATTCAGACAAGTGTCCTCTACAATACACTGCCTGTTTTGCCAAAACGGTTTTTCGTGGAACATGTGTGAGTTTCATCTTAAACCATAAAACAAGATTGTGCCTTACAAACTATGCACAGGAAAACAATACACATATAAACAGTGTATGTAGTGTCCAGCAGCGGTTGGTCTAAAAAAAATACAACACTGCTTTACACTGCTACTCCTTCACTAGAGATCTATTATTGTTGTTATTTCCGAGTGCAATTTTAAGTTTGACAATTTAGCTCAATGCCTAAATCAAGTATCTTTCTCTCCCAGGTCTTTGGCAAAAAGAAGCCTACTGCCCACAATACAACACTTTTGAAAAATCAATTCATGCTTTTGTGACCTCTCTGCTTGTATGCTGGTCTGGATCAGCCCTCGCATCGCTGCTTAAAGGCAGAACAAAATGCAGCAACTCATCTTTTAACAGCAGTGGTTTATTGCCTTCCGTACTTCTTCTTCAGTATTCACTTTAAAATCTTAATAATGGTTGTGATGGTTTTATGGTATGGTCCCACTTTTGAGTTTATATGAGTTTGAAAGTATGAGCCTCACACTCCGGCCAGGGCTCTGAGCTCTGCAGACCGGTTATACTCCTGACCATGGGCGGCTGGTATCAATGCTTTTCAATCTTTTTTTATTTTTTTAAATTTATTTGATTGGGACAGTGCATGTTAATCAACATATATGAGACACAACCACATGAATGTAAACATGCCAGATTGTAGCCGTAGGCTAATTTCCATCCATTGTCCCATAACATTCTCACACCATTCACCAGAGCATCAATCACACACATTCATACAGCAGTGCTGTGTCACTGGAGGCAAGGAGGGTTAAGTGTCTTGCCTAAGGACACAACGACAGTATGAACTGTGGGGAGAGCCGGAATCGAACCGCCTACCTTTCGGTTGAAAGACGACTGCTCTACCACTGAGCCACTGCCGCCCCAATCTATTGTTAAACATTTACTAGACAGGTATGTTATTAATTATTATATTTTGTGGAAAATTCTAAAACATAGTGTTTCTGGTTCCAATATGTCTAAATTGCCACAAAACAAGAAAAAATATTTATTTTACAAATTATTTTACAGCCCAAGCTCAACACACAGTGACCTAACCACCAATCATCTTTCTCATTTGCTGATTGACAGGTGTTACAGGAAGAGCAGGAGATTTTCATATTAAATACACTAGCTTAAGCAATATTTGTTCCATTTAGGATCACATTTAACATTAGCATTATTTGTTACTTAACAAAAATCTATCCTGAAATAAACCATCAGTTGCCTCAGTTTTTAGTCGAGTTAAAGTTATAAGTTGCTGAATTAAAAATAATAAAGTTTGTGAAAGGTTTGTTTGACAGAATCCTTAGTCATGTTAAGTACAGGATTTGTTTGATAAACCATAGTGCCATAACCACCCACCACAGCTCCTGACCTCTCCCAGAACTATAAGTTATACAAGTTTCCAAAAGGAAACTTGTATAACCCATAACTCATATGTGTGTCTCCATATGTGTGGCCTAGAATATGTGTGATTTCTTTAGCTTAGTGACTATTTTGGGGGCGCACGTCTGCTGCTGTCTCCGTACTGTCTCTGCAATGGGAGCTGTTTCAGAAGTGTCTCCAGGGAAACCAGAGAAAAGAATTGAGAGGAAGGCTGGGATCCCTCCAACTTTAAAGATTGTTTCTAAAAGTGGCATAGACCAAGAGCAGAGTTTGAGGAGACACCAGGCGATATATACAGTTTACAGCTGGTGAGTTTACTTTACTTCAATACAAACATACAGTATCACTAAAATATAGAAAAGCACAGCTCCTTTCCCTGTCAGTACAATCCAGTCAGTACTTTGGTTTTCCTGAAGGAATACTTAATTATTCTTTCTTAATTCATATTTTAAAACCCTTTTATTTCTAGCTGTGTTTATTTTAAAGTAACAGTCCTTTCATTATTATTAAAATATTGAATAATACATTATTGCTTGGGGAATATAGAAAAGGGTCAAAAGAAAGTGAGTGTGTGTAGAATTATTAAAAGCCCTTTAAAGAGTCCCTTTGAAGGGCTTTTCTCTCAATGCCCAACCCAGATACTTCCTTTTAAGGGCCATAATGGACAACAATCTCAGACCCCTCAAACAAAACTTGTTTATGAAAGTAAATCAGCATCTTTCAGGACTGCCCCGGTGTTATCTCATTCATGCCTTTGAAGTCACTGAGGGAGGCGTTGTTTGCGTTAGGAGTGAAGGGGAGCCAGTGGTTGTGGGAGATGCCTGTTTAGTTCCTGCATTGGAACTTAAAGATAGCTTTTAATTAAAGCCTTAATTAAAAGCTGATGGTGAAGTGATGAGTTTTGTCGTGTTGTCGCCAGCTGCCTCAGAGAGTGACAGACGGTGGGTGATAGCTCTGAAGTGAATGGTTTTTATAAACTCCTGACGCTCTGCCCTGATGCCGACTGTAGATGGCTGTAATGCAATAAATAATGTCATTATGTTTTAATGAATTCAAAAGACTTGTACTTTTCCAGATCTATAAGTTGCTTTCCTGAAAGTGGTTTTATTGAAGCTGTTGCAGTAACAATGACCATGTGCAGTAATGTATTCCTCTAGCTGACCTGACCCAGCGTCAACAGAGGCAAAGGAAGTGCTCAATGGGACACACTTTGAGATGTTAATAATAAAGTGACAACACTAAGTGAAGGGGGACAGTTCTGACTATTACATGGTGCTGTACAAAAGTACACATCAGAGAAAAGAATAGTGCAGAGGCAACAGAGCAAAAGCTATCCTACAGTGAAGTTGTCACAGTAACCAGTGTTGTAGTTGAGTCATCAGTTTTTGATTCCAAGTCACTTTCAAGTCCTCAGAGGTCAAGTCCAAGTCACCAAAGACTAGTCCGAGTCGAATCATCTTTAGTTAAAATGCAAGTCCAAGTCACCAGAGTTACAAATCTAAAAACTATGGGAGCTAAACTGACACAATAATTGGGATTTTAGTTTTGTATATGCCTATTTCATTAAACACATTTAATGGAGTTTTAATCATGGCTTATCAATTAATATTAATTATATTTTTGAAATTTATTTATTTAGGCTCAACATCTGGGTTACTTTTAGGGGCTGGAGTAAAATGAGATGCTATGACCACATGCAACAGGCAGAGGTTGTGTGGTGTTGTCGTTAAGTGTGACTTGCGAGTCCTTTGTGCTCAAGTCCAAGTCCAAGTCCAAGTCCAAGTTAAGTCACGAGTCCTTGGGTATGAGAATAAGTGAGTCCAAGTTCGAGTCACAAGTCTCAAAAATGAGCCCGATGACTCGACCCGAGTACTCCATCTCTGACAGTAACAGCTTGCAACACTATGTATATAACATATTTAGAAGAGTAAGCATATTACAACCCTAGTGTCAGAGCAAGAATTAACATTATTAGTACAGACAGCATGTCAATGAGGAACCCAGAAAACAAAACAAGAGTTTTGCTCTAGCTTATAGCTCTAGCTTATCTATAACTGCCTTGACACTTCATGCTTACTTATACTTGAATATGAGTGCTCTTGATATAGGTCTGAGAGCACTTGTTGCCATAGAAACGGTGTGATAGGATGGAGAGCAGTGATTGACAGCAGTCTTTTAAAACTCAGGCAGAGGAAGGTGTCAGAGTTTCCAGCAAAGTCACCTGTTGTTGCTGGTTTCACAAAAGGAGATCTGGGATTCTCTGCACATCCACTGAGTTATAGTCGATACTGTTTTAGGTACATATACTGTGTTGCTTACAAGTAAAGATGGAGCTTACTGTATGATCAAACAGAAAATCTTAAATTGTGCATAAAATTACAATGAACATACTGAGAGCATCATGTGAATGTTTTTATTGAGAAAAATCCCATTGCACAACAGATCATAATGTAACTTGAAATATACTGTTACAGTTTAATGCAAATGGGAGGAATACAATACTATTCTTCTGATTGCCATCAACCATCTTTTGATCGGTCTGTCTGAGGTAAAGCTGCTGAATTGAGCCCACATTCATCAGGTTTATCATGTGACAGGATCTGGTGGTACTTACAGGAGTGGTCCAGTCAAAATGAAGACTGTGTCCTGTAAGTACACTGGAAAGTTACTGAGATTCTTAAAGATAAAGTGAAATGAATATAAATGACTTTTTTATACAAGCTCAGGTGGTTTTTTGAGATGATTCCTAAATGCATTTTTATGTATTTTCCAGCGTGATGAGATACAAAGAAATGTGAAAGGCTGGAGTTAAGTTTTTTTTAGCTCTGTTGTGTTTATGCACACAGTTATATATACACACACTTCAGGAAACAAACATCTCACTGATGCAACAAGACAGCAAGAGCGATATAGTGGAGCACTAATAATTACTGGAACTGTTGTGTGGATGCCTCGAGGCAGTTTTTTGGACTGTGGAGAGAAGTCAACTGAGTGGCATCATCTTTGCCCTTTAAGGATAATATCATAGAAGTCGTGGTTAAAATAGTAAACAGTAGAAGATAACTTTAAACACTAGTAAATGTGTGCTGAAAATCCTTGAGTCACACTAAAAGATTAAATTGGTTTTTAGCACTTTGAAAACACCGTCTACCTCAGCTGAACATTTGTTCTTGACTGTGCAAGCACAAGAACAAGAGTGAGTCAATGGACATTTCTTTTGGTGTAGTGTCATGTTAAGGTTTATTTTGTGTTGGTGAAATAATACTGCTTTTATGAACATCTCACAAGACATAGGTGAGATGAAGCAGGCTATTTATAGCGACTGACAGCATTATATACAAATTTACTAAATGGTCCAGAGCGACTGCGCAACTACTTAAAGCCTGTTACAAAACCCGCTGCGAATCTGAATCACCAATGTAAGTACATTGAAAAAAATAAATGTGAAATCTGGCCTCTGAATCCTAGTTCCTCTGGAGACGTCTTTGGTGGTCAGCCTCTTTCTGGTCTCCTCAATACACTCTGAGAATAGATTCCTTTAGCAAATGAAAGTCATGCAGCTGAACTATACTAGAGGTTTATTTCAGTCGGAAATGTTTTTAGCACCCATAAGCAAAAATAAACCCCAACTCTGTGTCGTATTTGGGCTAGAGTGTCATATTTACACCAAATTTGAGCTGAAAATCATCTCAATCATTTTTGACTAAAATGCCAGTATTAGATAAAAGATAAGAAATAATCATTATAGTAAGCTGTAAAAGAATTACATTTTAAAACCAGCAGGTGTAATAACTGCCTAAATGTGATCCATTTATTGGAGAGCTCTTAGTGTTTGGAAACCAAAGTGAGCTAGA
Source organism: Perccottus glenii (assembly GCA_024416835.2). Taxonomy (NCBI): domain Eukaryota; kingdom Metazoa; phylum Chordata; class Actinopteri; order Gobiiformes; family Odontobutidae; genus Perccottus; species Perccottus glenii. The sequence continues at coordinate 21,533,131 of CM044549.2, forward strand.
CTGGTACTGAATTTTAAATATATAATGACATTGTATTGCGGAATAAAAATCAGATTTAAGCTTTGAGTTAACACGCTTTAATTGTAAAGGAGCTTACCTCAACAGTGTGACTTTGAAAAGCAGAGATTCTTCTCTATGTCATCATGGCTTTTGTTCTTCTACCGCCCTCTGTCTAATATCCACATTGATTTCGCTCCGTTTGCCAATACTTATCCCCCTGAAGGTGACATTTGTTCTGCTTATTTCCTCCAAACCGTAAAGGCCAACAGTTGAAGAGGAGCAGACGTGAAAGAATCTTCTTTCAGTGCCAACCATTAGCAGCCATGTTATTCAAATATATTGCAGCACAAAATATGCTTCAGGCTCCTATTCTGTTCATTGGGCATCTGTAATAAGTAACTGAAGACCATTTATAAATTAATAATTTCATTAATGTGTATAGACATTAAAAAAAAAAAAAACATTTCCTAAACCATTTCAGGTCAGAATCAGAAAAAAAACAATTAAAATCTCTTTTGGATAGTATTCAAATTAAAATAAATCCACACAGACTCTATTATAATTAAATAATAATAAAGTGTAAAAGTAAAGATACAACAAAATTAACTATTGCAACATTTCTCCCACAAGAGGGGTTATTTAAATGGATTTTGGAGTGTTTCAAACAGAACCATCTCACTGCACGAGTAAATCGATGGATATGCTCACACTGTATGATCCGATTGTTTGCTGCGACCAAAATTTCCAACGTGTCCGATTTCCACTCGGGAGGGTGTTGGGTCGGGTTAATCTCCTCTCGTGAGCCTCGTGCACAGCACGACAAGGACACACGACAAACCTGAACTCAAAAATTGAGGTCTGACCAGAAATTAGGTCAAATTTAGGCCGGAAATTGCAAATTGAATCACATTCAACACAACAGTGATTGAACCTTTTCAGTGTCAAAAACTTGTATTGAACCACACGTGAGCAAGGTTCCTGATAAAAGATCTATATAGATACATAGTCCCTACAAAAATATGGAAAATAGATAGCCTTCCTTGTAATGCTAATGAAAAGATTTTAAAACTAAAACATTAGGCTTACACAAATTTATTTTTAAATGTCACATTTTATCCAAACATGTTGCACCACTTGCAGTAGCTACATTACAGCAGCAACAGTGTGAGAAACTAGCTGTAGGATACTGACAACATCAAGGTGTTTCATAAATTATACTAAGTTTGCTGCCATTGTTTTCAGCAACATTCAAAGGAAAATGCTTTATTTTCCAGTGTCAAATGAAATAATTTACTTTTTATTCCACTTATATAAAAGATAGTGTTAAGAAAAAAAAAAGAAAAAACTCAACTTCAGCAGCCAATAACAAAAACACACCATGCACAATTGACTTATTATATGCTGCCTTCGTCTTTTTCAAGTTCATCTTCCGTCTGCTTTTCCTTATATCCTTTGGCCTCATCTTCTTTCATTTTTCACTTAATAAGAAAGCTGAGATGGGTAGAAAAAAAAGAGAAAAAACAAAGTCAAGGTGATAGGAAGAAATGGATGTCAAAGCTTTCTTTTTTCACCCACACTAAAGCAGCACAATCTTGGCAGTAGTCAAAAAAGCTGAGCTTTTGACCCCTAATTATAATTCTATGAGATTACTTGAGACTATGGAATACTGAGAAGATTATGGAGCGTCATCTTGGGACTGTCAAGTTTCACTGCTTTGCCATCCCATAGCATCTTTAAGTCTATGTTCTAATGTGAGCTGTAGATAAAACTTCAGATAAAGGACGGTGCAGTCTGAATGTACTGAACTGCACGGATGTTGTGTTCAAACACATTTTCCAATATCACTGGGGTATTTTTATTTGCAAAATTTAGGGATTTGTGTATTTTTTGTGTATAAACTTGATTTTTGACAACACGTATTTTTCATAAAGCGAGAAGCAGTTTATTATATTCACAATAATCAGCCCTGGAGACAAACTGCAGTCTGCTCTTATTTCTTCCAGAGCTGTGTCAGAGTAGACTTCAGTGAAGCCAACTCCTTTCCTCTTCTAGAGTAGAGTTTTTGCAGCTGAAGGCATTGGCTGTTTTGCTGTAATATCCTAAAGCTGATGAATTAGATCTGGTCTCCACAGACCTGTAGCACACCTTCTGTCGCACATTAAATCTTTTTTTATGTAGTGGCGACCTTTAGCTCAAAGTGAGACCAAATTGCTGCTGTCCCAGCTCACTAAAGCAGAGGGTTCTTGCGCCCAAACACATTTACGATATGATGACCTGCAGACACCACCCGCACCAGGACAAGGCTAAAAACAAGTGGAAAACGTGGAGTAGGTATTAAATGCTGCAAGTCAACAGTGTTCTAATGTGTTTATTTGATTGGACTCCAGAGAAGCAAACTTGGCTTTGCTGTGTGTGGCTTTTGGAGGGACAGTTACCAATTGAGAAGCTGTCTTAGGATGAAAGCAATAATGGGAACGGATGCTGTGCTGGCCCGCTTTTTGCACTGTGTCTGCAATAACTCTGCAATGACTTTCTGTCAACTCCAGCGATTTTGAGATTCTTTTCAAGCTTGTACATTTATTGAGTTTGAATAAGCGTTGACTAAGCTGCAACAAACTTGAAAGGACACCTGCAAGTTGCTATAGTTACCTGTAGGGGTATCCGTGGTACTTGGACCTGAAAATGGAGAGCAGGAAACTGAAGAAAAACACCACCAGGCCAAGGCCTACCAGGCAGATGACTGAAATAACACAGAACAGAATGCATTTTGGTCAGAAAAGGTTGGCCTGAATGATTCTTTAAAGAAGACATACATCAGAATGGAATTTACTTTAACAACAGGGAGATGGGTCTTCAATTACTTGATGGTGTTATTACGAGGCACACTGCCTGGTGGGCATGACTTCATAAAGTTTAAGAGAGTCATAGAGAACAAATTGCTCTATACATCATAAATTGTACATCTTAGTAATTTATTGTACTTTCCAGTCAGTGATTTTGATGTACCTACCAACTGTTAGTTTTCTATGTTGGAAAGGACAAATCTTGTTTAATGGAACCAAAACTGGCATAATAAGAATTAGATAAAACAAACGGAACTACAAATAACAGAGTTAAAATCAAATATTTTAATAGTTTTAGGCATAGTTTTAGAATTTTTGCTACACCTTTTCAAAGAAAAGATTTTATGGAAACATTTTGAGTCCTCAATAATCAACTTAAAATCTGTCAAAAGAAGCAGACAGTAAAATTATACCTCATCTTAAACTATAAATTTGAATGATCACATTTTCCGTTGTTTTTCCCGAGAGACTTTGACATAAGAAAGATGTATTTCTATAAGTCAATGAGCTCAAGGAGAACATTTTGACCAAAGGCAAGTGTTAAAATTCTTTCTTGCTGATTATAACCACTGTCACTGAGCTTTGTTCACCAGTATCGTTAGTTCAACTAAAAGTAACATTCCCTGTAGCCCTTCCCACAAAACACTTTCATATTACATTTATTTCAATGATGACTTCCCTTTTGTGCTTTCTCATTATCTTTCCTGTTAAGTTGCAGTAAATAGTGTTTGTACCTATTACCATCTTATTTCCTTTGTGGCTAAAATGAAATATACATAGGCATGATCTTTAATCGGTGGGGGGCAGTGGGTGTCTGCTCACTAGGCTAATTCTAGTGTTAAATTAAACTGTCACCACCGACTGATATTGTTAATCAGGGATTAGGATGAGGACCTCTCTTGGAGACTAAACAGTGAGAGATGTGTTTGTGGCAAGATTGCAGCGTCAACATAAGATTTGTCTGTAAAAATAGAAGACAAAATCTTGTCAGTTTCAGTCTGGGCGATGTCATTCATCATCAAAGCGCCACTGGTTTCCGTGTCGCGACTATGTGTCTGTGGGTGTGTTTGTTGTGATGCAAGTGTGTGTGGGAATATGTCACCATCATTCGCCGTCAGTTCTGTTTAAAGTGTTCCCATTTGTTCTTTTACCATTGCTGCATATAATTTACAGGCTGCACACACAATAAAAACTCTGTATTTACCTTAATAGTACCTAAATATGTGTGTGGACATGTGTGACAGCAACAGTTATGACATTGAAGACTTAATCCATCAAAACTGACAAAGGAGGCCCACCTAACAATCACTGCAGGCTTAAGTCTGTGCTTTCTAGTAGCATTGGTGGACTACTGCCAGGGTTTAGAGGACAGATTTGGGGTTAAAGAAAGGTCTGGCTGATGACTAATTAAATCTCCACCGTGACAAGTATAATACACATTCATCTGTGTGGCTTTGACTGATTGAGAGCACTACTGATTGGAGTGGGATTCTCCAGAGAGCACCCCCGTGGCCCATGTCCCCCCAGGTGCCACCTTCACGTCTGAGTCACTGGGAAGTCTGTGCATCTTCATTAACTATAGAGGAATCTATTTCCCATAGCACATCAATTATGACTGAGTAGTGTCTTAGTATGCATCTATGGATAATCACAGTGCCACATCCAGATGCGTGCTAAGCATGCTAATATACTCAGTGATTTATGACGTTGGCCAAGCGACAAGTTGTTTAAGCTGAATGATTTTCCTGAAAGGCAAAGGTGGTAATCCCTTTCTACTGTGCGACTTGGCTCATAATAAATCATGATGTATTGGCAAAATATATTTACGTTTTTAAGCATGGGAGGCCAATAAACATATTAATTTAAGCCTATGTAATTAGGAGGACAAATATGGATATCATGATGTTAAATTGCTCTTCACGGTAATTCTTTTGATTAGCAACAGTCTCCAAGAGACATTAACTGACTCAATTTCTGGATACAATTACCCACACTTTATTGTCTTCATGGCTTATAGTTGGAAAATAAAATAATTTTGGCTTAACATTTCCCCAATTAAAAGTGTACCAGAAAGGTGTAGCAATGTGACTTTGCTGTGAAAATAAATAGGTTTAGCATCTACAACATCATCACAACAGCATAATAGTGGTCTTGTAGTCCTCTTGGTACTGGTCAGCCTTATCAACTTGTCCACTTCACCAAGTGGTGGCCTCAATTACCTGCAAAACTGTAGGAAGAACAGGCGACTACGACATTGTGCATCCCAAATCAAATTTGAAAAAAACAAAACCATACATTAGCATTGAAATGAGCTTTGAAGGCTGTGATAGCTATGTGTCCTGTTGTTGTAGTGCAGACACATGTTCTCACGTTTACTATGAGCCATGGTCCAGACCTTTTTATTTTACAAGCCTAAATTGACTGGAGTTTTAATTGTTATCTGAGTAAGAACAAATTGTGAAGACTGTGCATGGGTGTTTGTCCTTCAGTTAGATAAACTATACTTTAGCTCTTTCACACCCCATGCTGACATTTCACAGTTTACTAAAATTGGGGTTCTTGCCTTTCTTTTCTGCAATTTCCTAACTCAAATTCTTTCCTCCACCCTCCTCACTCTTCTCTTCAGCCCAGCCTCTGCTGCTACTGTATATGAAGTGACTCTGTAACTCCATTTATTAGTTGACTAACTCTCTTGCTGAGAAACTGTGTTTTGTGGAACAAATGGCCAACGAAGCAGAAGATCATTTCCTGTAGCTGGACTCAGCAGTATGGAGGCAATGCTGAGGATTTAACATCCAGTGATTACACTACTATTCAATTTTAATCCTCTCTATTACTGACACATGACTATTCCCTGTGGCCCTTGTTTCATTTGTTTGTCTGTATGTTTGTCTATATGGGTAGTACCAAAATGCGATGTGTAGTTATATGCATTTTCTAATAAAAACACAGTTTATATTCAGCAGAAGTACTTCTGCATGTGTAAGAGAAAACACTAACTTTTCCTTTTATTATTAAGTGCTAATACATGCTGCCACAGGAGACAGACTTCTCAAGCTGCTTTTTCATCACAGTGACTAATTAAATCCACTTACCTGTACTCTTGTGTTTAAAATAAGAATAGAAGCCTTCAATTCAAAATTATCTATTGGCATAAGCACTTTTGAAATGAAGTCAGAATTTCTACATATACATAATAACAACAACAACAACAATAATAATAATAATAAAGCTGGTAATAATATATATTGTTTTTTAGACCCACCACTCAATTAATAAGCTCTTATTGTAACTATGAGGCAAATGTGGTTTCTTGCACTTTAGAACAAAATTACAATTTTAAGACAATTGAAATGTGTGTTTTCTCCACTTACTTCTCCTCTTGCCGACATCGCCCTTGGAGGTGGCAGCCTCGTTCAGCAGCACCATGCCCATGGTGATGGCCGCATCTGGCACAGGGCAGTTAAGAAGAAAACTGACAGAAGTGAAATACACATAGCCGCAGGCTTGACACTTGTGTGCTCTCACATTAATGTAAATCGCATGGAAGAAAGGCACTCAAGGAGATTAGAAGGAACTCTTCTGGGCATTCATCATCACAATGTTAAATACCGTGTTGGAAAGAGGTACAGAAAAATAATTTAATTATGCTATTATTACTTCACATTCAATAATATACTGAAATAAGAAAATTTAAGCATGAATAACAGTCAATATTGCATTTTTGGTTTTGAGAGAGAAGGTCAAAGATTACCCGTCAATGCAAAACTAATAAGAGACTAGCTTTCTTTAACAGTTCAAATAAATGTGGAGTGGTGGACCTCTAACCTTGGAGAGAATACATCAGAATACATTATTTATGCAGTGGTATTTTTAAAGGCCTCACACAGAAAGTGCAGCTAACCCTCAGAATATAACACACTAAAATAATGCATCTTAAGCATACATTTATGCATATATGATGACACATAGTCAGTGTTTAATGCAAATACTTTTGGACATACACTGTGTGCACAATTATTAGGCAAGTTGTATTTTTGAGGATTAATTTTGTTATTGTACAACTACAGTGCTCTTGGTCAATCCAAAATGTTAACAAACCCTCAAACCTGAACATTTAAATAGTAAAAGTGAAGTTTGGGCTTTCTTAAGAGAATATCTACATGTACACCATTATTAGGCAACTATTAGTGTGCAGAATTATTATGCAACTAAATGAAAAACAAAGATTTTTCCATCTCACTTGTTTATTTTCACCTGTTAAAGTGAAAATAATAAACAAACTCAAAATTTACAAATAAACATTTCTGAAACATTCTGCACATTTTTCTTTCCTTCTATAAAACGTGTGCAGTAATTTGTGAACTCACTGTGCACTTCCTTTCAAAAGTCATTTTACAATAGGTTAGAAATAGTACAGAAACATTGTCCCTACAATACACTTCAAATTATTAAAGTAGATAACTGTACTAAAGAAAATATTGTTTCTTGCTCTTCTGAGCAATTTTTACTAAATTCTGCAAAAATAAATGTTTGATTAATTTGGATTTTAACTGAGCTTGTCACTTTGTAGTATAAGGTCTATTCTATACAATTGAATGGGCTGCTTTATCCTGTTGGTTTATTTGGTTCATCTGTCTTGTGCTTAAAAAAATTACATATAGAAGAATTGATTAAGTAAAAACACATTCCTAGCCTTTTTTACCCAAGTTGCCCTAAAATCACAGCATGGCTTCATGGGGTTTTGAACCCAATTAGAGATCTCTTTCTAAAGCATGCTTTGCATACAGATGCACTTGCAAATTGCAAAAAGTGCCCCTTAATGCACTGCATGTCTACAAGTGAATAATTCAACCTCTTGTATTGCCTGACATAGCATTTCCAAGCTTTATATCCTTAAATAAATGGTATGAGGAAATAATATCCAGTTCCTAAATGGTACATGGCATGCATTTATACACTTTACTAGGTACACCTGTTACATTGCTTGGTAATACAAATTTCCATTCAGCCAATCCCATGGCAGCAACTCAATGTATTTAGACATCTAGATGTGTTGAAGTTAACTTGCTGAAGTTCAAACCGAGTATCAGAATGGAGAAGATAATAATGAAAAAAAAAGATTTTAGGACATAAACCTATTTTTTGAGGCTTTCTGTGACAAACTGAATGTATTTATACAGACTCTTATCACTGTAGAATAACCACCCAGCGTCTATGTATTTTCATGCTGTTTGAGAGAGAACAGCACAATAAATTGATGCTGCTTCCACATGGGCCCTGTTTGTCACAATTTGCACTTTGAAGTAATATCACTTCGTTCCAATCCTAAACTGTGTGTGCAACTTGAGCCACATATGTGGGCGAGAAGAATTAAACAAGGTTATATCCATTGGGGACACTGCGATGGCGGTCATAAAGTGTGTTTACACCACCTGCAGAGACAACAAAGGTAGGGGTGCATCATTTCAGCAGGTGTGCATTTCATTAAGTTGTAATCAGATGGGCAAAAAAATAAATAAAAAAACAAATATTGCTCTGCAGCAGGTGCGACCTTGGACCTGCTATTTCCCATGGGTGCAAACACAACAGCTAGAAATGAACGCTGTCATTTCCTGCGCACATACAAAGCCATCAGTGGCAAACAAACATCTCTCTTGCCAATGTATACAAGTAAACACACACAGATACAGCCCATCATCAGGGGAATTTGGAACAAATCAGACCAGGAGGTGAAGTTAAAAGCGGACAATCTCTTCTCTTTGTATTGTCTGCTTGTTCAGTCCAGCAGACAGCCTCCCTATAGAGCATACAGACAGATGACAGAGCTTTAAGACTAACAAATATGGCTTCTCTCGGATGCTGATAAGTACAAACCAATGAGAATTTGACGTATCCTGTTTGAATTGTAAACATGTTGATATGCGTAAACTTGGGAAAGGATACTCAGAAGAAGGATGATATGAGACTCTGCCACAAACTGAGCTTGACTGCTTCCATGAATGTAACTCTGGGGGTAAAAGGGAGAGACAAACAATAGTTTAACACAGCAATACTCGTATATTTAGTAACATAAGTAAATTACTGTTGCATAATACCCATTGTAAAATGTATCCTAATGGTAACTTCCACCAACAATAAACAAGTCTTTATCGTGTGCATCTGAGAGAAACATTGTTTTGTAGAGAACATGATTTTTGCAAATTGCTCAGGTGAGTGTGTCCAGTGTGAGTCATAAAGCATTCTTCCATCCAGCGCGTAGGTGTATCGAGGTCTAACTTTCACAGTGAGCAGAGAGGTCATTGTAACCCTACAGAAACACTTACTCAAACAAGACTATTACCTCGATGGCCTGGCACACTGCAACTAATGTGCAAGGCGCCATAATCTATGCTGTTTGGAACATTTTTGTTTTTTGTATTTTTTTTTTACAAGGACTTAACTTTTTACTTTATCAAAAAAAAATATCTGCAGAGATTAACTAAAGTAACTTTAAAAAACAACTTCTTAGTCACTTGCTACTTTAAACCAAATACCTTATTTATATGCTTTTGTATTTGAACGTCAAAAGACAGGGAGAGAAAGACAAAGTGGAACTCTTGTGGAAATAAGATAAAGGCTGTCTTTCATTGTGTTGTGCATTATTGTGGCCCCTCAGATTATTAGCGTCTAGGTTTGTGACACAGCTACAGGCCCCCTTTTCCACTTGGCTGCTCTTCTCTTTATTTCCTCTCTAATCAGACAGGAATAGGTATAGAGAAATGAATAGAGAATGACAAAGAAAGAGGAGTAAAGGCTGGACAGCTTTTCTTGCTTCAATGGAAAGAAATTAAAAATTTTTGCACTTGAAAGCAGACAGAAGAACAACAAAGGCTGAAATAGATCCTTTTGTCTTCACAACAAACTTGTTGTTTGGAATTAGCTGTGCTTTTTGAATTGCTATCAAGATGTTTTCTTTGTCAGCTAAGTAGATCCATTATTTGCACAAAAAACACTTTCTAGTGCACAGTGCTGTTTTAAGGATTAATAGTGCTGTGCATTTCTTCAGTTGTTCTAAGTAATGTCATGAACAAAAGACAATTTTTCAAATAATAATCAAATAATAGCCTATATAGTAGGGGTGTAACGGTACACAAAAAATTCAAAATCACATTTTGGTACAATGTTGGCACACAAATCTCGGCTTATCCACGTCTTTGCTTGTTATTGTTTTAGACGGGAAAGGGAAAATGTGCCCATATAGAAGACCTAAATGATTTGGGAGGCTCTGTCTTCATGTTGAGCACATATAGTTTATTGAAGAAGAAAAAACCTTCCTTAGTATTTATGTACTGGCATTTGATTCAATGTACAACAGATTTTTTTTCAAATAATTTCTTGCGATTGTTCTTCTCTCACTGCGATTCAGAGAAGAAAGCAAACCAGACAAAAGATGTAGATCTTTACAATAGATTTTAAATGATTTTGTAGCTATTATAATTTTTAATACTATACGCTCTGTAGCTTTAAAGTTGATTGAACAAGAGCAGGTTTACAGCAGCAGTTTGTGATACACTGCTGATTAGACTCAGATTATTAAACTGATAAATGGGAGTTTGTGTCACACTGGAAATGGTAAAGCAGCTGTCACCTCTAGCTTCGCACCTGTGTGAAGTTGGCATCCCATCAAACACAGATTGACTCCAAAACTATCTAGATCGTTTGTGCTGGTTTGTGCCGTAAACAATTGAATTTGACTGTTAAGGTTTTTAAGATATTAATGATTATTTTTATAGGTTGGCCTAGCCTATATCTGGGTTCACCTGCTGGTGCTGGGCGGTAATGACGTCAGATCGTTTTAGCTCCGCTCCACCCTGGCAATGAGCGCGCAGCATCCATAGATTGTAAAAAAAAATGGATATTCACCGATATTGTCGTTATGAAAGGGCAATAAATAAAATGGCAGTTACATCCAGGCTTTTCGGCTTTTACTGCATAGTAAAACAATAGTTTTCAGATAGCATAAACGGACATATTAATCAAAAATCCCAATGTACCAAAATGGTACACACGTGTACCGAACCAAACGTGCTGTACCGAAACGATACACTACATCTACGTGTACCGGTTTAACCTCTACTATATAGTATATGGTACCAGTACAGTAAGGCTACAACAGCACCTGCAAATATAAAAAGAATTTATAAAAATGTTAGATGATACTACTTGCTTGTGTAGGATCATTTTAGATAAATAATTATATTTTAGTTTAGGCTACCATTGTTATAAATACTAACAAAATATATTATGTGCAGTTGTGTCACTGTTATTACCTTCATGTTTTAACTGTGGTATTTACAGTTGCTACGGTTACAAGTTGGCAGAGGAATATCAAACCGGAAATAATCTTGAATCACGTTGTGCACATGGTTAAGTCACCTTTCAAGGCAATCAAAAAAGTACACCTCAAACAACACTTCATTATGTGTGTAATGGAGTTGAAAAACATGACAGCTAAGGAGAATAAGGAACCATGTAAAGGGAGATATTTAACTCATACAAATACACTTGTCCAATTTTTTTCTCCAGGATTGCGTGTAACAATACTAAACATAAGCTAAACTGCAGGGAGAAAGTAGAACCAAGAACTGTGCTTGGGGAAGAAAAATCTCTCAATCTGTGGTTGGGCACTACCAATTAATCTGATGGATTAGAATGCAGGAGTTCTATTCATTAACGTGTGCTGTTCGGTGTGTGTAGTGTATTGAAGACTAAATGTGTGCTTGTGAATAAGAATTTGTAGAACTGTCTGTACAAAAGAAAGCACGTGGGTTCATTAGGTAGACATACACATTGGTGGTCCAGAGCAGCTGGCTAAACTCACATGGGATGAAAGGAAGCTCTTACCCAACAGACACTTGATAACTAATAACTGATAATAACACCAAGATTATCTACATGATACCAAGTATACACCCAACTTGTACTCATCCATGTGTGCCATTTGGGCCATTTAAAACTGCATAAGATGCCTCTGATGCGTTTCAAATCTTTTATTTAACAAAACGGGTGACTGGGAGGCTCCCCTCACCCACGACTTCTAACGGGACTAAACAGATGAAACTAAACAAAATCTCATGTCTCAAAATTAAGTAGTGCCAATATACAAGATCTATTAATAAAAATAGGCTTGAAACTGGGGGTCACAAGAAAATGTATTATGAAAAGTTAACTTAATCAAAATTCTAAATACACACGTGGACACAATTGTTAGTATCCTTCGGTCAATGAAAGAAAAACTCACAATGGTCACAGAAAAAAACTTTATTCTGACAAAAGTAATAATAAATAAAAATTCTATGAATGTTAACCAATGAAAGTCAGACATTGCTTTTCAACCATGCTTCAACGGAATTATTTTAAAAAATAAACTCATGGAACAGGCCTAGACAAAATTGTTTGTACCTCTAACTTAATATTTTGTTGCACAACCTTTTGAGGCTATCAGTGCAATCAGACGATTCCTGTAACTGTCAATGAGACTTCTGCACCTCTCAGCAGGTATTTTGGCCCACTCCTCATGAGCAAACTGCTCCAGTTGTTTCCGTTTAAAGGGTGTCTTTTCCAGACGGCATGTTTCAGCTCCTTCCAAAGATGCTCAATAGGATTGAGGTCAGGGCTCATAGAAGGTCACTTTAGAATAGTCCAATGTTTTCCTCTTAACCATTCTTGGGTGTTTTTAGCTGTGTTTTGGGTCATTGTCCTGTTGCAAGACCCATGACCTGCGACTGAGTCCAAGCTGTCTGACACTGGCCAGCACATTTCTCTCTAGAATCCCTTGATAGTCTTCAGATTTCATTGTACCCTGCACAGATTCAAGACACCCTGTGCCAGATGCAGCAAAGCAGCCACAGAACATAACAGAGCCTCCTCCATGTTTGACAGTAGGGACAGTGTTCTTTTCTTGATATGCTTCATTTTTCCATCTGTGAACATAGAGCTGATGTGCTTTGGCAAAAAGTTCCATTTTTGTCTCATCTGTCCTTTGCACATTCTCCCAGAAGCTTTGTGGCTTGTCAACATGTAGTTTGGCATATTCCAGTCTAGCTTTTTATGATTTGTTTTCAACAATGGTGTCCTCCTTGGTCATCTCCCATGTAGTCCACTTTGGCTCAAACAACGACGGATGGTGCAATCTGACACTGATGTTCCTTGAGCATGGAGTTCACCTTGGATCTCTTTAGAAGTCTTTCTGGGCTCTTTTGTTACCATTCGTATTATCCGTCTCTTTGATTTGTCATCAATTTTCCTCCTGCAGCCACGTCCAGGGAGGTTGGCTACAGTCCCATGGATCTTAAATTTCTGAATAATATGTGCAACTGTAGTCACAGGAACATCTAGCTGCTTGGAGATGGTCTTATAGCCTTTACCTTTATCATGCTTGTCTATAATTTTCTTTCTATTCTCCTGTGACAACTCTTTCCTGCGCTTCCTCTGGTCCATGTTGAGTGTGGTACACATGTCACCAGACAACACAGTGACTACCTGAAGCCCTATAAATAGGCCCACTGACTGATTACAAGATTGTACACACCTGTGATGCTAATTAGTGCACACACCTTGAATTAACATGTCCATTTGGTCACATTATTTACAGTCTTTTCTAGGGGTACCATCAATTTTGTCTAGGCCTGTTCCATGAGTTGATTTTTAAAAATAATTCCGTTGAAGCATGGTTGAAAAGCAATGTCTGACTTTCACTGGTTAACATTCATAGAATTTTTATTTATTATTACTACCAACATTTTTGTCCATGTGTGTATTAGTTTGAAATTTAAGATATGTCTATACTTATTAATGTGTTACCAATTTACTTTTTTAAATTTATAAATTTAGCACATAAGAGTACAATCCAATTTAATTCACTCCATTTAAAAAATAAAAAAATTAATCCAAGAATAAAGTTCCAAATGGCCTGTGTATATTGTGCTCACGCTCCCATTTGACATACAATGACATTAAAAAGCCTTGTTTATATAAGTGCATAAGACAGCCAATTTGTCAGGCTTCAAAGCCTATTAGACATCTGCACCAATGAAGCATGCAATATGTGCTTATTTGTAGACATTTAAAGTGAAAAGGCCATGGACATTGTATGTGTGAGAGGGTTATGAGCATTCAATGAGGCAACTGGCAATCAATTATTTACTCAATGAGTCACAGGATGGCTTAGTCAATGTCACAAAATTACAGGAACAAAACAAGCTAGCTATAACTACATTCTGAGTCAAAAAATTAGCATACTGTGTCCTTCCACAAATTTTCTGTGTAAAACTAAACTATTGTAGAGGTATCTGGAAGTAGCTGTTGGCCAGATAACCTTTACAAATAGCTATATTCATCCCTTTCCATCCCGTGTCACTTGTGTGTGTGAACATGTGTTTGTGTGTTTTGTTTGCTAAAGGTCAAGAGGCACTCAGACAGGAAGACGGATTAATGAAAAATAGAACAGAGTGGGATACAGTTAAGAGAGGGGAAGTGAGATGAAGTGGAAATATTGGATTCAAGTCTGGCAATGTGTGCTTTAGGAGAGTATCTTTGAAGGTGATTAGTATTTTAAAAGCATATACTCATTAAACAAACACAAATAAATAAAATAAACCTGGCATACGCCAGGGCAGCATCATCCAAATTTTGCTAGCTCAAAGCAAGTTTTTAAATGTATAAAAAACATATTTGAATGGATTTTGCAACCAAGTTAAAGCTAAAATATGATACAAATTTTCTCACTTGGTTTTAGTCCATTTACAAAACTCAGGTGATGCTTTGAAATCTCATTAGCGCTCACTGTTTACGCCATTCTGTGTTTACACATCCCATGGAGATTTGAGACTAATTACTCAGGAGTGGATTAAAGCCATTTAAAAGTCCTTTTTTGAAATCAGTAAAATGAAAAAGCTCCTAATTTCTTCAACAGTTCGATGATTTACCTTTTGCTCTGAATAGTCATAAGTTGTTAACCATTTGAAAACAAACACACATGAGCTTTTGATTCCATGTATACATCTGCTCTGCAGAAAAACAAGCGAGGTACACTGGAGATACACTGGAGTTTGTAAAACAAACTTGGGCTATCATCTACTTGCTCCTCAGTAGATGAATGTCAAATCCAGGTTTTTAATCGGATTTTATTAAAACAGTCACCTAGTTTTGCTGTATTTATTTTCTACTGGGAGCTGTGATGGTTTCCCATTGTGTCTAAAAATCTTCATAAAGATGATTTTCCTGCATTTTACTTTTAATTATTGAGTGCTCAAACCTGACTAATGCAATAAAACAAACTGATGGTCTATAAATGTCAATTTGTACACATGTTGTATCCAGGTACAATTAACCCAGATAGCATTTTTTCCCCATTTTTATTATATTGTTTAAAGAAGGAATTGTTGCTAGTACCACTTTAAGTAAACATGGAGGTCAATGTCTGTGCCACACTAAATGTAATAATGGTCCAAAGGAGACCAGATGATGTTGTAATACCAGATGGTGTTGATACTGGTTGGCACACCTTGTGGTCTTGTGTTGAAAGGTGAATTATATTTGTCACCTTGGCATAGATGTGCAGTCAGCACCATCTAAAAACAAGCCAATAGCTGAGATTTATGTTGTTCCGAAGGTCTTTGCAACATTACACCAGTCTGGGTGTGGAAGGTAAATGGCCAAACAGGAACCTATCCAACAAAGAAAGTTTTTGGCTACTGCAGTAGCGTTAGAGATTGAAATAATTAGTTTGTGAGAATTAGATGGAATTGGTTTTGAAAATTTTCATGGTGCAGACTTAAAAACTCATGTCCAAACAAATCCCCTAACAATGCTCTTCTACTCCACTAATTTTCCGCTACATGTCTGTGGCATATTTGCAGACAGTGTATAAAAATTCACGTTCTTTAAAATCTAAAAGGTTAGAAGTAACACTGTGATGGATGCTGCCAATAGCTGTCATAAAACATCAGCCAAGCATGTGAAATCAGCTGGAAATATGGAAATGTCATCCTCCAATTGGATGAAAAGTGAATGTGTGGGTAGTAAAAGCCAGGAAATGCAGACTAAACTGAAACAGGAAGGGTTTGTTATTACTACTTTACTATTATTATATTATATTCACTTTATTTTTAAGTGAATTTCAAACTTAGGACTTTGGATGGTGTTATTATGCTATACTAGGCTCTTGCTCTGTGTGTGTCTTGGTAAAAATGACATAGTACTTTCTTGGCTGCACACCGAGATGCTCGATGCAATTTCATCTGCTCAGTTGTACCATTCGTCAGTTGGCAAATCCTTTCAATGGAGTCCACCTGGCCCCGCTTGCTCATCATTTTAAAGGAATTACACTGTCTGGAAGGCACCGAGTAAGAGGAGGATAGTAGGAGATTATAGGGGAGGTGTAAAAAAGTAACACAAAAAGGAGAGGGATAGAGAACAGGAAAGATAAGAGATGGATCTTTAATATCTCTTGGCCAGTTCTAGCCATTTACTGTGAGGAAGAAGGAAATAGAATTTAAGAAGAGCATAAGAGACATGGGGAAGGTGGAAACAGTGTCATGAGAGAGGAAAAGAGTTGGTATCTATTGAACAGCAATTTTGCTCTAATTGTCGGACGTTTTATATCCAACTAAGAGCTAATCCGGTGGGCCTCTTGAGGGAAGGAATATGCTTAAATGATGAGCACGTCATAAACATCATGTTAGCAGAGTTTACCTGTTATCAATATTCTTTTAAATGTATAAGAGTCCAAACCTTTCTAGAAATGCTACAACACAAAGCCATTTGAAAAAAATGTGTAAATAATAAACTAGTAATGGTAGTAAAGGCCTTTGGACGTACACTAAATTGTCAAAAGTACTTACTCAGCTATCCAAATCCAAGCCATACATCACCAAGTGCAATGCACAGTGTCGGTTGCAGTGGTGTAAAGCAGGCTGCCTCTGGATTCTAGGGCAGTGGAGTGCAGTGACCAATCACGCTTCTCCGTCTGCCAATCTGATGGCCAATCTGGGTTTGGCTGTTACCAGGAGAGCGGTACTTGTCTGACTGTATTGTGCCAAGTGTAAACTTTGGTGGAGTTGGGCTCGGCCTCTTAGTTCCAGTGAAAGGAACTGTTAATGTTTCAGCATGCCAAGACATTTTGGACAATTTCATGCTCCAAACTTTATAGGAACAGCTTGGAGATGGGCCCTTCCCGTTCCAACATGACTGTGCACCAGTGCAAAAAGCAAGAGCCATAAAGGCATGGATGAGCGAGTTTGGTATGGAAGAACTTGACTGGCCTGCACAGAGTCCTGACCTCAACCGAATAGAACACCTCTGAGATGAATTAGAGCGGAGACTGCGAGCCAGGCCTTCTCGTCTAACATCAGTGTCTGACCTCACAAATGCACTTCTGGGAGAATGGTCAAACATTCCCATAAACACACTCCTAAACCTTGTGTAAAGCTTTCCTAGTTGAAGCTGTTTTAGCTGCAAAGGCCGACATATTAAATCTTATGGTTTAAAAATGGAATGTAACTCACGTTCATATGCGTGTGAAGGCAGAAGATTGAATACTTTTGGAAATATAATGTAGGTTTCAAGGTGAAGACGTTTCATCCTTTGTTTAAGGGACTTTGGCTTGGACCTTGGACCTATGTCGTCCAGATGCCTTTAACTGCTCTTACTATTGTCTAAAACCATGTATCCAATCTTAAATAATAGTTCCCAAACTTGATAGAATGGGCTTTCCACCATTTATATAGCTTATAAAAATACTTTGTGTTAATAAGTAAGTATGGGCAACAGTCACTCAGCATAACTTTGGGTTTAAAAAATTGTCATTTCTGTCTCAAGCAATGGTAGTGTACTGAACTGTAGATGCTTAGGCAAGAATAAAAGTGGTTTTGAGGTAAATGAGTGGAAAAAGCCAGTGGAGAAAAATACCAAAATAACAGGGATGGAGCGAGAAGAGGACAAAGCTGAAAGCTACAATATGGAGTAACAGAGGATGAGGGTGGAAGCCATTTGTTGTCAAAGAGACTGAAAATGACAGGGATCCAACAGAGCCTGACGAATAGAGCGGTGTTTAAAAGGACCGAGGAGTGGGACGTTACGGGCAGAATAGGAAGGGGCAGGAGGAGGCTGTGACACTTTCTTTTTCTTATGACTTGACAAATGCCTTCATGCGTTTGTGTTCTTCCTGGTGCATAGTATTTGTGCATATTTTGAAGAATTTACAGCCACTAGTAATACAAATGCTTTTCATTTTCATACTCTGCATGAGTGGAACACACAACTCCCAAGCTGGTCTGTTTGCGTCTGTGGCCACAACCTCATGCATCAATCAGTGTAAAGAACTGTGAGCATATGCGCAGTAGTGCATATAAGTATACAAGACAACACAATAGAAACAGTTTTTAACTCTAACTTCCCTTCCCTATTTTAGATTTCTTAAATTATACAGCGTTTTCAGGAAATGTAGCCCAGTAAGGATTGTCTTCCTTTATTACAATATTTAAAAAAAAATCTATCACAGTGTAAGAATAGAAGTGTGTAGTGATGGATATGGTATACAGAATTTAATATGCTCTACATCTAACTAATCTAAAAATGGTCTTGTAACACGTGTGCCTCATACATTTAATATTTTTTTTACTCAAAGTTATGCTCCAATCCTCAGAGATGAAAGTGAAAACACTGTAAATCAGATTAACAGTAAAAATCTTGCTTGTAATGAGATAGGGTCAATGATTGCTGAAACTACTACGGTTTTAGGGATCACAAAATAAGAAATATAGTGGTCTCTAAGACATGTGCGTTACTTGTTAAAAGAAAATTATGGAATATAATTGAAGGGGTTTATACAAATGGTTTCTAGAGGGCAGCACAATTGTTTGTTTGGGTTTCTGTGTCTGGAAAGGAAATAGGAATAAGAAAGGACAAAGAAAGCCAATAAAGAGTCCAAGGAATTGATAAAAATGACTCCATTAATTTTGACCCAATAGACAAAAGAAAGGAAATCAATGCATAGAGAGGCATGACTCATACCACTTGTCCGTTCTGAGGGTTTTTGTGAGCGTATGGAGGTCCTCTTATATGATTCCACATCTGACCGGATGTCATCGCAAACACAACGCACTGCAACAAAAAAGGAAAGAATGACACAAAGCAACATTTACAAAATGATCTCAGTGAGTACCAGAGACTATGGTTTCCCATCTAAAACTGTTTTGTTACCAGTGCAGCCATGGCCCATCCAGTCTTGTTGTAAATGAATTCCAAGTTGTTCCTCCTCAGATACAGCAGGCCTCCAACAAGAGAAACCAAAAGAGCCAGAGCAATAGTCCCAGAATAGTTGGGGGGACGGAAAACACGGATCTATGGGCACAAAAATTAAGCATGAAATTAATTGTTATGCAGTTAGTGCATGCTGTTACCTCTTTAAACAATAATGTTTAACTTAATATAAATTATTCTGATGTTACAAAGTTCTGATAGAAATCGACATGTAAAGTCATCACTTTGTATTTCTACAGTGTGTGCAATAAACTGTTCTTCCTGACACTGACCACTTCACAGTTTTTTTTTTCCATGTTCTGTTCATGGGGTATAGACACATCAAAGTGGCTGAAAGCAAGCACTTAGTATAAGTGCTGTTTTTTGCTTTTTCTGAAAGGCAGCCATTTGAATCCAGATCAATCAACAGGATGTCAGCTGATACTTGGCCAACCTCGGCTCCTACTCGGCTGACATGTCGTTCAGTGAAGGAGAAACTGGTAAAAAAAAATGGAGGAATACATTTATAACCTCCATAACATGAGATGAAGGCGAACATCTGGAGCCATTTTTATTAAATCTGATAAACTATCTTTTACATAAATATTCTTAAAGTAAGCTTTAAAAGGGGTTTTATGCATCTCATTTATTTTTAATGAAAAACATTTATGTTTCCTTGTCTGTGTGTACCTGGACATCTGTGCGGTCAGCAATCCATTTTGCCAGCTGCTCTGAAGCAAATCCAATCCTCTGCAGGTCAAATGTGTCTGCCCTCTTTGGCTTTCCTTTAGCTGGGAAATGCATGAAGGTCGGAGCACTGTTCATGTTTAACTACATACAAAGACAAACAGTGTTTTTCTTAGTCACACAACCTTAACACTGAAAATAATAAGTAATTGCTTATGTTTATTAACTCTCCTTCTTGCATCGATAAACCAAAGGCTTATTAATACTAACTGGTACAATGGGAATTTTAAACGAGGTTCTTTATCCCATTTTGTTAAATTTTCCCATCAATCTTCTGCCCCTTCCTTCCCCTGATTTTCTTCCTTGATGTTTCACATCTATTTAACTCCAAATCCCAGAGCTCCCTGCAATTATCCACAACAATAAGTCAACTGGTTTACTGTTTTCCCAAGATACCTGGAGATAAATAGGGAAGAGGGAAAGAAGGGAAAGAAGCGAAGAAAAGGCAATAAGAAATAGACGTGGACAGAATGCAGAGTATTCCTCCTCTCCTTATGAGACAGCATTTCTATGTGAATAAATATAGAAAGCACAATGCTGATGGTTTATTGTATACACCTCATAAATCATGTCAAACCAGGTTTATTGTTAATGTCCTTCTTTTTTTGATAAAAACATCTGACATTTTGTGACCAGGCATGCATAAATCAGCATTAATGCTACAAGACTCACCTGCTGGAAAACATCAGCTCCCTCGTCGTAGTCCACCACAGTGAAGAAGAGCTTATTAGAAAAAGCAGACGAATAGCGCCATGAGTTTGCCAGCACCTGGTACTCCTCATTGGCCTGCCTGCAACACACACAATAATATTTAAAACACAATGCTTACACAAATACTTAGCAAATGGTTTAGTAAAGCCTCACCAACAAAAGTGGCAAAGATTTAAATAAATAAAATAGATCTGATCAAAAGAATGTGTAGCCTAAATGTCACTAAATCTGTTATTCTGGCAAACTGAAAAATAGATCAACTTTGAACATGTTTGACTAATGGGGAGCCCATACATTTATCCACAGAAGATGTGTGTTTAGTTCTCCAAATATTATTTAGAAGACAAAGAGTGGTCACACTATTTGATTTTGAAATTTTCTGCAAACTTTGCCTCTTGATTAAAACTTTAAACCTTCCTTAAACTTTTGGTATATTTGAAAGTAAACTGACTAGTTCTTTCTTTAAGTCCTATAGAGTATTGTAAATCCAAACTATTTCTACTGTATTTTATGTTTGCCAAATGGATTTAGAAAAAATATCCCAGATTGGTTCATTGCCCTAATGAACCAGATAACACATTTTATAAATAAATTAAGTTTATAGATTAAATTAGTTATAGTAGTGCTAGTAAGACTATTTAGAGGTGCGGATTAATTCAGGTAAGACTGTGTGTAGACATTTTATTATGTGGTGGTCCGCAAAATTTTTTGATTACAAATAGTGGTCCACACAAAAAAGTTTGAAAAACCTGCTGATAGAGTATACAGCCTTTGAAATGTCTGCCATTTTGAAAAAGTCTGGATTTGAAGGGATTACAGTGGCTCTCTAGAGTCTCACTTAAGCTGTTCAAGATTAATCTCATGTCAAATGTATGTTTAAAAAGTTATCTGTTACATTGTTATCTGTTGTTTGATAAGCCTGTCTGCCATTTTGAAAAAGTCTGGATTTGAAGGGATTACAGTGGCTCTCTAGAGTCTCACTTAAGCTGTCAAGATTAATCTCCAAATAGTATTTTAAAAAGGAGTTATCCGTTTTTTCTGTTGTTTGATAACTGTCCTGATAAAAAATAAACTGTTTTTTTCACTCTAAAGTGTTATTACACAATCTAAACAAATGATTTCAGAAATGTCAAGTATCAAATAACTCAATGTTCAGCGACAATATTTACAAAGTCTCAAAACCAGATACAAGTCAAATTTAATTGCAAATCAAGTTGAAAAATAACTGTTGTAATAACAATATATTGTCAAACATATTTTTTTAATATGCACCAACAAGCAAAAATGTTAAAACACGTTTAGCCTTATTTCACCGTTACCTGGGTTTCTTGTTTTCTGCTCAGCAGTTTCTAAGCAACAACCTTAGTGAAAGCTGCAGCTAAACGTCAACTTGCATCAAAGGCATTATCATTTTATTCAACATTTATTTTCAAATAGAATTACTGTGAACTGCCTCATGTCTTTGGTATTCATGGAAGTAACCCACATTAACAGTTACATACTGAAACGGTCCACACTAAGTGTACTTTATTTACACTTCTTCACTGCCTCATAGTGTTCTTGTTGAATAGTGTTCACTTAAATCTAATATTCATCTTCATCCTCCTTTTTCTCTGCGATGGACAACTCAGAATGCTGTTAATACGCAAACAATATGTACATATGTCTATAGTTGAAAGAAGTCTATATAGACACATAGCAAGTGAGAGAAGACGCTGAGGGATGCTGACACGTGATGAATAAGGTATGTAATCAGAGGGTTAATGAAGTAGAGTGATTATAGAAAAATGCTGGGTCACAGCGGAGAAGCTGATTACATGAGCTACTGTAGCTGGACTTTAACATAGTGGATAT
Organism: Perccottus glenii; assembly: GCA_024416835.2. Classification (NCBI taxonomy): domain Eukaryota; kingdom Metazoa; phylum Chordata; class Actinopteri; order Gobiiformes; family Odontobutidae; genus Perccottus; species Perccottus glenii. The sequence goes on from CM044549.2 coordinate 21,555,570, forward strand.
GGATAAACTTCTTTAAAGAACACTTGGCGAGGCCAGACAGACACACTGCAACACCAGTAGAGACTTAATGATGGGGATTAAAGGATTTATGATGGTATTATTATAGAACCATTAGGGAAATATTTATTCTATATCATGGGGAGAGCCATTCTGCTATGGACATGTTTTTGCACACCATTTAAGAATATGTATAACAGTACTTAATAGTATATTATGCAGAGTTGTAATGAACCCTCCGAGCTGAATAAGCCTTATAAAAAAAAAAAAAATATATATATATATATATATATATACATTATGCCTTGCTATGTAAACATTTGTAATATGTAGCCTGTAGCCTAGGTCTGGGCTCCCACCCAATGAGCCTGTCTTCCACCCGAGCTCAACACCATCAACCCATTATAGTCGTTTAGCTAAAACTCCAATCAAGAGGGACCAGACTAATTCTTTGTACTGGGTAGAAAGAGTTAGGACGGCTGACCAGGCTATGCATTATGCACAATGTAAAATAAATTGAATTTCATACTTTCCTAACCTAATTTCATCCTAAACCAAAAGAATGTTCTATCCAATCACAAGCAGCTGTAAAGCTCCAGTGCAGAGCTTTCCATGGTTCCGAAAAGCTGGTACTGCCAGAAATTATTTGTTCAGTAACATGGTCAGCCACTGAGTTAAACTTGACCCTGATACAATTTTTTTTTTTTCTAAATGACTTAAATCCAATTTAGATTACAATTTTGGAGTTCAGCATTTTCTGAAAACACCACATACCACATTGAATAGTTCGTGGCCTTGTTATCAGATTTTATTTCCCTTTAGTTGCAGCTGACAAATGTTCCTTCGATTCAAATGTCACCATGACCCATTAGCTTTTGTTACACAATGCTTTTATGGGTTTCCTCAGGTGAGGGCTGTGTATGTGCATGTAAAATAGTGCAGTTAAAGAATTCTTGGCCTTTGCTCTTTATATTGTTTGGAGCAGGATAACAAGGTGCCTTCTACAGTTTGTGGCATTCTAGTACCTGCACACGGAGCACTGCCTTTGTGGCTGGAGAGCAGTGAACATGACGATAACTGAATAGTTTCTGGGCGGGGCTTTAACAAACCGACGGAATTTATCCCCATTCATCCGGACAACAGAACGGCGAGATGACCACTCCATCATCTGGTCAACCTTCTCAGACAGCAGGTTCTGGACACACAAAAGAGAGACAGAAACAAAATGTAAATCTCTACGGTGCCCTTGTAAACTCTGTTACATTATAATTCTAAATCAGCACATCTAACATAAACAGGCAGACAGTCAAAGCTTGTTTACTCATTCATTGCACATTGAAAAACCTGATGGACTGTGATGAGGGTTGGAGGCAGCTACCTTTCTCAATTTGATCACTTCATAATAAAAACTGAAAATGCAAGATGTGGCATAAATCAATGTAATGAGCACAGAAAAGAGTTAAGGCGTATGTGGTAAATGGGACACAAGCTGCCAATGCTTTCATTACACAATCAGAACCAAGTAATCCATAACTAAAACTTTACCCACCCAGAATAAATAAAACAACTGTATGCATTAGTGAATTTGCAATGTGGCTGCAAGTTGTGTTATAGCTGAATATGCTAAATCTACATTCCATCTGAAGATGAACCCACACTGACTAATGTGATGCAAAAAATAACTATGAATTACTACAAAGCAAACCCATAATTTACAGAAGATTCCTGACTTTGCAGTCTACAATAAGAAAGTGTGTCTGTTGAGATGGCAGGCATACTTTCTGGCTGTTTGTTTGTGAAATGCAACAGTGTGTTGATTAAACCCAGTACAGCTTAGCCAAAAGGTCACAGAGGTGGCACTTAAGGTAAACAACAAACTATTGTACAAAGGCAGATGCATTAGGTCGTGCATAGCTTTTGAAAAAGGAAAATAAAAAATGGCGGCATATTAAGGATGCATTTTGAGTGTGTCAGGACTTATTTTTGCATGTTTAAGCTGTAGCCGTTCATTGCATATTACCTTTCAATTGCTTAAACGCTGAGGCCATTGAGAGTTAATATTACAATGATGTTCTTGGCCTTTCATAATTAAAAACTACATTATATCAAAAAGAGGCAAAATAATAATTAACAAGGCAAGGTACAGGGATCACACAAACACTCCTTCAGTCAAAACAACTTATGTTTTAGGATCTGGTTAACTGCTCAAATCATGTTTAAAGCCCAAATAATATACTTCCAACCAATATTCAAAAATTGTTAAGACACTGAGGAGGGGGCTATCTTTTCAAATGGAACAGTATCTACATAAAACCAAACATCAGAACCACCATAAAGAGTGTTGGTTTATCAGGTATGGTTTTATTATTGATTGATTGATTTTTTTAGTTAAATGTATGTACAGTATGTGTGTGTATGTGTGTGCATTATTTCATATGTTAGTTTACAGCATTGTCAAAAGTTATTATGTATCTGTAATGTTATGTTGTATTAAATTGTATTGGATTATATTATGTCATGTTATATATGTGTATTTCTTTAAGATGTCCTGGATGACTGAGAACCTTCACAGACTCTTTATGGAATGGTATAATAGAGTATATTTAATGTAGAGTATGCAGTATGATTATAGTGAATAATATTACACTGAGATCTATTATAATCCAGGATGTAATAAGGTTACATTTATTCCCACACCCTTTTGCGCATGTGCAATCAAGATGTATGTATTGAATTGGGGCGGCAGTAGCTCAGTGGGTAGAGCGGTCGTCTTTCAACCGGAAGGTAGGCGGTTCGATTCCCACTCTCCCCACAGTTCATACTGTCGTTGTGTCCTTGGGCAAGACACTTAACCCACCTTGCCTCCAGTGACTGTAACACTGGTAATGTAATGTAAATCGCTGAATAAATACTTTTTTTTCTATGTATTTACATCTACTTTACTTATTTTACTTACTACTTTCACAAAATAAAAAACATTTTTTAACCCAACAATATCTAAAAACAATCCACATGATTTAATGATTTTATTTATTTTAAAATAAGATAAAAGTGGTGTCGTGCAGAGGTTTGGGGTGCTATAATCTCTAGATCCTACCAGTGCCTGTGATTTTAACATCAGAAAAGGCAGGCAGAAATTAAATAATTTAGCAATGCAGCTACTGCTAATCAGGCACAAAATACCTAATCAAACATTAGACCATATGCTCGACTGCAGACACTGAGCTGTGGATAAAAACTCTGACCAGAAAAACACCAACTAAAGATGATAAACGTCTTCAACACATGTTCCTCCTGTAATGCCTGTTTAGTCAAGAAAGCACGTACATCTGCACTAATGGGCTGTGTTTAATTAGGGGACCTACTCACAAATGATACTCTGTAACACAGCACATCTTACAAGTGCAGCACATGTGCGTGGACATGCAATCCCAGAGGAGCAACACCTCGGACTTTTTGTCTCAAATTTTTCTGGCAAGTTACTTCCTACGTGCATTCGGCTCGAAAAAAGGAGAGCTGGCAGTCCTGATGCCAATCATGCTAATGATGCACTTGCCTTGGTTCTACAAAACACACAAGGACAGAGAAAGCAAGGAAGTAGAAGTATTACTGGCTTTTGGCACTCAACATCATGGGGGAAACTTGACATTATTCTTAGTGCACAAACCTTTTTATGAGGCCTTAATGGTGCTTCTTTAAAAAAAAAAAAAATATATATATATATATATATATATATATATATATTTTTATGAAATTTTGGTTAAATAGCTTTATAATTAGATCATAATGTAAACTAGCTAACCGGACTGTAGCCACATAAATATTTGTTAGAATGGTTACCTATTATGTGTTTGATTTTATTGTATGTCCTTGTTTTGAGATAACCAAAGTTATGCATTGTAAAATATAAACACTTTTTTTAGTAATAAAGTTAAAGCTTTAAAACTCTTTGAATTGATGTAATTGAAGCCAGGCATTTGTTGCAACACACTTACAAGCTGCCTTCACACTGCCTGCACTAAAAGGAACACAATTATATATAAAATCGCATTAATAAAATTCTAAAATTATTTTTTCACCCAAGTCACTTTGACTTTTTCAAATGGATGAAGGATACAAAATACAAGAACATCAAAATTAGGTATGTCTTGTGTGGAGTTATATGAGTCAAGCAAATCCTAGAAGAAAACAGATAGAGAAAGATTGTGTCCGAGTGTGAGGCAGGACTGACTCATGTGGTGATTACCACCTTACTAAAGGTCATTGAGGGTAAGTCAGAGAAAAGAAGGTCAGCCAGTCTGTTATTAAGGCACTTTGCCCAAAACTGCCTGACAAATGACCATTGAGTCAATCAGATGATTATTCAACGCACCATAAGTCAAATTATTTTAGAATACATGAGGTAAAAGAGAAATTTCTCTTTGGGACGATACAGTATATCTGATTGATTGATTGATTGATTGATTGATTGAAAACATCTTAAAAATTAAAATAATTTGTAACCTTCTGGTCAGTGTGACTTGTATCTACTTTTACATTTTCACTAAGGACTCTGCAATATATTAAGGTGTCACAGTAAATTGACAGCTAAAACAAAAAGATGTCGAGATTCAATTTCACAATCAGCTGATGATAATGAGACATTTCTTGTCTGTAGGTAAGCCCTAATTTCATTTTCCATGAGTGGATAAAGATTTATTTATTTATTTATTTTTTATGAGCAAGTTTCATCTGCAATCCTTGCTCATGAAGGGCTAACAATAATTGTTCAGTCGATAATCCTACTCTTTGGTCTAAACAAAGTCTGCTGTGTGTGAATGAGCCCTGCTGTGGCCAAGAGGCTGCCATAGACTGCCTTCCAATTCTCCCATTGTGAGCAGGGGATTACTGGAAATTGGTTTCATATAACAAGGAACAAAGCCTCATCTCACACATACATGCAGTACAAACACGTATTACACACAAAGAGAAGCACACTGTCCTTTGATGGGGCCAAGCGGTAACTTCCAGAGTTTAAAAGAGAGCAGGGTGGGCCTGGGGACAGGCTTCGGAAATGATAAAAAAAAAAAAGAAAAAGAAAAAAGAAAAAAAAAGGAAATGTAGAAAAGAATAGTACAAATAAAATGAAAATCAAAGCTTCAGTAAGGCTATACACAAGTCAGACATGTGTGATCTGTGGTCTAGAAACTTCACTAAAAGTCCAATTGTCTATCTTACTATAGTGAATGTTTGCCCGTCAGTGAATGTCTCTAAAGCAGGGGTGTCCAAACTTCTTGAAAAGCGGGCCGCATCTGATGAAAGAAAAATTTCCAAGGGCCGACTTTTGATTCTTTTTTCACAGTGCAGGTTTTAGTTGGATTTCAACGGGTTATAGTTGGATTTGAACAGGTTTTAGATAAAGTTAAACAGGTTTTAGTTGGATTTGAAGGGGTTTTAGTTGAATTTGAACAGGTTTTTGTTAGATTCGAATGGGTTTTGTATAAAGCTGCTGCTGTTGGGGCCATAAATAGTACATTTTATCTCTGAAGCTGAGGGCCACATAAAATCTCACCTTGTGCCATGATTGGCCCCCGGGCCAGACTTTGGGCATGTCTGCTTTAAAGCCTTGTTTCCACTGGTGCGGATCAGTTCTGGCACATTTAAAATTTTATTTATTTTATTTAACCTTTATTTAACCAGGATAGTCCCACTGAGATTACAAATCTCTTTTGCAGGGGAGGCCTGGCCATGTGTGTTTGAGGGGGACTGTTGTACATGTTTTTGGTGGTAGGGGAAACCGGAGTACCTGGAGGAAACCTACGCAGACACAGGGAGAACATGCAAACTCCACACAGAAAGGCCCTGCCCTGGATGGGAATCAAACCCAGGACCTTCTTGCTGTGAGGCCACCGTTCTGCCAACAGTGGGTCCAGTTTTGTGTTACACCTTGGGAGGGCGTACTTTAAAGCAAAAAACACTTTTACATCCTTTCAGCACTTATAATTGTGTGTTTGGGGTCTCAACTAACTCACAAAGTGTAAAACAAAACAAATGTGGGATCTTTTCGTTATCGGCCAGTCTCCTCTTTTTTTAAAAAACATGACTGTAACAACACAATCCAATCTCTCCTCCGGTCACTTCCTTTTACAGGCCACAGAGCTAAGTACGTGTCCACCATATTGTTTTCTTTGCTACAACGTAGCAACTTTAGCTCGCTATCATATCAAAGTTTATCGCTTAAAAGCTTATTTCAACATAAAAAACATGCTACTATTGGTAAGGCCGTCTCATTCTCTCATTTCTCCGCTGCCTGGTGTGAAATATAACAAGTAAATTCACATTTAATTTTTAGATTCTGTGACGGTTCTGCTCAAATTACACACTTTGTTTGCGGAAATTCACAGTGGTGAAACCCAAACATGTCCTGCCAAAGCAATCTAAAGATTATGTGTATGTCAACATACAGACATCCCAACCTGCAAAAAGTCATTTCAGGGAGGTATCCGGAAGCAAAAAAAAAAAAAAAAAAAGAGGAAGGAGGAAGGACAAGGATATGACATTTCACAACAGAACATGACTTTACTTGTATACCGAAATACAGCTGAACATAACAGAACAATGAAGTAACTATATACATACACACCAAATGTAGCCTACATGTAGGCCTAGGCCTATTTCCTATGCCTTTTACTTTTGTTGCAAGCTTTTCGATTAATTTGGTAGATAAAGAAATAAAAGCCCGCCCACACTGACAATTGATTGGTTGATTTGCGGAAACAGGCCAATCAGGATGCTCTCTGTCTTACGAGCGCTTCGCACACACGCACACACTTGCACACACACTCTCGCTCCCTCTCTACCGTGCGCGCGCTACACGATTTGAAACACTCTCGCATGCGCACTCTTGCGGGAGATTTTAACTAATTTGCGGGCATCAGGGAGCCGCTATCAATATGCGGGAGAGGCAGTGGCCAAAACAGAGCATTTCTGAGGAGCACTCAGAGTCCTCTATAAGCCATGACACATTTTGATAGAAACATGTAAAATAAACTTCAATGGGAGCACAAGAAAAATGTATAATTGACAAAACGGCATTCACTAAATTAACACTGCAGTCAACTGATTGGACCATAGAAAACCCACACATGAGAGAAAACAAGAAGCAACACATTAGATGGAAATGTTTTTCAAATAAATACACCTTGTTTTGGTGATAAACAGTCAAATTCCAACAGAAAACATGCAATATGTTGAACTTTTTTCTAGCTAGCATTTAATAGCATTAGCTGTTTACAATTTCCGAACAGAGTCATTGGAGTATGGCTCTCGCTTCATGAATTAAAACACTGGGTCACACTTCATTTTACACTATACTTACAACATTGTATCTACTTTATTAAGTACAATGTAACACACTGGGTGAAAAACAGTAAAAACATGTAACTACATAGTAGATACATAATGGAATTATGTATCTACTTACATAAGGTAGGTAGGGTAAGGATAGGATTAGGGTATGTACTAGGGCTGAACGATATGGACAAAATTTCATATCTAGATTTTCATGCCAGATATCTCGATATCGATACAATACAATATGACTACGTGTTCGGTGAAAACCAAGCATTTCATGGTCCCTGGAGCGTACGATCAAGTGCATCACATGATCAACTGCTAAAATCAAATGTTGAATTTAGCCAGAGACAGGTTTTTCAGTGTTTTCAATCACATACTGTTTATTTTAGGTTTCAAACATATAAATTCACATAAGTACTAAAAAAAACAATACATTTAGAGTTTGTAAAATACACACTGATTGTCTATAGAAGAGGTAATAATAATCCTTTCCATTATAATACGACACGTTTTATTCATATCAGATACATATTGTAACTTCAATGTTTACTCTATTCTATTCCCAGTTCACCAGCCACTTACTTTTAAGTATTTCGGGAGAAGTGGATGAATTCACGTGTTGTAAACATAGAGGTTGTAAATCCAACAGATCCGATTCTCTGAACTGCGTCTGCGGCACAAACTAACACGGCGGCGCCCATCACGCATACAGCTCAACTAACGCGATCGTTATAAAAGGTGTTTAAACAACAATATACTTCCACTTGCATGTATTTGACAATCGGAATACCAGATATTTCATGCCATAGCCAACACATTTGTCAATAGTCTGAATAAAAAAGGAAAAATTACATAAAAGCAGATCATTATTCATTCAGCGCTGTTGCTGCTGCGGTGTGTCACGTGACAAGCAATGACGCGTCACCATGGAAACACCGCTCACAATATAGTTCCCACGTCCCTGATAGTGTGTGCGCGCTGGCTTTAGCGGTTCATTCCAAAAACTGCACTCGTAAAACTGATGTTTGTTGTGACTGCCAGAGTTGTATGCAGGGCGAGCGCGGAGAGGGGAAATTTATATCGTCTATATTGTTGCTTTTTTCAATAGTAATATCTTGAAAGTTCATATCTAGATATAGATACGATAACGATATATCTTTCAGCCCTAGTATGTACAATGTAGTTACATGTTATTACAGTTTGTTACACAGTGTGTTACATTGTACTTAATGAGGAAGATATAATGTATCAAGTGTAGTGTATAATAGTGTTACCAAAACATTTATTTATTATCTACACTGCACTTGGGATAAATGTGCAGTGAGTCTTCATTGTCTCATGTCAGGAAGAAGCTGGGAAAGGCTCTATCTGCGATCTGTACGTGGTAGAAATGAATAAAGTATGAATACTACATTCTTACTATTGTTAACTTGACCATTGTAAGAGATAGTAAAAGTTTTAACCATTTTTTAACCTTAGACAGAAAGCCACACAGCCATCTCTCATCCAATAAATTAAACCAAGCTTTCAGCTTCCAAAACTGTCAGCCCTTAATCTGCAATTCCCAAAAAGACATGATTTATCAGGGTGTGGATTTGTCAGCTTATCTGCCTAATAACAACTATCTAAAATAAATGCATATTTTACTGTTTTTGTCCTCATATCTTCCCGTCTCTCACCCTCAAGTGATTTTACGTTATTTAATATTTTTCCCCTCATTAGAGCCAGCGGTCACAGAGATGCTTATAGAATATCTAAAACATTATCAGCCTTTCTCCTCACAGATTACAATGTCTGTCTAAAGCTGCAGGGCACATTGGTTTTCATTTTTAAACTTCTGTCTCAACTTTGGGTTCCCCGGGCAGTTTTTTGTTTTAGAAAGTCTGGCATGACAAGTTAGTTTTTAAATGCAAGTTTAAATAAAGCAAAAGAAGCACCTTTCACCTTTTGAAAAAAAAAAGAAGAAAAGAAAAGAAAAGCATTATTTCAGTATTTATTTGAACCTAAGAAAAAAGTAACCCAAGTCAGTCAAAACCTATGCTGTTTTTTACTATTGCACTATTGACTACAATATATAACATACAACATAATACAAGAACTGCGATAGAACATGAACACTCCACATGGTCTTAAATTGAAACTGTGATGCAACCAATTTTTATTTATTAGTAGATTAGTCCAGAGAATTGCATTTCTTTTACTCCAAGACCTCTTCAAAACAGAGGTCTCGAAGCGCCTTCAAGTGAACTGTGGTACAGTTCGAGTTAAGTGTGAACCTCAAATGGACCATAGATGGGCTGAAACAGGAAGAGCATCAAAATTTGGCAACAACAACGTAACGTAATGTTTAGTTTCCCTGATGTTGTCAAAAACGTACCAAAACAGTATTGTCCAACTAAATAAAATAAGAGGTCAAATGTGAAGCACTGAGAAGCTAAAATGCAATGGTAAAGTGCCTTATTAGGTTATTTGGGCTACCAGCACCATCTAGTGTGTTTCTTAAAAAATGCACATTTTTCCATTTGGTCTGCAGTTTCAAATGCCAACTGTGTACGTTTGGCTAGACTAGACATAAATCTTGGCCACTCTTTGCAGTAGTGCGTGTGACCCCTAAATCTACCTTTGTCAACCTGTTCCACAATGTAAAAGGCATTTCTTATACACCACAGTTATTTTTGCTCTAATTGCATTTCATCAGTCACTTCCGATAGCCACAGAATTCCAGGGTGCCTATCCCAGTCCCTCTGCTTGACCTCTGCACACATGGGCTTTCAATGTTTATTTGTCTTTTCTCTGTCAGGTATCATAGCAGGTATCATTTCTCTTGGGAAAAATGCAATTGGGTTTATGCTGCATCAGTGCAGTTGGATTTTGTGATAAAGGCATTCCAATAAAAATGGGCGATGGGGACACAATGCATGGTGTTAGCCCTAATGTAAAAAAAAAAAATAAAATAAACTATAGGGAGCCATGGGGACCACTCAGAGCTTATGGACACAATATACTGTACCTTTCTGTGCAATAAAAAACGAAAATGGACGAAATGGCAGAAGGAGAAGTAAATGAGGAAATGAGAAGACTAATGGCGCTTTTCCACTACACAGTACCAGCTCGACTCGACTCGCTCGACTCGGCTCGGCTCGCTTTTCGCTCCGTTTTCCATTGCAGATAGTACCTCCACAATAGTACCTAGTCGTCATCATAGCGACGCCGCAAGAACCTGTCGTGACGTAATCTTCTACGCGACACACATCCGCTACTCACACACATAAACAATGGAGGAAATCGAGTCTGTTTTTTTTTATCCTCGGGATGTGGCTGTTTCTCACAGCAAGGCAAAGCGTTGTTTCAGGAGAGGCTGAGGGCAGCAAAAGAAAAACTGCTGATAACAACAGGAGAGTTTGGGAATTACTACAGAGTTCAGACTACGAGAGGAATCTGTGTTTTCAACGCCGACGCAAGAGGGTAAGTTATTATGCTAACGTTTACATATGTGTAAATACTATAAGTTACTACTTACAAAGTATTTGAACAACTTTATAGCTACCAGTATTACGTACTAAAATGTGTATGGTTTATGTGTTTCAGATCTGTTTCGCTTTGCAAAGTCGTCGCGCAGACCGTGTGTTTGGGCTTTCAACCGAGCTACGAGTGGTGGGATGTTATTGTTCCCGGTTTCACAAACGCGCAGTGGGTTCAGAACTTCAGAATGTCCAAGAAACATTTATTTACTTGTACAACAAAGTGTCCAGTGATGGAGAGACAGGACACAAGCTTCCGCAAGTGTGTTGCCCTAAAGAAGAGAGTTGTCTCATGAAAAGAAATGACTGTGATGTTACAATGGTGAAATCTATGATTCTTACTTGCTGTGCTTTGCATAACCTTTGTGAGAGTCATGGAGAGGACTATGACAATGACTGGGATGCACCTGCAGCAGCAGAGCCTGTGGTGGCAGTGGCACAGAGTGTAGAGGAGGAAGGCAGTGATGTACGAGAGGGTCTGATGCTACTTTAATTGCTAAAAAATAAATACATTATCGTTAAAAATGTTGTCTCTGCTGTTTTAAGGTTATCAGAGTATAAAATCTGAAAATACATGGTCAAACCCTTGTACAAAAGCAAACCATCAAAAAGACACTTATTTGTAATAAGTTTCAAAAAGTTTTATTTAACCACACACACAAATACAACAAACTCTAATAAAAATTCACACACAATTATATACATGTTACATGTAGTGCAAACAATACAGCAAAAATGCTGTATTTAATTACTAATATGTATACATTTTCAGTCCATTTGTAAATGCCGCTCGCTGTGTCCGGTTCAACTCCATCTGCTCCACATCAGATGTCTGCATCTCCCTCAGGACAGTCAGCTGCTCCTGCTCCTCTGTCGTTTCCTCCGTCCTGGACAAAAATTATTACAATGAATGAATTACAATAAAGATAAACGATTTCACGTTTAATTCAAACATTGTGTATGTCTGGAAAGTTATAAAAGTACTGAACAGGTTTATTAATGAATCTTGATTCCCATAACTGGGAATGCTTCCTGTTGCTATGCAAGTACATTGACGTTTATATAAATAATAATATATGATATACTAATGGGTTATAAACACGATTAATAATTAATTTAATTATATTAATAAGTGTATATAGATTCACAGACAACAGGCTAGAAGGTTTTACTTTTTCTCCTATTATTATACTGACCGGTTGCCGGTGTCGACGCTGCGGGTCCCGTTCTCGACGCTGGTCTCGGTGTCGATGGTGCCAATGGTTCTGGTGCTGTTGTTAATGCCGACGCTGCAGCCGATGCCAACGTGGCATCAGTGGGAGCCACAGAACCATTCTCGGGTGTCGAAAAGGAATCTTGAATAGAAAGATCATACAAAAGTCAACACACAACGACATAGCAATGGCAGGCAGCTAACGTTAGCAACTAGTTAGAGCTAAAAGTTAGCGGCAATTGCTATCTGTGACACAAGTTTACAGTCTTCATTGTTAGTGAGCTTCAGCTTTCCAAAAGCCAGCCTAAAGAAAAAAAAACTCTCAAGCAGAGTGCACCTACAGGATTAATGTAATGTAAACTTAAAACACTTACCGTCCTCCATCAGCGACTCCAAAAACTAGTGGCGAGTCAAGACCACCATCCCTCCCGTTGCTCGCGGTCTATGGCCGTAGATACTGTCCATCTGTTCGTACCTCCTCGTTTGACCACGGAGCATTTTTCAGAGTTGCCATAATACGTCTGGGACTGGGTAAATTATCACGCAATCTCTGGCCAAACTATTTAAAAATGGCGGGGTTATTCAGGATACTCCTTCCGTCTGGCTCTTGCAACGATGACGCGGTGAACAGTGACGATTCTCTCTGGCCAATCAGCAGTCTGTCGTGTGTTCACGTCACAATTTAGTATCGCCTCAGCCGGCTTAGAACCTCGCCGGAGGTGATACGAAAAAAAGGACCTGGAAGCAGGTACAGGTACAACTTTTACGCAGTGGAAAACCAAAAAAGGCCGAGCCCAGTCGAGGCGAGTCGTGCTGGAACTGTGTAGTGGAAAAGCGCCATTTGGAGCACAAATACAAATGGAAACCCTGTCTTGGACAATAAGATAAGACAGTAAAGCAAAAGAGCAACCAGGAGTCTTAGATGATGTTCTAGTTTTCTGCCAGCGCCAATGGGCAAAGATGACATTAGGCTGTGACACTTTCAGACTTGAGTCACTAAACCCCCCCAAGCTTTGGACGCACCATACCATACCGGTGACCATATGATCTCAAATGATGCTTTATGTAATCAGGACCCATCACTCGACAGTGACGTGTGCAGTGTGTCACATCCTTAAAAAGGGGCCCACCACTGGTTCCACTGACGTCATCATTCCCTTTCCAGAATAATCCAAATGACACCATCCAATCCACCATCCAAACAAACAAGTGCATTTCTGACTTGGTAAATAGCATGCATTTATTTTGTGCTTTCTTTGTACCTTTCTTTGGCACCCACAGCACTTTACATTATGCTTCCATTAACACACAAAAGCACTACTACCAATATTTTGTAGCCAAAAGGGTTTGTATTTTTTAAGGCTAACAATATGGAATTGTTGTGGCAAAATCCATTTACGTATAGTATTTGGATGGAGCTTTCCATCATGGAATGCTTTTGTGAGTAAGTGTAAAAAACGTATGGGCTAACAGTATAGATGAACTTACATTATTAAAACAAATCCTAATATAAGCTCTGTGATTACTATCGATTCTGAGTGAGACTGTATGCATGGGTATATATTACGGTATCAACATTTTAAGGGTGCATGGTGGTGGATTGGTTAGTGCTCCTGCCCTGGGGTTGGGGGAGCTCAGTACAGGGCAAGAGGAGCAGAATGGAGGCTGTAGATCAGGAGTTTAGAACATGTTCGGTCATTTTCTAATGCATCTCTCTCCTCCTTGTTGTAATGTGGCTGCATTACTCTCGATGTGGTATTTACTGAGAGACTCCTCCGCACCTGCCCATTAGTGATGGTCTGATTGATCGGCCATCGATCATGATTGGCCGATATTGACTAAAAATAGCTCGATCGGCGAACCCCAAAAGCGCCGATCAAAAAAGCCGATCGCGTGACGTAAATCATTCGACTTTTTCACACGTGCATGCACGGCGCGCGGCACAGGTACACAACAGCAGAGTGGAGCTTGTCAGTGGCAACATGAGCTCTCCCATCTGGAAGTTTTTCAAAGTGTCCGATAAAGTTAGCCGTTTGCAATGTATGTTATGATGAAATCCCTCGAGGTGGAAGCAAGCAACGTCATTTTAACACCACTAACATGATTAGGCATCTTAGAACATGCTATACAACTGAATATGCAGAGTATGAGAAACTAAACCAACCGTCTACAGTTTTTTTTTCTCAATACAGTTAATTTAGAGTTAGTTTCATTTCTACAAATGATGCAAACTCTGCATGATTATAGATAAAAGATTCCCATTCCCCTGCCATTTTGTGATCGGCAGTGATCGGCAGATCATGATTTTGGTGATCGGTAGTCGGTGATCGGCCCCAAAAATGCTGATCGGAGCATCTCTACTGCCCATCGCTGCAGTCAGCTCCAGTGACAACAGGTAAGGAACATTTACCTACCCCGATATACTCCACCTAATTTAGGCTAACGGTAGCTACACATCACAGTACCACAGTTCTCTAAATCTGAGCTCGATGTCTAAGGTTCTCTCCAAGATCCGGATGTGCTGCTCAGAAAACTGAATTTTAGAACTGAAATTTTCTTTGGAAAAACTTGGAAACTTACTTGGAAAAAGCACTTTCAAAGCAATTTCAAAATCGCTCTACCACCTGAGGAGCTCACTCAGCAGATATTCTCGTCAACTGCATCGGCTTCTGATGTGATCCCATCTATCTGTACTTTAACTCATCTCTTGGAGAAATCGGCCAAAAGTGACCACAGGGTGAAAATGTCCAAAAAGCAGTTAGGAAATTGAAATTGAATTGAATCTGAGCGTCTGTATGTCATCGCCACAATCCTCAACCCCAGGTAAGCCAATGTTACACATGGTTATACAACACACTAGCCTCGCTTTTGTCAAAATAGTAAAACTGCTTTATTTTTTTTATTTTTAAAAAAAGGTACAAAAATGTATACTTCCCTGAGGCACTCAAGCAGCAAATACGTAGGCCCTTTAGTAAAGTCCTCTCTGCGGAATCAGAGTCCCTGAGCGGGGCAACGGTCAGCCGCAAGGCCCCTTCCAGTTTCTGGCACAGTTCCAGGATGCACAAGAAACACCTGAGATTAACTATTTTTTTTATCATCTGTACACTGTCAACACTATAATAAAACAAACTCGTTAAGAGAAGTGAATGTTATATCAATCAGCCACTTGTTGAACTCCATTTACATTTTTAGCTTTTTCTGAACAAACCTCCTGTATTATACCTCCTGTAGTATACCTCCTCATGTTTTTTTTTTGCTATTGACACTTCATTTAAATACCTGCACTGTTCTGTTGCTGCACTGCAGCCAGCTTACAGTGGACAAAGACAGGGAAAACCACAAACTGATATGGTCTAAATGCCTTTGCGTAAACATCCTTAAATCAAAAAGCGCAAACAGCTGCTATTATATATTACTTCATATATAGCCTCTGTTGTGTTATGGCTCACTGGAGCTGAAGGGAAAGGAGTAAGCGCAAGCTGTGTCCCATTCACGTCTCTTTTGAGGACACATTTGTGTCAAAAACCCAAACCACATCTAGTATTGATTGACTGGTAGCTTAAATTTGACACAATAGTGTGTTACAAGTCTCTATTTTTGTAGGAGGAGCGCGCAGACAAGCTGTAGCCTACCACAGGCGAGTTACAAACCAGGAATGTATTTGGGTCTGACAGAACTGTGACAGAACACCAGCTCACCCTCAAGAGAGCAGTCATTACAGATAAACTAAACTTTGTTCAGAAAAAGTCTAAGTGTTGACAGTGTACAGATGATAGATAATAGTTTAGGTGTGCTTGTGCATCCTGGAACTCTGGCTGTGACACAGGTTTCTTTAGGCTAGTGTTAGGGCTGGGCGATAAGACCCCCCAAAAAAATCTCAGATTCAAAATAATTGTTTTATCTACTTAAAATTAAATTGTAGACTGCATGATTAAGCGTTTCTTTTTGGTATTTAAGTGCAAACAAACCAGCCTGAGAGTGTCTGAAAACAGGCTCTGTTATTGTGAACCAAGTAGATCACTTTTCCCAGGCTTCATGTTCAATCACAAATAAAAGTGACAGAATGGTGGAGATGAATTTGGTACGTTTTATTGAAAAAGGCTAAAGTAATTTCTTTCTTAAGTGGGGCCTGTCCTTGGCAAACTTGTACAGTTCACTACATGTGAATGACTTATCAGGAGTAGAGCAGGACTAGAGCAGGACTGAACCAGGACTAGACCAGGACTAGAACCAGAAGCAAACCAGCGCTATACCAGGACTGAACCAGGACTAAACAGGACGAAACCAGGACTGAACCAGGATTAGTCCAGGACTAAACCAGGACGTATTGTATCAGCCGTTTTATGGCTCTTAAATCATGCGTCGCACCCGTGGGGGGTGTTCTTCAGTGTAGCACTGTCGTTCAGTTTCTCTGCCGCTCTGTGTCTGCGCTGCCTCGTCTCCCCCTCCTTCTACTATGTAAAAGAAATACTTAAAACATTCACTAAACTAACTACCAAGAGTGAAAAAACAAACAAAAGTATGAGCAGTGAGCAGGACAAAATAAGCTCAAACGCTGATATATTTTGTTTCCAGGGTTGAAAATTTGATTTCAACTTTTTTTAATGAACTAATATAGACCCACAGCCTGGGAACATGCTACAGACATGTAGTTTGTTAAAACTGCTCAAGATAAAAAGTGTAAAGAGAGGGTTTTATAAACAATGTTTGGCCTTGATTCTTTTTGTTTTAAAAGCCTTTGAGTCTGGGATTTTGGGGCTAGTTAAATAAAAAAAAATAATAAAAAAATACTGACACAATGAGCAGCTAAATGTCATCTAAAATGCACCAGAATTCAGGGAATTACATCATTTTTAATGAAAATTGTATGGGGGAGGAAGTTGTGATTTGCTTTTACGATGAAATATACTAGATTATTTATAATGTGAAAACATGCATGTTGGTTATATCATTTACAGTTTTTAAATATACATTTAAATTTATTTTACACACTCAAAGCATTATCACATTTTTCTTCAATATCGAGCAGCCATAATACAAATTATTATAGTATTCACACGTATTTAGTTTGATTGCCATGAATAGAATTTATAAATGCACAGCCATGTACTTGCTGTATAATAATGATATTATAGCTTACTTAGTAATAAATATCAATAATTATTTTTTCATCTCTTTTTCAGTAAATCATCACAGCTATGGACAGATGTTTCATGTTCCACTGAGCAAGCAGCTGAGTTTTCAGAGAGCATTCCAAAAAGAAGACTTATGTTCAGAACTTTTAGTTAACTTTTAGTTTAAGTTAAGTTGCATGACTTAAAGACAGTGTTTTTGTATTATTTTTATTAATTTAATGTATGACTTAGTTTTGATACTTTAAAACGTAATTTGAAAGTAATTAATTTTATATGTTTTTGCATCTCAGAAAATGCTTTATTTAAAACCCCAAATGAATTGCACTTAAATGCACTTTATTTTTATTATTCACAGTACAAGTACAGACAGAGAAACAATGGGTAATAACTAAATGTTTATTTTTGATGTATGCATTGCATTCTATGCATTTTAAAATTATTAAATTAATCGATTAAATTGTCGGTAGCATACTCGATTACTAAAATATTCGATAGCTAGTAGCTACAGCCCTAAGCTGCATATTACAGAATTATACAGTCAGAGCTCAAAAGCCTGGCAGGAGCGGGATAAAGATGATTATGTTTCAGGCAGATGTTGCGGTATCGTTCTAGTATAGGTACAAACAGAAACAAAAACCTGAAAGGCAGCTATAAAGACTATCCCATTATATCATGCAACAAATTAGGATGAAAGACGGGATTTTATTAAATTCAAGGACTTCAGTCAAAGATGCCAACGACAACATTTATGAGCGTGTGTTTTGAAGGTTTTAAGTAATTAAGACTGCAATTAGCCTCTGCACACACACACATACAGACAGAAGAGACAAGCTGGCAAAGAGACTGATATAAATTTACTGATATGAACATGGACGTAATAAGGCATGGGATGGTATGATAACCTTGAGGAATATGACAGCATTTCAGTTACAGCACATGGGTACAAGTGGGTACAAAAATGAAGTACAAAAATCTAGTACGGTGCTTTTTAAGAATCCAGACACACGGACAGTTAAAATTTCTAATAGAGCATATGCAAATATTTACAGGTGATATCAGGGTGGAAGTCTCATTTTGCCTTAATGCAGCTCTATACTTATTTTCATTTTTATTTTTTTTTATTTTAAACATAGTGCTGTAATTGGTACATCCCCATGACTGCTGTAATAAATAGTTGATCCAACAGCCAATTTGATAGCACAAATGTTTAAAGACATGTTGAACAAACACTTGGGTTGGCACTTTTGGTCTTCTCAGCTCATACTACAAGAATTCTATGGATTTATTGAAAAAAAAAAAAACCAATTACATTATGAACCAAAAGTCAGTAGTACAAATACAAGTTAGTTGGGAGCCAGAATTCCTTACATTAAAATTTACTACACCAAAGGATCAATGTATAATAAATAAAATATCACGTTTTCTTTATAATTGTTTGTCAAACCAAACAGCACATGTGACATGGCAGTGGAGGCAGGGTTTCAGACCAGCAACAGAGAGACAAGTAACAATGATGGTCCTAAATAAATAGTCACCTGACCTGGGGCTAGGGATGGCTCGATACCACAATTTTGGCTTTGGTACGATACCACAATCTAATACCTCGGTATCGATACTAAATCGATACCACAGGTGACAAATAACCAGCCTCAAAAGTGAAATTAATTGAAACAATTTTATAAAAAAAAAAAAAAAAAAATGCTTGAAACTCTGCTGCACCAAATGTACAAACCAAAAGTATAAAAATGTTCACACACAAAAAAAAAAAAATAAACCTACAGCCAAGCCAGGGAACATACAGTAGGTTAAAATTTGAAAAGATATTATTAAAATAGTTTAATATCTTCATATCTTCATATATTCAGTCTTTACTCCTTATCACATATTGCAAAAAAAACAAAAACGTATGTAACAAACCAAAAAAACCTAGAGGGAACATAAGTTAAATTTTGATTTTGCAGACAGAAAAAAAAAAAGTGTTCATATCGCCACTTCTTTATTTTTTTGAGAGCTCCTTTGACAGCTGCAGATTTTTGGACAGGAAAACTAATGTGTCAATATTGTCACTTGATAGTCTGGATCTTAGTGGGCTACAGATGCTTGATTCATGCCTTTTCCACCAAGAAAGTGGATTTTCTGTGGCATTGGTCTCTTCCATGCACTTGTACATTTGGAGTTCTTTGTTCAGTCTGTCAGCTGGGTTCTCTAGAGATTCTCTCCTCTCTAGCATGTCATTCAAGCACATTTGAGCCTTCGTGTTTACCGTATCTTATAAGTAGGCTATGTGCGCTCTGTGTTGTAAATAAAAGTCTAAATTAAATCAGTTGAATTAGCCAGGTTTGAAGTGTTGCCTCCCGTTGCTACACATGATTTCAAACAGCGTTTGTACAGTAAAAAGGCACAAAACACTGGAGCGAAAAGAGTGGACTCACTAAAGGTCAGGATGTTGCAGTCTAGTCTGACCACTAGATCATCGGACTTCATCTCCTCCCATGTGAGCCATTTGTGACCTTTATCTCACAACCTCCAGGTCACTTCTTTTCTCTGCTACTCATATCCTTCAACACCTGCAAGTAGGGCTGCTCAATCATAAACAAAAAAAAAACATCAGTTATTTTGGCTAAAATTGACTTTGGAAGTATATTGGATTTATTTAATAAAATAGTGAATTCTACTTAATATATATATATAAAAAAATATATATATATATATATATATATATATATATATATATATATATATATTAAAATGAATAAGTAACTAGCTTAAAAATAAACTAATAATGTAGATAAATAAATAAGATCAACAATTTGATTGCATTTCTACAATCTTGTGGAAAACAAGTACCAAGTAATAGATAAAAACAAGTAAATAAAATAGAATAGAAAAGATTTTGACCAAGATAAATTCACATAGCCTATGAGTGGTGTTGGTGTACACCAGGGGTGTCCAAACTTCTTAGAAAGCAGGCCGCATCTGATGAAAGGAAAATTTCCAAGGGCCGACTTTTGATTCTTTTTCACAGGTGCAGGTTTTAGTTGGATTTGAATGGGTTTTAGTTGAATTTGAACAGGTTTTTGTTGGATTTGAATGGTTTTTGTATAAAGCTGCTGCTGTTTATCTCTGAAGCTGAGGGCCACATGATATCTCACCTAGTGCCATTGGCCCCCGGGCCGGACTTTGGGCATGTCTGGTGTACACACAACCGACAAATTGACTTTTCATTGTAAATATTATTTGCTTGTTTAATAAAGTCTTGTCTGAAACTGTATATAATGCTGTCGTCTTGGCCAGGTCTCTCTTGAAAAATAGATTTTAATCCCAATGATGTTTTTTTTACCAGGTTAAATTGAGGATATAATAAAAAAAATAAAGCCAGCGGACTGAAACTTGCCATATTTGAATGTGACTCCCCTAAATATTCACTGTTCAGCTGAACTCACCCATGGAGTTTACGGCATAGAGGCACAAACTACGGCAAAAAAGAACATTCATCGAGCAGAAAATTACAGACAAATACTCCAAGATGAAAGATTATATTGTTTTTTTTGTATCAAACGTGACAAATAAATTAAAGGCAAAAATATTTAGGAGCCCTCAATTTTCCCAAGACCGACTCCTAGACCGAGCCCCGGACCCAGCGTCGCTATAATCCAGCCTCAGTGGAGGCAGCGGGGGGCACCTGCCGAGTTCGATACTTATTTAAAAAAATTAAAAGTTTTTTGTTTTGTTGCCCTTTTGCAAATTGTGTTTTCCATAAAAAGAAAAAAGAAAATAGACTATAAATTAGGGCTGGGAATCGATTAAAAAAAATTAACAATTAATTGTGTTTTCCCCCAAGCTTGTAATCATCAATATTTAAATAAGGGCTGGGCAACGATTAAAATGTTTAATCGCGATTAATCGCACAATGTTCTGTGATTAATCGCGATTAATCGCATTATACACAAAATTTAATAATGAATTCAAAATTAGTGTACTGCATACATTTTTAAAGAACTGCTATATGAACAAAAGTGCAATAACATTTGGTTTTCACTTTAAACAACACTTTAAACAAATAATGTGCTTTTTACAGCAGTTAAAACATTTCTTGTAAATCTGAACTTAAACATTAATGTAATCAAATTAAATATTAAAACCAAAAATATTTGCCACTGACAGGGCATTAATATTTTGTTTAGTTGTTATAGAAAAACAAGTTATGTCCAGAGCTTCAATCATAACATTATAACAATATAAACAATATAAATGTCTCTTGTGTTTTCATTACAGTCAGAGCATGTGAATGCAGTTCCGCGCGTTTCACACACTCTCCCTTTCACTTGCCAAACTCAAGGGTGTATGGGTAATGTAGTCTCTGCTCTTGGTGGACGAATTAGGAAGCGCATTGTGAAGGGCGCTCTGGAAAGCGGCAGAGCAGGCAAAGGATTAAAACCTCTATTAAAACAGATGTCGAAATGAGCGTACCAGTACGCTAAAAGCACGCTCTGGGCGCACGGAGAAGTGGCGGTACTGAGTACAGGTGCGCATCGCCCACTTAAAGCACTGGATGAGGGCGACTCATCGCGCTCATTCGCCTTCACCATACTAATCGGCACGCTAACGCCGAGCGATAAAATAATTGTCGGCGTTAATTCATTAATGCGTTAACGCGATAAAAACGCGTTAACTTGCCCAGCCCTACTATAAATAGGTTTGTTACAGAGTGGACCTCTAGCCGACAGCAAACGATCTGTTGCCGCAGCAGGCTCAGTTTTTAGCCGCAGCTGGACCCGGCGTTGGGCTTTGAGCCACGGCAGCTCAAAGCAAGGTCTGCGGCTTTGAGCTGCCGCGGCCAGCTATGGCGGAGCCCAGAGTCTGAAATGGATTTAGCTAGACAGACTGAGATGTGTCGGATATAGACAGCTGTCTACTATTAATGTTGTGTTTGAGCAAACGTTTAATCAACGTGCGTTCACAGCGCACTGACAGACACACCTGTAACACTGTCCCCGCTTTACAACACTGGGATTAGAAATTAAAAGTTAAACTTAGGTCATCTTTCTCCAAGTTGTCTAATAACAACACGTTTGTTTTGCTTAAATCAATGACAACTGACATTAGCCTAGCGTTTCCTGAGTGTAAAAGCAACCCCTAATAAAAGAAAATATACAGATTGCTGAAAGCATGAGCTGCACATGACCCTAGAAGTAGATAAAACAATGCTCAGCTCGGTGCTGACTTTAAACTTGCATAGCCTATACTCACACCCCCTCCTGACCTGGGATTTAAACAAACGTACGCCCACGTTCATATTGATAAATGTCAAAGATTGTGTGGAAATGGTTGTACATCCAATTTTTGGCTATATGCACCTTTGATAATGTGACAAAATATTATATTATATTAATATTATATTAATCAATAAGTTTAGTTTTATTAAATTATTTATTTTTTATTTTGTTTGAAAATTCGATTATTGCACAGCCCTACCTGCAACCAATGGCTCAATCTACATGCTATAGCTAATGGTAAGTAAAAAGCATAATTACAATGCATTATCTTTTATTAGAAATAAATGTATGATTGGCCAAATATGCTTCCCCATTAGCCTTTGAGAGCTATTATAAGAGTCTAATAGCTGAGATCTTAATGTGCTGCTAATTAGCCTTATGAGCCATTCACACTGTTATTTGCTTCTGCTTAGGTGAACATTTAGCCTCACTGGACTTAGACGAATATATAAGCTAGTGGACATAAAGGTCAGAGAAAATGCCAATATTGGCATTATGAATTTAGCAACAAACAAATAAGCAACGTACAAGAGCCAACTCATGGAACTTGAGGAAGCTGTCAGACATGTTGAACTGTTCAAAAAATACAGAGTGACAGCTTAGCCAGTATGATAAATAACATATTATGCATATGCCCACAAAATGAAAGCCAAACAAGTGATTTATTTTGTGACAAGGTAACTTTTTTCACCTTCTTAGTCTGACGGGGTTGGGCATGCACTTTTCACAGTGCACAGTGCAAATAATAACAGCACCAGCATGAGGTGTGACTGCTTGTTAAAGTAGAGTTGCCACTCAAAACAGAAATAAAGACAGTATATCTAATCAACTTTCTTTTCAATATGATATAGTGTGACATAGTGTGCATTTACAATGCAACTGCAGCATTTTGTATCTCTGTTTGTATCACACCACACCAAAACGTGTCTTGATCCCTTCATGAGGAGACATCCATGTCAAGGACATGTCATCTTTCCTTCTTTGTAGTGTCACTTCTAAAAGTGAGCTAGCTTTCCTTTTTGGAGAACAGAACTGCAACATCCACAACACATACAATACAATTCCATGTTATTAAGCCCCAATACAAAGACACCAACGCACAGGCAAAAAGTCACAGCATATGCAAAAACATGAACATACAAACATTTTGGTTTTGAACTAAATTAATGTTGAAGTATACAGAGGTTCCACAATAAAGTGTAAGTTGAGTTAAAATACAGGACATTAGTCGGTTCAAGTCTCCTACTCCCTCTATGTGAATGATGGATGTGCATTCTTGCTATACTAGAGCCCCGATGGACTGAGAGTGGACAAACAATAGTTTAATATTTTAATGCCTTTAGTGGCTATCATGACATGCACGCTGTAGCTTGTTCATGCTTTTATGTGTTGAGTATGTAATGTATGTGTTTTGTAAGAGCGCAATCACTCTTTAGTCTGCATTGTTAGTTTTTGCATGTGTTGTGAAGAGGTTTTCTATTTGCTGGTGCTGTCTATTTGCAAGCTTTTTACTTTATTTTTAGTCCAGTTAGGGGGAAGCAAAGCCTTTTAACTGAAATTTAATGAATAACTGCTATCATGACAACAGTGTCTTGGTATACTGTGTTTGACTGAGAAAATGTAAAGCAGAAAAAGGTGATTATGTGACATTCTCTTGATAAATAAATCCAGCTAAAAGGCTATGTTAACATAACTCAATAATTCATAACCATTTTGATCAGGCTTATCTAACAAAGATGCACTCTGCGGCCATAAGCATACTCTTCCACAGGTCAAACAGGGTAAATGGGAAATCTGTGAAAGAACTGCCTGCGTTTCTGTCTGTTCTGCACTTTTCTTTTTCAATAAGGCAACGCTATGATGCTATGTTTTTTTAACAAAAAGTCACACAACCACATAAGTTCATAATGTATTAAGAGGTTCTATGCCAGTGATGTATGAAGAGCCTATATAAGATAATAATAGGAACTCAGAAATCAGAGACAGGGAACAACATCTCCATCCACTCAAAGTAATCTAATGCCCTAAAGTACCTAAACCAGTACTTGTGCATGTTTGGGTCTGCATATGTATATTTGTGCTTTATGGAGCATTGTGTGGTAATGGTGTCTATAAAAATAAGAGTGTGAAGTCTTATCAGCCAGAAAGCCCATTCTGAAATAGGGGGAATATGCCACCTCATATTGTCTATAACAGCGTTGCTCAAATGAGGGTACGTGTACTCAGGGGTACTTGAAGGGATCTCAAGGGGTACGCAAGATGAAAGAAAAAGTAACCTAACAATAACAAAAAAATAGCCTCCATGCAAAAATGTCTTAAAAATAATAAATATGTTTTTACATGAATTTATACCCAGTAAGCCTAATACTGTACACTTCATTATCCTTAATGAATCCTCCATCGCGGTGCCTTATATCGTGTGGCGCGGCCGCAAGGATCTCTGTGTCCCTCACAGAGTTCCACACTGGGATACAGCGCTACATTGCTCTTTTCCTGAGAGAGGGGCATGTTTACCATCTAACCTGGATGCGCTGATGCGCTCTGGGTATGCACAGACAGCGTGAGGAAAACACAGCCAAACACAAGCGCATCGATGCGTACCTAGGTTCATACTGGTTCTAAACACACTGATGCTTCTCTTCCCGAGGCTGAGAGCTCATAGCCTCATACCATCGCAACAGACCAGGTATTAGCTGTAAACTATGTCCTAATTTTGTGAAGAAGCTGGTCTGGAGAGGGCTGTAACTTGGTAAAAAAAAAAAAAGAAAACTTACTTTCTGCAGCTGTGATAATATCCTTCACATACTAATCAAGGTAAAGTCCGCTGTATGTGTCTGAATAGTTTGTCATGATGCTTTGTTCAAGTGCACTCTGTAAAATCTAGTGCTATCATCATCATACACATTTAGTTACAAAATATACCTTCAATGCAGGTTTTATAGTAACACACCTTCCATGACATTTTTTTCAGTGCTTCTGGAAAAAAACTGTTTTACAGTTTGGTACTTGGTCTGATCACTGTAGTTTAAATCTCAAATTTTAGAGCTAAGGAACAAATATATCATAAATGTAGTTATGGATTAATGACATTTGAAAAAAGTTTAAAATGTTGAAATAAGTGTTTTTAGTTACAAAGTTATTTCAAAGAATGTCTACGGTTAGGCAAACAATCTACAAATGTAGACGTTTCGGGACTGTTGCTACTCTACCAAGATGTGGGCGCTCAGTCAAAATTAAATCAAGAGCACAACAAAGACTCATCAATGAGGTAAAGAAACAACCCCGAATGACAGCCAAAGATTTTAAGGGATCACTGGAACTTGCTAATATCTTGGTATGAGTCAACAAACATAAAACACTGAACAAGCAGGGTATCCATGGCAGGACACCACAAAATGAGCCACTGCTTACTAAAAAGAACATTGCTGCATGCCTGAAGTTAGCAAAAGAGCACATTAACAATCAATAGCAGTATAAGTGTTTTGTGGACTGATAAAACTATTTGAACAAAAACACAGTGCTACATCTATTGTAGAAAGAGCACGGCATTTCATCATGAAAACATCATCCCAACTGTAAAGTATGGTGGAGCAAACATCATGATTGAGTATGTCTGTACGTCAGCTGAAACCGCGTAGAAGGTGGGTGATGCAACAGGACAATGACCAAAAACATCGGAGAAAGTCCACAACAGAATGGCTTCAGAAAAACAAGGAGTGGCCAAGTGAGAGCCCAGATCTCAACCCAATAGAGATTGTATGGATTGACTTAAAAAAGGGCCAAACACATGAAACGTCCAAAGAATATGATAGAGCTAAAGCCATTCTGCAGGAAGAATGGGCTAAAATTCCTCCTTAACAATGTGCAGGTCTCTTCCACAACTACAGGAAACGCCTGGTTGAGGTGATTGCTGCCAAGGAGGCGGATGGGTCAACCAGTTATTAATTCTAAGGGTTCACTTACTTTTTCCACTGCCATTTTGAATGTTGAAAGAGTGTGTTCAATAAAGACATAAAAGATTCGAATTGTTTTGTGTAATTATCTTTAGACACATTATGTTTGTCAATATCCTTGACTTAGAAGATCAGATCACATAAAAATATATATATATATATATATAAAAGGTTCACATATTTTTACTTGGCACTGTATATTAGATCATCATACTAAGAATCAACATATGGTTGAATAAAATTGCAGACATTAGAGGAAAAAAAAACAGAAAAGAAAGGACAGGTAAAGGGGGTAGAAGCCATTCATTGAGTGCATGGAGAATGTTGGTTAAATGTGAAGGTACTGGGGGAGTGACAGGGGAGGGCTGAGGGACTGACAAGTGAGGAGAGATGGAAATCTTTTTGCCACTCAGAAAATTAGTTATAGAAATGTTGGATGGGGACTAGTGGAGGGGGGAAAATGACTTACGAACACAGGCCATCAGTCACTGGGAAAGCAGCCCTGACACCACCGCATCAATTATTCAGATGACTACAGCTAATGAGCGAGATCCAAACAAATCACCACTGAATTCACTTTGAGAACATTGAAACATCTTACTACAGAAACCACGCCGCCATTATGGCTACTTTTAGCTGCAGTTTAAGTAACACACAAGTGATGGAGCGGTTTATATCCATCTCTTTTCAGGTAAGAAAATGTACTTAGAAGGAAAAGAGAAGAGAGGGAATCATCAGAAACACTGCAAAGGTATAGGTAAAAAAAGAGAAAACAGAATGTCAAACCGAAAAACAAAACACAGCTAGACATAAACAAAAACATAATAAAATATACAGTACATGAAAAAGAAGTTATGAAAAAAAGATATGCCCTATCTGTGACTGTGGTGTATACAAAGCTGGAGACAAATCAATCAGTACCAGGTAATGCCACTGACACATCACTGATTGATTAGTCAATCCCAATTGTTTTGTTGTGCTCTTTATTTTTTCCAGACATGAGCCTGAATGTGTGATAATATAATGAGGCCACGGGTGGGTAACAACAACAACAAAAAACAAGCCAAGTTTAGCTTCCGCAGAGCTTGTTGTGGGGATTGCAGCTTGCTAAAGGTAGCGCTCGCTTGCTAACGCTAGCTTGTTGTTTTTACAAAAAAATATTAAATTGGTGGTATTAAACATGACATGCCGTGGGATCCTCCTCACATAGATTTGCCATTGCATGCGATGCATATTTGAATCCGTCTATCTTCTTTTGACACCGCAAAATACGCCCGGACGGCATACAAAGCAATGGCTCCAGCATTGAACTTACAGGCTTTTAAGTTACAAGTGTGCATGCCTAAAATGGAACGCTGATGCCTACAGGTGCACTACGATGTCACAGGCACAAACAAACTAGTCGACAGAATATAATATCGGCTTTAGATTTTGGCCGATATCAATAATAGCTCCAATATATTGTCCATCCCTACCTGGCTGATTTGATGGTAGCAAAAGCAATAAAATGGTCTAAATGTTCATTTACAGTTTATTCTCTGCTGAATAGGAGACAGAATAGTGCTTACACAGTGCTTAGCACTTTATATGGGCCTTCATAAGCCTCTAAACTTAGCGAGTGGCTGGGCTATGCCCTGAAGGGCCGACCTGTTTATTGTGCCGGTGTGTGCAGGGGGCCGGCTTCTCATTATTCCATCCACATACTTGACTGGTCCCAGGTCCCTGGGTGGGGTAGCAGCTCACTTTGCAATCTATATTTCTCCAAAGATATCCTACTACTCTCTAGATGCGTGATATAATTCTCACTCCTGCCTTAGACCCGCTGGCCTGGACTTTTTCTCTACATCTCCCCTGACTCTATAAGCCTAGGTACAGGAAGTGCTTACATGCGTTCTTTCTTTGTGCTGCAGTCAGCCTTAAGACAGAAACATAACACAAGCTAGATATAATATACAGCAGTGCTAGAGTTATGAACAAGTGAATATTGAAGGGATATAAATATTCTTTCCCTCTCCCTTCTTCTATTCCCCAGGATCACAGGATCCAGCAGAATTAAAACATATAATAAAACCAGGGATCCCGTACTGCTCTGCTGCTTTTCTATTTGAATACATTTTGCTGCCTGTTAAAATACATACAGGTCTGAATAAAGAGAGTTTATCAACTTGTACATCTGGTAGAGTTTACAGCACTATATCCCATGTCCTATACTTAAGACTGCTGTTTGTATCTCTTTATCGCCTATCTCCATACATCTAATCTGATTAACTCCAAGGAAGCCATTTTTTTGTACATACAACATTCTATAGGTTAAAAATAAAACTTCTCTGAACTGTCAGAATCAGCATTTTGGGAAATATAATTTTCTATTCTCACAATACAGCACACCTTTGCAAAAGACTTGCACTCTGCTGATGTGAAATTTCAGTGTGACGTAAGCCCAGCTGCTTGACTCTGCCCTGTAAACAGAGCAAAGCATGAGTAGATACAAATGTGGATTGTTGGCAATTACTGCAACACAATAACACCTTCATATTCACCAGAAAACCTTTAGTTCTGGTCATTCTTTTTGTATTTCTCCCTAAAATAAACTAAAGTAAAAATCTAAAAAAAAGATCTAAAATTAAAAATGCAACATGCAAGTGTAGCGTTAGAAAATGTATTCTAATGGTGGAGCATAAACAAGGCTTTGAATGGTCACTTGATATTTAAATACAGCTGTGCTATGGGAAATGGCTTCCAAAGGTTTGAGCCAAAACGCTATTGTGTCGAAGGAAACAACGAGACGAAGGGCACAGATGGAAGGCAGAAGTTGTCAAGCTGAATACAAAGTGTTGCTTCACCATTTTGTCCGATTGCCACCTAAATAACATCTTCCTCCAACTTCTCTGCTGTGGCCCCAGGCAGGAAACTAGGTAAAGCACATTTCTCACATTAAACCTCTCAATACGCCTCCCGTGGCTCATTCAGACTATCCCATATGTGTGTGTGTGTGGTTCTCTGCAGACTGCTTGATGCTAAAGCGGTCTCCTGTGATATTACCGAGAGCCATCATTTCCTAGACACTTAAGCCACTGGAACTAACAACGTGCAAAGTCAAACTTGTGCCAGGAAGAGTTTAATGTCAGTGTAGGACTTGTTTAACTTAAGGGCTATAGAGACAGGTCCAATGCTGTAGAGCTAACTAACCCCAGCTGGACACGTTTTAGCAGAGATGATCTGTATTTAATGCCCAACATCAAGGATCGCTGCAGCTGTAAAAAAGTGCAATAGTAGTAGTGCTATAGTGCTAATTATGCTATTGTTCCCTTAATTTGAAGGAATATTTATGTGCCAATGTTGTCAGTGTGCTATTTCACTATGACACATTAATTATATATAAATATAAATATATATATTTACCTTTTAAGCTTCCAATTATTCATTCATTTATTCTCTGTCAAATGGTTTCCAGCAAAAGTTAATCTGTCGATTTATTATCCGCTCTGCCCTTCTTTCATCCAATTGACATCTTTACTATCATTACCTTCAAATATTTGTCCACTTGTCAAACTCAGACTGCACTTCCATTCAATTATTGAAGACATAATTTGTCTAGCAATTGTTGTCTGATACAGGTCACATAAAGACCTGCTATTCATTGTGGAATATAGCAAAGTCTTGATTCTAGCTCTGACATTTAGTATCAGTCTTGTAACCAGTAAAAGTAAGCTACATTCTGAATGTCTATGTGTTAAGTACAAAATTGTTTACTAAATACTAGATAATCTGCTGGATCTACGAGGAAGGATTGTTTCAGAGGGGGGCGCAGTGGCTCAGTGGTAGAGCTGTTGTCCTTCAACCGGAAGGTTGGTGGTTCGATTCCTGCTTTTCCCACAGTTCATAAGTGTTGTGGTGTCCTTGGGCAAGACACTTAACCCTCCTTGCCTCCAGTGATGTTCCAGCTGTAACACTGGTGTATAGAAGCTAAATGTAAGTCACTTTGGATAAAAGCTTCTGCTAAATGAATAAATGTAAATGTTCAGAGGCTACAGGTCTGGGAAGCAATGGAGGAACAGGAAGTTGTTGTACAAGCCGTTTTGTTTCCAGGAACAGGCCCAGCACCTGATGACCTCTTCATCAGAACGATGTTTACTCAACAACTTAGACATTCTGTATTTTCTGTTTTTGAACAACAAAGAGCAGCCAGTGGACGTATGAGATCAGTGAGCTGCAGGATGGAATGCCACAAGAACTTCCTGACTGCCATAATTGACTGTACAATTAATCAGTCTATGGCAGAAGAAGTCTGATTCAAGTAATTTGAAGAGACCCAACAATTGAATTTCCTCTTGGTGATTAATAAAGTTAAAGATTCAAGATTCAAAGTGTTTATTGTCATGTAAACTGAATTGATTTAAAGAAAACATTTTTTTTTTTTTTTTTACAAACTCACAAAAATCCACCTGAAATGCTTAAGGTATTCCCAAGCCGAAATCTGGCCTAACCTTCCTATGTAACCAATGATGTGGCAGTACTGACGGGTACTCTACAAACGTAAAAAAAAACATGACAAATAAACTGCAGTGATTATCCAATTACCGACCAGTTATTCATTTAAAGTACCTGCCCTTTTGCAAATACTTTCGTGAGCCCTCCCAGATGATACTGTGGAACAGACTATGTTCTGTGTCAGGTTATAAAACTACAGCATCAAAGACTTAATTTTTTTCTCACTTTACAACTATTCAGATACATTACACAGCCTAATAATATATATTGCAGCAGACTAAAAAAATAAATATCTAAATTGTTCAGTTTATTTTACTAGTGTACAGTATAGCCTACATAACAGTATTGGTGTATGGTAGAGAAAAAAACAGAATCTTTTTTTTCACAGTGGTGCAAAGTCGTCCTGTAAAGTAATCTAAAAATGATAAATGGTTGAAACAGGTGTGAAATTAATGCACAGAGCCATTGTTATCCATCATCAAAACAGCAGGCCTTATCTATAGAAAAAAAAAGAAAAGAAAGAAGTCAGCACAAACTACTCATGCATACATAACAGATTTGTATGGCTGCTGTGAAATTACCAATAGCAAAGAGTATAGTCACTTCTACAAGTCTATAAAATAATCGGACATGCTAGTGAGCAGCCCTTGCAGACTTATGACGTGTCGATACAGAGCAGCTTACTTCCTGTTTAGCTCCAACAATGCATGAGCCACTTTAATAAACTAGCTACACATACACTCTTAACAACTACAAGAGAAACAACGTTGCTTCGCAGCTGTACAACATGTATTCAGCATTAACTGTGGACAATAGCTAACGCTCAGTTGGTATCACTGTGAACATCCTCCACATCAGTTTATCAAAATAAAATGTATAAACACTGGATTTACAATGGAAAAAGTGTGGGGTGCCTTTTCAATGCCGAGTATTAATGTAAATGCTGCTTGTAAAGTTCATTTTAGGTTTAATTTTAGCCAGCTGTTACTGTTTTTGAAGTCAGCTGTTTAAGTTCATATGTATTCTCTTATAGGAACACAAAGGCCGGAGCTATAGTACAAACCAAACGCGATTATTGTCACTATTTACTGAATGCTTATTTAATTTACAAGAGGTGAATGTAGATAGCTGTAGATAGTCTGACTCTAACCGAGCATCCAGTAGCAGCTTCACAGCAGCTATAGTCAGCCTTGGCGTACATTAGCCTGTGTTGTAAAGCCAAACCTTGCAATCAAAAACGTAGATTTCTGTGGTTACCTCCTTTTTCTTCTGTCCTCCTCCGGGTGGTAGACATAGCAGAATAAGGAGAAAAGCAGCCAAAACTGGTGGATTTGCAAACGACTTAAACCACAGAGACGCCATGACGGAAGGATGCTTCGAATGCGATACACGGCCGTCAACGGGATTGGTTTCAGAAAAGACCAATCAGAGACAAGACTGTTTTAGAGCGGAGGCCCATGGGTTTTGTAGTTTATATGGTGAAATGCATTTTTAATGTAGACAAAAAAATGTAATATAGAAGTCTGCTTGTGAATTAAATATAAATGTCTTTATTTATTGACTATTGTAATTAAATGTGTACATAAAATACACTAATTACGTTTTGGTAGAAATAGTCAACTTGGAAACGTGGGCATGAGGCTATTTTTATTAAATTGATATTAAACATCCTCCTGTCATACCATTTCTATTTTAAAAAAATAATAAAAGTTTAAAAAGTATTTTCAATTGTTTATCTTTTGTTTAATTTGGTAAATATTTAGTTGATCAAACTGCTGAATACCCTGCATTTCCCCAAGATGCATATCCATGTTGTAGATTGAGAGTAATCCTGCTGTCAGACGAACTCACAAATAAACCAAAAAAAAGACTCTTTTCATTACCTCCGTGGCAG
Organism: Perccottus glenii; assembly: GCA_024416835.2. Lineage (NCBI taxonomy): Eukaryota > Metazoa > Chordata > Actinopteri > Gobiiformes > Odontobutidae > Perccottus > Perccottus glenii. Next base: position 21,588,385 of record CM044549.2, read on the forward strand.
AGGTAATTAAAACTGATTCTATTTGAATACATTAAACAGGAATCACATTTAATAAGACAAGCACACAAATGAACAAAGGTTAGCTAGGGAAATTACTATTTACGTATGAATGAGAATTTGTCACACAAACTTTCACATCTCATTCTTTTTTGTATAAGTATCTATTTCTCTGGCACCCAAACACACATGCACAGTGTTGAAATGAAATGCATGTTGGAATATTAACGCCAATGCACTGTGAAACAATCAGGACATGTTGCAGCCTTGTTAAACGACCGTTCATTCTCCACATAGCAGCTCAATCATGGAAACATTTTTAATCTTGCAGAGCCTGGCAGGAGAATATGTCAAATGATTCACTTGCATTTAGCTGCTGTTGCTGTGGGAAAATCAAAGTGCAGTGGTGACATTATAGGAAATACTAATTTCCCATCAACTCTTTATTCTTTAGTGAGATTCCAGTCAATTACGCCTTTCTCCAGATCCTCTTTTCCTCTGTTATCTTATCTGTTATCTGGCCAATACTTACACAAATTTGCTGTGAAACATTGAGCTGCACACCAAGAAACATGTGACCCTTCTATGAGCTCACCCTGCAACAAAAAAACAGCTGCACTTTGAAGCAGAGAAGTTGAATAAAGCTCCTATCTGATCACTGCCTAAAGAAACACTGTATGTGAGAGAAAGAATAGAGGTAGGGAGGGAGAATGAGAAGCCTGTTAGTCAGTGGGCACTACCACACAGCTGCATCACAACACCCTCTTCAGAATGGTATTACAGACATAACAACATCCACAATTAAATACGTTTCTCCCAATCTTCATTACTAAAGGTCACATATATCATCATACAATTATACATTTGTGTCAACCAGTAATGCTGGTTGGTTGCTCTAAAAAGATGGGCTAATAAGACAAGTTAAAAGCGACTGAATAAAATTACAGGAGCTACACATGCTATGTAACATGAGCACAGCACAAAAGAAGAACATCATGTAAACTGCTTTACAGCTATCTCACATAATGGAAGTGAGGACACTTCCATTATAATAAAGGAAATAGGCTGTAATTTGAGCACTTTTATCACTATACAAACTAACCAGACAAATATATTCACCTAAACCAGACAGAAATAGCTTTGGTAATTTAATATATTCTTAAAACATCTAGCCTACTCAAATTACCAGCACTGCTTTAAAAGATAGGATGTGACATAAGTACAGTTAGGTCTTTGAAAGGTCTTTCAGATATCCCAAAATTTGCTAAACTGACAGAGTCAAGGAGACGTCTTCAAAAAATGTTAATAATTTAAAATGTATATACCGGCACCCTAAAGAGAGAACCCACTAGTACAAAACATGCAGACTGTTTTCAATCTCTTACTGTACAACACATACAGGTGAGGTCCTCTATCAAGTAACTAGAATTAGCATTGGTATAGGATAGCAAACAAACAAACAAACAATCAATCAATTAAAAACAGAGTATTATAATGCTGGGGAAGCACACAGTCAAAAGGCACATTGCAGAAGAGAGAGATGTGTGATGTCATTTCCAGCTGGTACAGGTCTGAGTGCTTCCATGAGAGGTCACCTGGTCCCTTACAAAACACAACAAGTAAACTGAAAAATGATTAATTGCCCGACAGCACTGAGTTTATCGAAAAGAACAAGAGATGATGAATGGGAGGGGGTTATTTAGTCAACAAAGACCAGCAAAGAGCAAAAAGCAAGAGATAGGTTGAGCGAGTGCAACATCAAAAGGGAAGCAGAGGGAAAGCAGTATGAAAGGACTGCAGTGGGGATGAAAAGCAAAAATGCAAAGGAGGAAATAAAGGCAGTGGAGACGGCTGTTGGACAAACAGTGAGAGAAAAGTGGAGTGTGAGGCATTCATTAATATGATGTTCTTTATCTCGGACTGACTCTCTCAACAAATGTTCCTGTGTTCGTGAGTGTTCTATTCAATATGCCTATTGCTGTTTGTGAAAGGCAGGCATACTGCACTTCCTTATTATGTGTACATTTGTGGTTTAATTTATATACAAATGCATTAAGAAAAAACAAAGCCACCAAGCCCATTACAATAGGTTAATTATGGGACACACTAATAGTTCTCACTTTTAATGCAAAAGAGGAAGGCAAGAAAATATAGCACTCTGATTGCACTTTTTATACAGGGCACAGAAGCTTTGTGTGACTACAGCTTGTTAATATTCCTTCCTACTTTACAGATCTTTTTATATGTAAACTTTGATTTATTTTTTTTGTGGATTAAGAGCATTTATTAACCACTGCATATATGTCATACACAGCTTCCAACTTCACAGACATGACATCATATTTTTTATAATTTGCAGTTTAAGATTTTTGGGAGATTTTAAATGTTCTTATATTGAGCATGTTACAGCATTGATTACAACGGCACAAACAAACCACTCAGATCAAATAAATAGACTGTAACATCTTAGTATTTTAATAAGAGTGACACTGACTACATTTTTAAAATGCCATAAACATTGCAGCCTCTAGCGGTTTATTTTTCATCTGATAATCACTGACAAATTACCATTATTGGACCTAATATTAGCCAGTATCCTTGTTTCATAATGCTGGTGTGTTAAATTATACTGTATTGACAACATTAGTCATGTTACACATTGGCATATGTAGGTGTCATAGTAAAAAACAATTAGGTGAAGTTCTAATCATATAACAACATGGTCAGTTGCTATAGTTACATAATAACTGTCTCTGAGTCAAGAACCCTGTTTTCTATCAAATAGAGGCAAGCTGTTAAAATAAACTGCACAAGTTTGCTTTTTGCACAGTATTGAAATGTGTGGGCATCACAAAAAACAAAAAATAAACAAACAAAATTATACAGATGAGGAAATAACCCATGTATTTGTCTTGTCCAGATATAACAATTTTAATCAGCCACAATGTAGTTGAATGCAAACTGATTTACAAAGGTACACCGCAAAGGATAACACAAGTATGTTTTTTTTATTGTCATGCAACATGACCCCAAGTTACATTTGATTTGTGAAATTAGATAGAACATCCAAAAAGTACCTCAGTCATAAGGTAACACTGTAATAAAAATGTATTAAATGTAAAAATGTATTAATAATGCATTTAAGAAATGGGGGCACCTCATTGGCTTACAACGCACATGAGTGACCTAAAACTAAAATCGAAGACCCGATATGAAGCAGTACTTGCAAGAACTTGGAATGCAATGGAAATTTTGTCTGGGGGTAACTTGTGTCTCACCTGGTCGAGCATGTAAAACCTGCAGAGGTCTTTTTTCCCAGCTCGGGCACATTATTTTCTCCATGCCATCTTTCCTCCCTCTACTACTTCCTGTCTAATTATTAACCCTGTCCATTTAAAGCCAATTGCCTAAAACATATAAAAATTTTGAACATTTTGGTTACACAACAACAGTATGAAATGGGAGAGTGGGAATCGAACCACCAACTTTCTGGTTGAAAGACAACCACTCTACCACTGAGCCACTGCGCTCCATAAGGACGATAAGACTCAACTCAAGTCTTGTCTTCTCGTTCCTTCATCAGCACCTCCTGTCCTCCACACTCCCCTGTGCTATTCCTCTTTTGTCTGCTCTCATCTCCATCCCCTTCACTGCTCTGTGCTTTGGGAAGGTGTGTGACACATAATAAAGAGCCCTGGTGGTCGGCAGGCGGCGACACCATATTATGCAGGGGACGGATGGAGACAATTTGCACCACAAGGAAGAAGAACCGGCAGACAGACAGAAGATGATACGAGAGAGAAAGTTTTGTCAGCTCATTAAAATGAATGGTAGGTAGGTAAGTTCTGCTATATGAAAATACATACTGTACTCTACTGCCTGTAGTATTTACTTCGCTACAAAATAACTACTTATAAGTTCAGAGCTTCATTCCAGTAACTGAACAGCGACCATTCACGACTTATGGATCATCCTCATATACAAGAACGAAGACTCTCTTGAACAGCTTCCCAAAAATCTATGTGTTTAAATCTCCTCAGTGGCATAGCAGCATTCTCCATTCATCTACTTGATTAGTACCACTCTCTCTCTCTCTCTCTCTCTCTCTCTCCCTACCCTGCCCCACACACACACACACACACACACACACACACACACACCTCACTCTAGCCCTGCACACATACCGGTGCGTCAGTCAGTGGGATAATATACAGCACAAACCTTCCTTCCCCTCGCTTTCCTCTCTCACTCTGTCTCTCCAGCATCATCTCTCACAAGGTCTCCCTCACTCTTTCTCTCCTCCGCCTCCCTCCCCCTCTCTCTCGCTCTCTCTCTCTCTTTCCCCTTTTCTTTCGGGGAGAGCTGGTATCTCTGGCGGTTTGCCGCATGGAAGTCGCCCAGGCAAGGCTAAAAGAATATCATCTGTGTGACTTCGGACACCACTTCAGTTCGCTGTCCGTTGTCTGCCACACAGTCCAGCACGTTGGATGGTATTCCTCTGCTCACAGGCTGTCAGGAGAGACTACCATCCCAACAACAAGCGAGAATGTTTGAGTTGATTTAGAAACAACGTCTGGATAGGTTGGGCTGTTCAGTGCGCAAAAAAGCCGCATCCCGAAGCATTACACGCGGCTTCTTATTATCTAGTCCGACGCTTTTACGTTGTCTCAGACTATCCACAGTATGGAGCCCTGAATTTTTTTCCCCCTCCTTTTTACCAATCACTAGGGGAAATGAAAGTGGAAGAGTTCGTCCTGTCGCCGTGTTGGAATATTGATAACATATAAGAATCACAACAGGGATGTGGAAGCAGAGTTTGGGACTCTAGAGAACAACTTTTTTTTTGCTCTGATCTCATTCCTTCACCTCATCCCCGGTTGTTGTGGGACTCGTACGTGACAGATTTCGCAGCACTTCCACCACTCTTCCACCGCCATGGACCGCTCCACCTCTTTGGATATAGAAGCTCTCAAGGTAAGACGCAGTTGTGAGTTGGGATTCCTCTGTGTGACTGGGTGGTCATGACTGTGACTGTAAAAAGAGACAGCTGCTTGTCTGAACGAGATGGTGATGACTGCGCTGCGAATTAAGCTTCTAATAAAAGCGCATCTTCTCTGTCTCCCCCGCTCCGCATGCGTCTCTGTGTCGACTGGGGAATAAAAACGCGGGTTCGTGCGTGAAGTGAATTTCAATCTGCTCCCTTTTGCTCAAAGTGTTGTTGTGTCGGCGAGTAGAAAGAGCTCTGGTGGGTGTCAGTGGGACGCTCGATAGACAGTAGCTACAGAAATGACTCAATGGTCCAAACCGGTCTAAATCCTATAAAGCGGGGTAAAGTGAAGGAAGGGAGCATTATGCAGTCCCAGCAGGCTTCTCTGCTAACTGCATGTTTTTGTGACTTTTGTGCAGGATCTGGGTCGCAGCTCATAGCAGATCCTCACTAGTTGTCTTTCTGGAATAGTTTTGCTCCCACCTGCTCTAATGATGGGACTTTACACTGATGCAGACAAAAACCAGGCTGTATTTAAGAGAGGTAAACTTTTTCTGGGAGGTCTGACATCCAAAAATGTGAAATTGTGTATAAACATGACTCAACCATTTCTAAATAATCTGTTCAAAAATGGTTATTAGTCTTTAGGATGTAACCTTGAGGACTAGAAGTTACATTGTATTGTCAACATCTGGATATTGCAAGTTTTTAAATATTTAGTTTTAGCAAGCGTATTCATTTAGTGAGAACCCGAGCCAACATACTGTATAATAAATGTGTTAAAGTGAATAAGAAGACACATTTCCACAAGTGCTATGTGAGAGCAACGACTTCATACAAAGCCTGTTGATGGACATGTCTTTGTACGTTTCATTATTTAAACCTGTGGCCAATTGCAACAGGACAGGATTGTAATCTTTTGGTATTGTGCTACTTAAATAAATAAAAAAAGGTTCACAGGTGAACAGTAAAAATCAATGCATAACCCAGTTTGATCACTTAAATCTTCTAATACACAAAAATATCTTGTCATGTGGACAAATGCATAGTCTTAAATCATGTCCTAGAGGAAAATAGCTGTTTGATGTAATATGTCTGCAGGTTATTGTAATGCATCAAGAGCACTTACTGAATGGCTATTGAATTTTGCCCACTCACAATCACGAAACCAGTAAGGTCACTGTCACTACATTAAAACCTCACATTAAAGGCTGCATACTGTGAGAGTTTTTTTCAGGAGACTATTTGAACAGGAAGTCGGCACTTTCTATTTAGCCTGCTATTGCTGACAAGTACCCATTAAATAAATCAGCAAATTGATGACATCCTCAATGTGTTTGACATTTCAAGTAGTAATTTATGTGAGGGGACCTTAGTGTTGTTGTGGCTATGTGAGAAATTAAAATTGACTTTGAGTGCTTGCAGATTCCAAAGATGGAGCATGTCATTTTAATAAAAAAATAAATAAAAAAACGTAACTGTTGAACCCGATCTTGACCTCAGCAAATATGCCAGTATTGATGCATTTTTCCGTAGGCCAAATAAACAAGCACATGCAATCCCCAATTATAGGCAGGAGAAGGAATAGCTCGTGCTGTCACCAAATCTTCAAAAAGTTTCTTTGACAGGTGTGATTGACAGACCTTAAGCTTAAGCTTTGTAAACATGCATCCAACCTTATTTTTAACACAAACTGAATCTTTTGTTGGAGGTTTGTCAGATAAGTTCCACTAATGGGGTGGCAGTGGCTCAGTGGTAGAGCGGTCGTCCTTCAACCGGAAGGTAGGCGATTCGAATCGCGCTCTCCCCACAGTTCATACTGTCGTTGTGTCCTTGGGCAAGACACTTAACCCACCTTGCCTCCAGTGGTGTTCCAGCTGTAACACTGGTGAATGGAACCTTAATGTAAGTCGCTTTAAATGAAAGCGTCATCTGTAAATGTAACACTGGTCAATGTAAGTCGCTTTGGATAAAAGCGTCTGCTAAATGACTAAATGTAAATGTAATGTTTTATTAAGTTTACCAGAATCCATCTTTGTGACCATAGGTCTTTGCAGTTTCAAACTTTGACACCTGTAGTTCATCACGTCATTTGTTTGAGAGAGACTGTGTATATCAAAGGATTTATCTCTTTTTTCTACCAATCCAACCGTCCATCCATCCAGCCACCTGTACATCCAACCGTCAATCTATCTGTACATCCATCCATCCATCCATACATCCGTCCATCCATCCATCCATCCATCCATCCATCCATCCATCCATCCATCCATCCGTCCATCCATCCGTCCATCCAACCGTCTATCCATCCATCCATCCATCCATCCACCCACCCATCCATCTGTCCATTCATCCATCCATCCATCCATCCATCCACCCGTACATCCATCCATCCATCCATCCACCCGTACATCCATCCATCCATCCATCCATCCATCCATCCATCCATCCATCCATCCATCCATCCATCCATCCATCCATCCGTCCATTCATCCATCCATCCATCCATCCATCCATCCATCCATCCATCCATTCATCCATCCATCCATCCATCCATCCGTCCATTCATCCATCCATCCATCCATCCACCCGTACATCCATCCATCCATCCATCCGTCCATTCATCCATCCATCCACCCGTACATCCATCCATCCATCCATCCATCCATCCGTCCATCCATCCATCCGTCCATTCATCCGTCCATCCATCCATCCGTCCATCCATCCACCCATCCATCCATTCGTCCGTCCATCCATCCGTCCGTCCATCCATTGGCTGCTTTAAATTAACACTTCTATTTACAAGAAAAGCCGAAAAATCAATAAAATAATAGATTTAAATTAATTTCTGATTTTTGACCCCTCTTTTAAAAACATAGTGTGCCTTATTCAGCAAATACTCCAGTAAGTAACTCTCAAAGTATGTTACATTATGTGTCTGGCTGTATCTGCAGTAGACGTAAAAGGAAATAAACGATGAATAGCAATTGCATTTAGTACTCTTGGAAGTCAAATACAAACAGAGTGTGCATGTGTGTGTGGATGTGTGTGCATATCTGCTTGTAAATCAGTGCAGGTTTCAATATCAATGGAGCAGTTTAAGTGCTATTGATCTTTAGTAATAGCTGCTCCATAAATTATATGCAGTATAATAACAGCCCTCAGACTGAATTTGACTCTCCAGATCTGGGATGCTATACTTTAAATGCATTAGACCTTCAAAAAGTGTATGTCACGTTGAAAACTGAATTAACTAAACAATTTTGAAATGATAAATATGTATTTGTATCACCAAGTTTAGTTGTAAAAATGTTTTATTTATTCACAATAAGACAACAGATGGAAATGAGCTCGTAAGCTATATTCAAGCATCTCTGCTTTGGTTTAATGCACATTGTATACTGTCCTAAAAAGAAAAAAAAAATCATTTATTTTCAGCCACAAGATAAGCAGCAAAAGACAAGTGTACCATAAACTAATGTTTGAGTAGATTTGCTAACTCCAACTTTAAATCAGAGTCTGATCTGATTATAATCTGACAAGCTATCAACAATTTTACACATAGTTGTCAAATTGCAGGCCAACTAGATTTTTCTGAAAATATCCATCTTTCAAAGCATGGATGGTTACCTGCCAAAGTGACTGGCAAACTACAGTAATTCCTGCAACAAGCAGGAGCCAGATGAGCCAGTATTTGGGTGGTGGCCTCTTTCCTACACTGGTTGCTCTATCACACAATTCCATTTGGTAAACGCCCAATGCAGTCCAAGTTTTGCATTTCTGGCCACTGAGCAGCTCAATTGGAGCAATTGGGGGTTCATTGCCTTTTCCAAGGGCACTTCAACAGTGGCTGCCGAGGGATGGGGGAACATTACTCATTCATTTAAAGCAGCCATCCCCAAGCCTACCTCCCTAACCTTCAGGCAAGCGCCATTCCTCATCTGTGTGTAAGCAGACCTCACCACTTGCTTGACTTTGTTAAAAGCACATAAAGCACAAGTGTACTGATAATATAATGTGCTTCATGCCGAGTTTTACATTCTGTTGTGACATGTTTGCAAACTGTCCTGTCGAACTGCTTCAGAGTAAAAAGGTTTGATGGCGCATTTCATAACATCTGCACAAGCATTTACTGCTATTTATCAAATTCAAATTAACGACTAAACCATCATAAGGAATCACTGATGAATGTTAAGTGCAGTCTAGTCTACATCACAAGCCAGTACATGGCTTTGTGCCCTACATCATATCATCAAATCATTCTGATAACACTGTAGGTTCAAGGTTGAAGTGAAGCTTGACGCTTTTTACGCACTTTTTATAATAATCAACATTAATCACCAAAGAAATAAATCTACAGCAATTAAATGTAGTTAAATTTGTTTACTGGTGAATCAACATTCTTCTCAGATATAACAAAAACAAGAACAGCACAAAAAGGGCGAGAGCAAGGTAAAAAAAAAAAACTATTCATATTCTATTTCTATTCAGTCAGACACACACAAAAAACCCACATGCACACACACACACACCAAGGGAAGTAACAAAGTGGTCATTCACATCCTTTGTCCAAATCAGTCCATTTTACTGTTAATTAGCTGTTCCTTGAAGAAAGGTCACTTAAGTTTCACCGCGTGTGTGCGTGTAAATGGAAAAACAATGAAAAGTGAATGCATCTCCACTATGTTTATTCATTTTTCTTTGTGTGCATTCTTCAAGTAGTGTTTAAAGACCTAACATCCAGTAGGGCACATTTGGAAGACTGATAACACATTGTTAATGGTGCACTGAAAATGTTTTAAAAAATATGCACAATTTCTGCATTAATGGTTATTTAAAACTAAAAATAGTGCTGCCTGGCACTATTACACATTAAGAAATCAACTAATGCAAGGTATGTGCTAAATCATTTTCCGGACCAACACTAGAAAGAATATGTTGTATCTCCAAAGTCGTAACTAAAACAGATTTGAATGAAGTGTGTCTCATGTTGGTCTTGTTAGCTGTTTGTTTAGAGTTTTTAAAGAATTCATCTTTCCTTTTTGAATAAAACATGAACCAAAGTACTTACTAAACTTTTAATACATAATGCATAAGTATTTTGCTTTAGTCTGGGCTCTGTAAATTTCAATAGGATTTCCAGAGGGCAGTCTGTGATGCTGTTGGATCGACATACAGCCAATTAGAGAACTGAAGCATTACATAAAGCCTGAACCATTGTAGATTAACGGTAACATTTGGTTGGAAAAATTTATACCAAGTGGAAATTGCTGTTTAGGTAAAGATTCCAGACCCATTTCACTTTGCAAAGTCAATGGGTATATCTGAACAGACTAAGATTTTTTTTCATTCATTTACATTTATTCTGTTCCTATTAGGGGTCTTGGGTGACTGGAGACTATCCCAGCAACTTTGGGCCTCTGCGGTTAGCTGCAAGTGGTGACACTTAGAGACAGACATTCACGCTCACATTCATTCACTAGTGATACTTTAGAGTCACCATTTGAACTATACATGCATGTCTTTGGGCGGTGAGGGGAAGCCAGAGGACCTGGAGAGAACCCACAGTAACATGGGAACTCACAACCTTCTTGCTGCGAGGCAGGAGTGCCAACCACTCTGCCGCTAAGATTTTGTATGCTTCAGTAAAACAAATTTTAGCCCACTGTGAAAAATGAACGGCAACACACAGAAAAAACAATAATACTAACATTTATGCCGGTAATCCCCAGGATGAGGCAAACCTTTTTAAATATTCTGTCACTCAGTACAAACCATTACCGCATTGCCATGACACATTCTCAATTATTTGTTTGTGTTCCAAGGCTGCAAGCTTTCTTTACATTTATTCCTAGGATCTTGCCCACGGCCACAAACAATATTAAATGTGAGAGTCAGTGCTTACGATGTGGGTGTCTTAATAATTTATTTGAGGTATTTTACTTTGCTTTTCCCACAGCATTGTGTCTAATGAGTTTTGCTGGGAAAACACCATAAATTCTGTCAGTCTTCTTAAATCCACACGTTGATAAATCTTGGCTATCTGAATGCATTTACTTGAAATGTGACTGTGACTGGCATTAAGTGTCGATTCTCAGCTCGCAGTGGAGCTTAGCAGGCCAAAGATCATGGAGCCAGATGGATGCTGTGAAAATCCTATGGCAGGTGGTGCAAAGCAGGATGTGTAGGTGGGTATAAAGTAAAAAACAGGCCTGTGGAGACTGCTACACATCCTGTCTGGGTTATTTGTTTTTTAATTGCAGAAGAAATAAGTAAAGAATATACACTTCTGGATAAAATGTGCTCTTCAACACATATTATAAATGGAGTGTAGGGTGGGGTGAACAGAAAGTAAGAAAGGATTTGCTATTACATCAGTGTCTGTGAGGTTTCTTGTTTCAGGAGTTCAGTATTATGGGATAATCAATCAGCCCATCCAACAGGTACAAAGTGATATAACAAGCTCCTCTGATTTCTGTTAATCTCTGTTTTAATCCAAAAAAAAAATAGATTAGACACTGTTTAAAGTAGACCAACAGTTTGAGTGGTTCAGTTTGACTAAAATGTCGAAATGATTTATTTAGAGCTGTAATTGTCCATAGAGTTGCCTTTTTCAACCCAAAGGGACAAAATTCCAGGATGAGAAAGAAGGCATGTGGATTCGGTGGAATATACTGGAGGTGTACCTGGGGAGGTGAAGGCACTGCGACTGGAAAGCTGTTTTGTAAGCGCAGAGAAAACATGATGGTGTTGAACTTGGCCCAAGGGATGCTCCAAGGTCTACATCACACTATAGTGGTAATAATTGCCCACATACAGACTCACACAAAGCCCTGCAGACCATCACTTTCTGTTAATAATAGCTTCTGGGGAGAAGTGTGTGCATGGATGCATTAACATATAACCTGTTCACAACAGATGCACAAACTAAAGTAAACATGTGTTGTCTTCAGGCGTGTTTACTGTGCTTCTTGGCCCCAAATCACCGCTGATGGCAGTTAGCACATACCCATATGTCCCTATAGAGCATAAAGATCCCAATCGAGCGCTCAGTTTTAAGACTGACTGACGCCTCACCTTACAAGCTGCCACTCAACCTATCCTATTTCCTCAGTAAAGTCTCAGGGAATGTGTGTGGAGCTTTCATTTCCCATGTTAGCCATCGCTAACACAAGGCAGTACTTTGTAATCTAACGAGCTGTTGCTGTGACAGGGTCCCAGTTGCACCCCAGCCATTTGACACTGGCATGTTTATACTGGACGTACAGAAGTATTTTAGTGTTAATGTGTTCTTTTTTCTTTAGTAAAAGGCAAACATAATCAAAGCAATGCCAACTGGAAAATTGACTTTTAATTATCCAAATTGTTGAACATTAAGATAAGCTTAATGTTGAAGTATATCCAGCTGTGCACATTTACATTTTTTTCTGTTACTCTTGTCATGCAACTGAGAAATGAAACTGTAATTTAAGCATGGTTGGTAAAATAATACATGCTTGATAGCCGCGAGTTTTAAGTTGTTTTCAAATGACTGTGCTTAGTGATCCAAATCTATAATCTATAGCCATGGAAACACACATTAAGGACACCAGCTGTGCAAAAATCTTACGTATTATCATGTTTATACTCAGGCAGACAGAAAGGAGTCACTAAAATACTAAAATATGGAAAAAACAAATAGATAGCTGTCTCATGCAGCTCAAATCCATTTTACAAGACACTATGTAAAAATAAATGCCTTTAAATGGTTGACAGAGCACTTCCAAAAACCCAAATGGTTGCATATTGGTCTGTTTATTGACACTTTTCACAACATGCTGAATATTTCTGGGCAGGAGCCAGAACCTATGCAAAAGCAACAGAGAGCATGAACTGTGGGCTTCAGAACATTTATTTAATGGTTTATTTCTTAATAATTTATTTTAACCTGGAATTATTGAACTATAATTGAATATAAATTGTTGATTGTGTGCACTAGATTTCATATACTTCAGCTAGACAGCATGGAGTGATGAGGATAAAGAAGTGCAGCGTGGAAAGTTTTGTTCCATCAGGTGCCGTATTGATGTGCTGACATGGATTTCTTTCAATGCTGGTAAAATAAATGAGATTTCAATATTGGTGTAGTGATATCAACAGCCATCCTTGGTCTGTCAGGCTACCTGTCTGTTCGACCCTGAGTGAACAACAGAGCGATCCATTGCTCAGATTGTGTTAGTGACATTCAAGGCCTGGCATCAGCAGGTCTGTCGCTGATTTGGTTGACAACATCAAGGCCTAATTAGCTGCATTACCATGTGATTTTCCACATACAGTAAAACCTCTGGCTCATTAGAATGTTACATCTTTCATTACCTACAACACTGCTGGCTATGTCCTGTCCCCCTGTCCAGCAATGACAAGTTATTAAACTGCCTTCATCCAAGGAGCTAAACAGGAGTCAGTCCTTTATTAATCCTATCACTTATTTTCCCCCAAAGTGTCATGACCATTTAGAGATTATTGAACTACACTAACCCTGTCAACAACATTATTTTAAATTGAATTACGCTGGAATGACAAGGTATCCATGATTGTATAATTATTACCTGATGCTGCAACAACAAGCTAATGACTACCTGTGTTTTTGTAAGTTACACAAATCAATGCCTCTTTATTGTGTCTTTAGTGGTGGGGTTGGGGCCGATTTGGCTCCTGATAATATGGGCTCTGAAGGACAACATTTGGCTTTTGTGTGCGCTGCATGTTTAATAGCAAATAGTATAGAACTAGACTTTACTTCTTTAAATCCTAGAGGCTGTGGACACAAAGTTCTTCCTGTAGTAATGAAGCTGATTCAGGGTGGAAACCTCTCTCCCTCATCGGCCTAACGCAGCTGCTGCATCTACCTGATGCAGCTCCTCACCTGCAGTCAACTGCTAAGCAACACTCATTTAAAGCACCCTCTCAACGTCCTCATTCAGTCTTAAGCTTGTGCGGGAACTCTCCTCCTCCCCGTCGCCACCTCAGCCGGAGACCACTTCTCATCCTCAGCATCCACTCACTCTCATCTCCTAACCAGTGTCTTGGCTCTGGGGGGAAGACCAGTAAACATCATTCTGCTTTTCTCCAATCACTCATTGCACAATGTCTCTCCTGCCTGAGTCTAAGCGCCAAAGTTTATTCATGCAAAGCTGTTCAATAAACATCACATTAATGCATCCATCATCCATTTCTGAGTCTCTACAGAGTTGAATTCATACCAGCAATATACCTTGATGTTTTACATAGCTGTATTATGTGCATAGTTTTGTCACTAAAAAAAACAATAGCATTTCGTATTTCATTTTCTTACTCATGAAATATTATAGCTCACCCAAATAAACCTGCTTTGGGTTTTTCATTTATAGTCATGTGTGCTGGCGTCATGTCCAACAGTTTGGCTTTCATTCACAAAAACTGTAAAAGGGGCCATCTTGTCTCATCATTTCCTAATTGTCTGCCAACATGCAGGACATACTCTGGCACATAAAATCTACGACTATTGATAGCAGCAAAGGTATACCACAAGCCATGGCTCTGTTTGTTCATAAATAAGTTGTAATTAGTGTGCAAGATGTTACCAATATGGCGATTAAAATGTGCTTGATTCTGAAGCAGTTTTCTTTTTAAGTGCCCGTTTCCTTTTATAAAGTATTTAGTGTTTATGGTAAATGAACTGACCAATAGGTCCTGTCATGGTTTAACACCATACTTACAAACACATCATTGTCCTGACACATTCTGATACACAGTGTGTGTGGCATATGCTGGAGAAACAGACCATAAATGACATAACAACATGCATGACAACTTCAAACCAACATGTTGCAAAGTAGCAGATGGACATGTGCTGTATTTCTCTCTGCGTCATGGTGCTTGAAGGTATAAGTCCCAGCAGTCGAATCTAGCATATTTACATTATCCCAGCTCCAGCAGTGCATTTGTCTGATCGCTATCTGCCTCCTGTCCCTCAGTCCCCTGACAAGTAAATCATCTCTTCTCCTGATGTCTGTCACTTGTGCAGGCCGACCCAGGCCCCACATATACACGTCACCATGGTGATGCAGGCAGCATCACAAACAAACCGTCTTATACACACACAAATACCTTTTGTCTATGGGGATTGTTGCCCACTCAAGGGCAGAGCGGTGACACCCCATCATGAGCCAAATGAAGCACTAGTGACAGTGAGAGGAGCAGGAAGAAAGGAGAGATGGTGGGATGGATGGAGTGGAACGAAGAAAGAACATGGAGAGGGCTGAGGGGAATATATGGCTGTGAGGTGGTCAGGGCCACATTTAAGGGGCATTAAAAAGGCTATAAGCTCTTGAAGCAGGGGGGCTGCTTTAAGAGGAAAGCATTTTCATTACTTTTCTATTCATTGAAAATAGTACATTTAATAGTGAGTAAGCTTTTATAGCCTCTTAAAAATTAAAATGTATTGTATACATGTATGTAAAATGTATATAATTTAGTATGGTCAACAAAAACATTCATCAAAATAATACAAATTACCGTAACCCTACTATAAACCTTTTGAAACTATAAAATTTAACCAAGTGAATGTGATGAGACGGTGTACTTAACCATGCTACATTTGAACCGCATGTGTACAATAACAAAAACATTATTTATTATTTCCTTTTGGGAAAACTGGACTCTTTCTGTCCCATGTGTGAATGGAATGAATAGAAGCATCATGTAAAGTGCTTTGGTACAGCCAGGTACAAAAAAACACCATTTACCATTTACGCCCACTCCTTAACCTTACAGAGCTTTCATAAAGACAAGTGTGGCTCAAAACATGTTGGCTTTTTAGGCTTTTTTAATAATGATTTATCCATTATAATAAATTCACTTCCCTAAGTAATCTTCTTGATTTGCAGCTTTATTTTTACCTTTTTCCCATGAGCACCCTCAAATGGACCTTACTTAGAGCAACCAGTTAATTATTTTTTGTTGGACCAAAATATTGTTTGCATGCATTTCTTATAGCCCAAACTGTAATGTCTTTTATTTCAGTTCACTACATGGTACTACATGAAAATTAGGTTAAATGTCTTAAAGTGTCAATAGAAATGACAGCTACGTGTTTCCAGTTCAGGATACAATATGGTAGCTTTATTGATGGGAAGACATCATGCAATGCAAAACCCTACTGCCTCATCTGCAATTGATGTCTGGAAAATTTCAGAAGAAGGCTCCTCCCAGCTGGCTGGACTCACATGGGAGAACATACAGAACAAAGTGCAGGGCAAAACAGTCTTAGATCTGACACATCACAGTCTTAGATTTAGATTTATCAGTTACAGACATCATCAACAGATTGTTTAGAAAATCTAATCTCAGGTTTTGCCTAAACTATCTGAAACCCAAACTAAAGAGTTCTTTGTAGAATATTATAATCAGCCCTGCACGACCCAAGACAACATCCTCCTATCTTACATAATTCCTTACTTCTTTACACTATTAGAGTGTACTCAGGAGTTGACGGATTTATTTTACTAGCAGACTGTTGCATGTTAATCATTCTGGGCTTGACCACATGCTGTGTTTGAGCTTATTATTTCATTTTAAAATAGCTTTACATATTGTTGGCAGCACAAAAGAAGACTGGCAGCTCCCACGCCTTTCACTGTTGAAATTGAACATTGCATTGAGAGAAAATAACATATTCCCTTTTTTCCTAGACATGAAAGAGACTTATTTTGATATTGTGCTGTTATTTCTTTTTTTCATGTGGATATTCTCTTGATCTTGTCCTTATACCTGATTTTGATGCTTTTTGTGCATTCAGTTGTGCGGTGTGTGTATATATGTGTGTTTGCCATTGTATGTCTTGGTTAGAACAATTTGATGTCTTTTTGTTGTATCAGCAGGTCTTCTTGAGTTTTCTCTGTCGTGTCAACAGGTGGATACAAACAGGAACTGGCATGTTAGAAATATATTCTGGTGCTAAACCATTAAGTGACTTGTTTTAAAGTCTATTCTCTGAGCAACAGGAAGCCAGTGCAGAGATTTTAAAACTGGCGTGATGTGGTTGTACTTTCTAGTTTGGGTTAAAACTCAAGCAGCAGTGTTCTGAATACGCTGCAGCTGTCTTAAACCTCGTTTTGAGAGACCAGTGAGCAGGCCGTTACAGTAATCTAACCTGCTGGAGATAAAAGTATGGATAAGTTTCTCTAAGTCATGTTTCTGTTCCCAAAAATAAACAGTTCAGTCTTGTCTCTGTTCAGTTGGAGAAAATTATTTTGCATCCACATGTCTATTGGTTCAATGCAGTGACACAGTGAATGGATTGGTCCATTTTCACCTGCTGTGAGTGAAATGTAAATCTGAGTGTCATCTGCATAATTATGGTATGATACGTCACTGCTGCGTATTAACTGGCCTAAAGGAAGCATGTAAAGATTGAATAATAGGGGTCCCAAGATAGAGCCCTGTGGAACCCCACATGTCAGGGCCATTTGGTCTGATACACAGTTACCAACCAAAACAAAGTACTTTCTGTCTTCAAGATAGGACTGAAATTATTTGAGGGCAGTTTCAGAATTGCCTATCCATTCCTCTAATCTTTGTGACAGGATTCCATGGTCCACCTGTATCAAACGCAGCAGTCAACAGGAAAATGGAAGATGATTAAAAAGGCAACTGATTTATTAAAAAATAAGTAATAATATGACAGAAATGAACAAAAGAACCAAAATTAAAAATGTGCTGTGATTAACAAAAAGTAACAAATTGAATCACCTTCTGGCCACCAAGTTGAGGTATATTCTTTCTTTTTTTTTTTTTTTACACGTACATTTACACTGGTGGAGATAGAAAAAGAAACCACAATGTAGCTGACAATTGTAGCTGCTAGACTTTCCAGCAGGTTTCTGATGAGATATATCACTGTCACAACTTAAGAGACATACAAATCTCATGAGAACACATATCCCCTTCCACACTAGGACAGCATGGTGAGTGATGGCTCAAATCAGAATTGACAAGAATCAGAAATTTATACATTTAGAAACCAAAACAATCATCAGAAAATCAAGAATACCTAAGACAGTGGTGACCAATTTAAAGCAGTCTAGTTTAATGTCAAAGTCAAAAACAACACAAAGTTATCCCCCAAACTTGTGCCAAAATAATTCTCCCTTTTCACAATGTGACTCTTCAACATATCCCTGCATTTTCTTCTCTTTTGGTTTCAAATCCTTTCTTTATTGGAACCAAACAGCAAAAGAAGAAATAGCTTTGATGTGATAGATACTATTCCTTGTGAGGGGCATCTTTACAGAAAAAGTGTTTTTTTCATTCTCCCTTTCATTCCTGTGCCTTGCATAGTTTTGTATTGATTGTGTGCAAACATGAAAGAGGGTGCAGATAATACTGGTATTGAATGGGGTTTGATACAAGTGTGTCTGACTTTCAGTTGGTGTATGTGTATCTTACCTCCCTTTACACATTCATCCTTTGTAATTTTACCAATAGGCTGTCTTTCTTGTGTATTCCATTCCACAAGTGATGCCACAAGAAAGCGTTTGGCCTTTTTGAGAAGTTGAAAGATTATTTTTCAACAACCATTGTCATATAAAGTAGCACTGATCACTTCTGCATGCTTTTCCCATCAAAGGTTAAGCTCTGTAAAAAGAGTGGAACTCATTAAATAAGGCGGAACATTTGAAAAGCACAATGTTGTTTTCAAACGTTGGAATATTTTTTATGTTTAGTTAATTGTGTGTCCTGAAATATAGCATCCAGCAGAGAGATTGACCCCAAATATATACTACCAATGTTATAAGAAGTGGTGGCTTGGCCTTGCAGAACTCAAGAAGGCTCCACGTTGAGATGAGAACACTCCCGGTCTGGGATTACTGTGTTCATGTGTACCAAAAAGAATGCTGTAAAAGAAATAGAAAGAAAAAAGAGTGTTTTAAAGGCAATGGGTGGTCAAGCCATTTGAAATGGATTGTACTTGTTTGCAAACTTTGTGTTGATAGATAGATACGTAGATCAGAAGTCCATAACCAGCTTTAGAACAGCGCTTTAGAGAAAATTTCTGTCTATAATCACATTATGTTGATTGTCATTTGGTGCTGATAATATAATATTATTGTGAGGTTTGTCAAGGCAAAGATGTTATCGCCAGCATGTAGTCAATACTAGGTGATAAAAATACATACCACAAAAAGGTCAGAAATGCAGGTGATCAATGGTGTGATAGGGGCTCAACATATCAACATAGGGCATTATTGTTTCAATACACATACTGTTTATGCCAAAGACTTAAGCCACAAGAACTACATTGTTTTAGGTTTAGGGTTAACTTAGAGTTAGAAGAAGTCTCCAAAAATAAATGTCAGTCAAAGTAATGCCACCTAAAACATGGAAACAGGGCTGTGCGTGTCTTTACATTTGTGTGTATGGAGTGTGTAGGTGGTCGGGCAGTCAGGAACAGTGTCATCCTGTTGCTATGAGACAGCTGGTCTTGCTGGAGGGGGTGAAAGAGAGAACCACTTGTCTCTGTGCTTCTCTCTTTCGGCGGGGAGAGATACAACACGTCTTCTCTGCATTTGAACTTTTACAACATCTTCTTACAAGCCTGACCAATGCATAATCTAATGAATTAAATTACTGTATGTCCGTAACATTATCATTTGTAAAATACAAAAAAAAATTTATATTTGACACCAGATCAAAAAGACACGTATGTCTTACACATTTTTTTAAATAATAAAAATACATAAAAATACATACCTTATATATATAATATAAGGATCATTTGCTTGTGACTAACCGTGTGCAGAAATAAGGCCTTGGTGCTACTGACTCCCATTTGAGAAACCTGTTCAAAATTCTGTTCAAAAACATCACATCACAAATCAGTTTTTGAAACTCTGGTCACTTTCCCGAAATAGATTATTGCCAGTACCCAGTATTTTTTGAAGAATAACAGACCAATCAAACGTGCCATTACCCACAAGAGATTGAAATGTATGACAGCTAACATGGAAACTTCTAACCGTAAAGATGTACTTTCAAAGATTCTTTCTTATAAAAAAATAAAATTGTATGCTGAAAAAAGGCTCCATTACTGTGAATGTTAACTTTACAATGTATTACACTATTACTGTGCTTTACTAAATGTCAATCAATTGTTGGTTAAATGAACAGTGTCTATGATAAAAATGGACATGGTGGCCAATATCATAACTCAATGCTTCCTAATGACTGCAACATAAGCTTCTTGGGTTGTGACAACAGTATTTTTTATTCATTGTTCATCCAGCATCTTCTTGCGCTTATCCAGGGCTGGGTCATAGGGCAACAGGCTAAGCTGAGATGCCCAGACTTCCCTCAGCCTAGACATTTCCTCCAGCTCTTCCGGGAGGATACTGAGACATTCCCAGGCCAGCCGAGAGACATAGTCCCTCCAGGGTGTTCCTAGGTCTTCCTCTGGGCATCCACCCGGTGGGACATGCCTGGAAGCGTCTGGAACAGATGCTCGAGCCACCTCAGCTGGCTCCTCTCAATGTGGAGGAGCAGCGACTCAACTCTGAGCTCCTCCCGAGTGACTGAGCTCCTATCTCTAAGGAAGCGCCCAGCCACCCTGCGGAGAAAACTTACTTTGACTATAATTAAGAGTAGTACATTGACCGGTATATTGAGAGCTTTGCCTGGCAGCTCAGCTCCTTCTTCAACACAACAGGGCAGTACATTGACCGCATCACTGCAGAAGCAGATACTTGATTTCATCCACTGGAGTTAGTTTTTGTATCAGCAGGCATCTGTTGCTTTTGATTTGTCCTTTATGGGTAAATCTTTTTGCTTAAGCAGTCTTGTAAAAAGTGAAAAAGGAATATCAAACAGGACAAACCCAAACAGAAGGAACAGTGTGGGGTGGTTGTGTTTATAAATCCCTGTCTTGCCTCTATCCCATGCTGAAAGCAATATTAAATGATTGGGGTATGATCTATATATGGTTCTGGCCTTGAGTGGGGATTGTGTCTGGTTACACACAAACACAACTCTCGGGACTCCTATTTTAATCTAGCCTGCATTTAGTATAGAAGGACAATTTGGTGTGTGGTGCTGTAAATATGTCAGCACCACCAGTCATTCTTTCCATCTGGCTTACATCATTTTAACTTCTTCCCTTCTCTCACAGCATCTAATCGCCTCTTCCCCTCTTTCTGCTTTTCTGCCGTCCATTTATCTTCCTACGTCCTCGTCCCCATACACCAATACCACAAAAATGTGTGTGTATGTGTGTGTGAGCCAAGATTCTGTCACAGCTTGAGTGGTCTGACTTTTCTTGCTTTGGATCAATGAACACAAAGAACGGCGTCCCACACTGGCCGTAGGAAACCGTGTATGCATGGATTGAACTCCCTTTACTGGGTATATCCAACATACATCCTGTCTACACTTGGATACAATTGTGGATTTGTGAGTCTATATCCATCTCTGTTTGTGTTTGTCATGTGACCTACTTGCTATGAGGCTGTAGCGATAATCCATGCATTATCTATATCTATATAGCGGAAGAATTGGGAGGGTGGTCACTATAGTGACTGATATGTCAGCAGTTGCTCTCCATTTCTTAACCTTATACTTTTCAACCCTTTATTGTTTTACTCTGTTCTTGCTTCATCACCTTTTGTGTTTCACTTCCTGCCTACTTGTCATTTAAATGATTCCATGCTCATTCCCTTGCTTTCCTTTTTGGGATCTTTCATTTTTAATATCATGACTCATTCCCCTCTTTTCTGAGCTCTTCCAACCTCTTTCTCCACATTCTCCTACTATGGCCACTTGCATTTAGATTAAGCTACTTTTCACACTTCAAATCACTGCTCTGATCACCTCCTCCATCTCTTCTTCTTTTAACTGGGAGAGACAATATTTCCCCCTTTCCAAGGTAGAGCTCTATTTCAGGGCATTGCGGCTCTGTCATTGCGGCCCTTAACTTTTCACTTTATAGAACTTTACTAAAACTTCATAAATCTAATCACACTCATCAAATTGAGTTCAATGCTGTTTATTAGGAGAGCATAAGTTAAGCGTGCCTAACAACTGAAAAGATACATCATTTCCTCAATGTTTTAAAGTTACTATGCTGATCAACTCATCTGATGCTGTTTTGTTAAAAATTTCATATGCAGAATTTATAAAAAAAAAAAAAAGAAGAAACGTAAGTAGTTTTTTTCCCCCTTTATTAAGACCATTAATCAAAAATGGTAAATAGAGCCAAACTATAAGACAGAGAAAACCTCAATTGGACATTTGTTTGGAAACATCAACATGCAAATCTTGCATACTTCACTGTTCTGGTGCAATAAGACAATAAAACAATAACAATGTATCACGGGTGAGGAAATCAAATGTAAGAGTGAGAGAGATGAGTTGGCAGCACAAAGTGGCATTAACAATCAACTTATGGAGCCAAAATGGTAAGCCCAGGATCTGATGGGGAAGATCGAGCAGAAATGGACCTGTTATGGGAATGTGAGACCGCTTGATGACATCGATCAGTTGGTGGAGCTGACATTGGCTGTATCAAAAATAAAAACAGTGGTGTTGTACTGTTGAGATGTAGCCAACAACATGATATAACAAGATGATATATAGACTATCCCATGTGATGCAGTTGTTTTCATTAAAGTGAAAACAAGTATCCATTTATTATGCAAATATTTCCTGAGAGTTCCGTAGTTGTCCTCAAAGGTCTGTCTAATGGTCTGAACTAGAGCCTTTCCAGCCCCATCCATCCCACATTTATCTGGCTTTTGAGGAAAGAGGGAAAGATCTTTGATCAAAGCAATTGTTAGGATTAGATGTGACAAGCCAAATCACTGATGACATGCACACACAGGACCGCGGCACATGGGTGCACTCACCCACTCTCATACACACATTGGCATGTCTTTTTGTTGAGAAAGATTCAAAGACTAGCTCCAGGCACTTTCTCTCCTTGTCCCCTGTCTTTTTTTTCTTTCTCTTCAGGAATGTGATGTAGTGATGTGTCTCATTAAATAATTTATATGTACACATGCATGTGTATACTAAATGTGTGTGTTTATCACAAGAGCCCATCATCATATGGAAGGTCTCATTCTCAGGAGCCTCAGTCACATCCTTTTAACTCCTTCCCATTCCTTATTTTCTGTCTCTTTCCTCTCCGCAGGGATACTGCCTCCCCTCCCAGCAATGCTTTCTGAATTTATTTGTTTTTCTGACATGCAACTTGCAGTACTTAAAGAAGCCATTACCCCCAATTTACATCGAAAGCGCTGCTTTACAGCAGCTTCGCGTTACTGCAGCTTCCCGTTACTGCAGCGTTCCGTTACTGCAGCGTCCCGTTACTGCAGCGTCCCGTTACTGCAGCGTCCCGTTACTGCAGCGTCCCGTTACTGCAGCCAGCGTCGCGTTTCTGCAGCGTCGTTTTACTGCAGCGTCGTTTTACTGCAGCGTCGCTTTACTGCAGCGTCGCTTTACTGCAGCGTCGCTTTACTGCAGCGTCGCTTTACTGCAGCGTCGCGTTACTGCAGCGTCGCGTTACTGCAGCGTCGCGTTACTGCAGCGTCGCGTCTCACGCTGGTGAATCGCATCAGTGTTAGTCAGAGATTTTACACCTTCTGGGTCTCAGAAGCGTCTCAGAAGCATTTCAGAAGCGTCTCAGAAGCATTTCAGAAGCGTCTCAGAAGCATTTCAGAAGCGTTTCAGAAGCATTTCAGAAGCGTCTCAGAAGCATTTCAGAAGCGTTTCAGAAGCGTCTCAGAAGCATTTCAGAAGCGTCTCAGAAGCATTTCAGAAGCGTCTCAGAAGCATTTCAGAAGCGTCTCAGAAGCGTTTCAGAAGCGTCTCAGAAGCATCTCAGAAGCGTTTCAGAAGCGTCTCAGAAGCATTTCAGAAGCGTCTCAGAAGCATTTCAGAAGCGTCTCAGAAGCGTTTCAGAAGCGTCTCAGAAGCATTTCAGAAGCGTCTTAGGCCTAGTCCACACGGACACGGGTATTTTTATAACCGGAGTTTTTCCTCCTGCGTTTTTAAAAACAATCCCGTCCACAAATGCTCGCATGAAAACGCAAAAACCCGCTATCAAGTGCTGTCAAGAGCATGCCACACCAGCAGGCGGCGATATCACCCTAATCGTAAAGGCATGTTGGCCAATCAGACCAGCGTATAACGGCGCACACTCTGACGTCGCAAGGCAAAAACACCGGTTTTACTGTCCACACGACAACGCTGCAACCGGCGTTTTTGAAAATCCTCACCCTGGCAGGGGTTTTCAAAAATGTTCGGTTTCAGTGACCTGATACTGCGTTTCCGTGTGGACGAACGGGCGAACTGTGTAAAAAAAGTCCCGGTTATAAAAATACCCGTGTCCGTGTGGACTAGGCCTCAGAAGCATTTCAGAAGCGTCTCAGAAGCGTCTCAGAAGCGTTTAAAGAAGCGTTTCAGAAGCGTCTCAACGCAATAAGTTGGACTTCAAATTTTCAAGTGGCTCCGCGTCAAACAGTGAGCTACACTAGGAAAACACAGGAAGTAGGCAAATAAAGTCTCAAAATAAAGTTCTGCTACATTATCAAAATAAAAGCTCACTAAAACATAGTGGGGATGTAAACAATTGCACTTTTGGTAGTCAGTTGTAGCAAAACAACCGTAAATATGCCATAACTCCTCATTTGAACTAAAGGATAAAAAATACAATATAGTGCAACAAACATAATATGGGTGTCAATAATGTAGCTTAGCCATTTAAAGAAGCAATATCCCAAAAATATGGATGAAGTTGGCAAAAGAGAGGATCCACACACGCAGGGCAGTAGCATCAACACTTCACACTTATGGTGTAAATTGATGCTTTTAAGCAGATTCAACACTCATGTGATGCTTGTGAGATGCTTTCAGTGTAAATTAGGGCTACACATATTTAATAACAGCTACTGCATCTCCCTGCTGTCACAACCTTTTAGACGGATACAGTGATTTAAAAAATATATATATATATATATATATATATATATATATATATATATATTATATTTATATATTTTATGAAAGCCACCACCATTTTTCATGCGTTATATAATTTGGAGTGAAATATAAGAAGTAGGCCACAGATGATTAAAATGAACACTGTGGTGGATATAATTTCATGCAGTAAACTACTTGTCCCAAAACGGAAATGTGGCTGGATGTGTTGTTCATTAGAGAGCATACGTTGATGCGGCAGATGCAGTTGATTTTCTCTCTGGCTTTTGCCCCATAAATCGGCTGAGTCTGTGGTGAAAAAAGGACACGAGGGAAACGGTGAAACAGTGGAACTCCGCTGCTGACTAAGGTCTTTGTCTATCACGAGCTGTTTTTATAATTTTTTTTTCCCAAGACACGTTTATTTCCAGCTCTGCTCCAAAAGTTCATGAGAAGGTGAGAACATTTATCATGGAACACATTGCTTTTAATCAGCTATACACACTGTACGTCAGCATGCACATGTTTCTTTTTTCAGCTTGTCTACCGCATTATCCTGCTTCTTCCCCTACTCCCTTATTTGGCATTGTCCAACTAATTTCAAGCATTTAATGACAAAAACAATCAATTTCTTGTAAAAATAGGACCATCACCTTGAGGGTAATGACGAAGGATATGGCTCTGGATGATAAAGTGAATTCTGCTGCTGTTAAAGCGACGTGTCCCAAAGGATGTGGTTGTTCTACAGCAAGAACACTTCACTAAAGCCTAAAGCCTGCAATAAAGCTCAGCTAAATTAAAATCAATTGCTAACTTTATTTTGTTCTTTCAGAGACCCCTGCAATTTTTCAACTTGTGAAGTCAATTCATTACAATATCCGTGTCTCTTTCTTGCATGGTTCAATGTACCTATCTCCTGTGAAAATACTAGCATTGTCCTCCTCCCACAGACTTGCTAACACCATATGTTTCTCTGAGGAAGTCCAGAGAAGGAGTGTAAATAAAGATTGATAAAAGGTCGGACAAGAAATGTTCAGCTGTCAATTATCTCTCAAGGACATTTTTTTTTGTGTTTGATTAGTTGTGTAGGTGTTTTTTTTAAATATCGCTGATGCACAAAGAAAAGATGCAATAATTCAAATAATCTTTACTGATCTTTATCCTATTTTATAGCCTTTTTCTGCTGACTTTACATCATTCGTGGGTGTCTATTAATGACTGCAACTTGAAAAAATTCATTACACAACCACACAAATGAGAGCAGCTATAGTAGTATGTGACAGATTATACCTTGTCTCTAACACAGGTCAGAGGTACATTTATTTTATTATTCATGATACTCATTTAGTGAACTCAGAATCACAAAGGTGGATATTATGTCCAGGATGACCCTGTAGAGGCAGAAATGAACATAACACACTTGTTTGACTGGAATCATGGACCTGTGTGACTCATATTCTATAGTGAATGCTGCAATTCTGAATAATCAATTAGCGAGTGTAAAAAAGACTGACAAAAGGAGAAAGTGTCTGTCGTTAAAACTCCTTCTGTATCTGTTATACAGCATCAACCCTTTCCTGTACAGCGTCTTGCCGTTTGGTTGCCTTTATATTCTTTGACGTCATGTGATTGATCTGCAGTGTAGGTGTACCCCAGGTAGAAAGACCTGGGGTACACCTATATCAAGTTCTATTCCTGACTGTGTACATGTTAGCATGTTTTTCTGCTCATTTTTTACTCATTCTTCTTTACATCAGTGCTGTACAGTAGTTATGCAGCTTATTCTTGGTGTGTACTTTCTGGATTTTGTCTGGCCTGGGTTTTGTGCTAATGTGGGAGTTTTGCTATAATAGTATGCGTGTTAGTGCGTATGTGTGCAACAGATTATAGTCTTTCACCCATCACTGAGCACACAGCCCCCGTGGGCTCCGTTACTCATCCTGGTTCTCTGCACAGTTTAGCTGGTTACACTGTACTACTGCTGCCTGTTCTGTCAATATGTATATTACAAGAGCAAAACCTACCTGTAACACCCACTCATACATTCTACCTACTCAAACTAAATATTCACTTTCTTTATGACACATCGCTCAGCGTTCTCTCTCCGCTGCAATAAGAACACAGTCAGAAAATGTTCCTTAATATGCAAAAGAAAAACATACTGAATTTGTGCTGTCAATAGTTGCCATCTGGGAGCAATAAAAGCTTCAAGGTCTTGGCAGAATATCATCAGAGGCTTTTGTATTTTGCATAAATGTTTGGTCTTCTGAGTTTTTTATTTGGAATGTTTGCAGAGACAGGATAAATTACATCTAAGTAACTGATGTTGTTTACTTAGATTTCTATATTTAGGCTGTTAGTCTTGCTTTTGTATCAGTAAAAATCTGAAAAATCCAAGGTAATGTGGCACAGACAACACGACTGTACCAGCATTAATCATAACCTGCACCACTGGTCCATCATTGTATAAATAGCATCAATAAGCCAAACTTTTTCTTTATTGTGATTCAGAGATAATGGTTCATTACTGATGAGGCTCTGCTATTTAATTGAACTCTTTAGCAGCATTGTGTTGACTCTATGCTTACACTGCAGGCACAAGTCCCCCTAATCAGATTCTTTGGTTTGATTACTTACATAGCTCACATAGAATCAGATTCATTGCAATTTATTTTGCTTCTGGATTGCCTTGAATGCCCAAAAGAACCAAACATAGAGAGCATGATTACTGGTTTTCAATTTTGTAGAAGTTGTATTAAATTTAAAACATATATGGAGCAATCATTACGAGACTAAGTAATGCATTTCTCTGAAAATGTTATTCAAAAAACATAACTAACAACAGGCTGTTGCCTATAAATTGCTTAATTGTTTTTTTTTACCCCACAGAGAAGAACTGATTTGAAAATAGTTTTTTAGGATTTTTAAACTAACTACTTTTTATGTACCTATGTGAAAGACCTCTGCCGGCTCTGCTGCAGTACCTTTGTGGCCCAACAGGGGGCCTATGAACCCAGTTTGGGAACCACTGGTATATAGTATTCTACCAGTTTTAAATTACTGCCTCTGTGGATGCATTTTTTCAAAACATGCCAGACTCAACCGGAAGTTAAAAAAAAATATATATATATATATATATATATATATATATATATATATATATATAATTTTATATTATTAAAAAAAAATCAAGTTTACAGCTTGCTTTTTTGTGTCTCTTGTGAATATATCAGTTTATTTCATAGTATGTAACATTATTGCATTAAATGATGGTCAAATGGAACATGATTTACAAGCATAATATGTTTCAGCTTGCACTTTAAATTGATTTTCATTATAAATTGATTGAATTGACCCCGGACCTGGTGGAGACGGAGCATGACTTGATGATGTAAGCGAGTCCAAATAGCAATCAGTCAGTGTCTTTCTCAATCAGACCACATCCTTCCTGTATGCTGACTCCAGGAACTTCTCCTTTCAACTTATCTCTTTTATTTCCCCTTGTCTGCTTGCCAGACTGGAAAAAACGAGCAGCGGAGTGGGCAAATGCCTCGGCCTACAGGGTATTCATGCTCACAGTACACAAAAACACACACAAGGCTCACAGGTTGCCCTGTTTCTGTTTGGAAATGGTTTCATCTTCTGCCTATTATTTACAGTCTGCTGGTGACAGCTCGTACACTGTATACACATCTGTGTGGGACTTGTGCCTGCTATGTGGCACTCAGCACCTCTGACTATGTAGAGGTTTTTATCAGCTATTACACCAGAGATGAAGTTCACTGAGTAAAATTTTATACACATTCAGAGTTGTGCATTGTGTGTGTTGCGCGTACTTGAAAAGCCTCTCGACTTTTGCGCTCCTTGAAAAAGTGGTTACTCTTACGGATAAACATGAAAAAGAGCTGCACATTAAATTTAAAAGCACAGTTTTTCTCCCGACCTGAAGAAATAAAATTACGTAAACAGACAAAATTATTTAGTAATTATGTTCTCTGTAAAATTGGTGCCTTTTTTGTATTATTGCCGATTTTTTAAATAATTTTTTATTATTTCCCACTCATAAAAAGAGACAGCACTACAAATACACATGTATTTGGGGCGCAGTAGCTCAGTGGTAGAGCGGTTGTCCTTCAACTGGAAGGTAGGTGGTTCGATTCCCGCTCTCCCCACAGTTCATAGTGTCCTTGGGCAAGACACTTAACCCACCTTGCCTACAGTTTTGTTCCAGCTGTAATACTGGTGAATGGAACCTTAATGTAACGCTTTTGGATAAAAGCGTCAGCTAAATGACCAAATGACAGACACAAAACGGCGTGAGAGAGAGGGGAATGGAGCCAGAATTAAACCTGTGTTGCCTGAGTATGTGGTATGCACTCTACCAGGTAAGCCATTTTTACACAAACCACAAGATGATCAAGTCTGTGTCCTTCTCTTGAATACAAGCAGCTTCACCAAAGCGCCTGCAAATGGTATTTACTTGTATTGTATAATGTTGAAAAGCATTCACTCTCTGTGAATATTAAATGTCTTTTTTCGGTCTGACCAGATGTGGTTAAAGCTGTAATCAAAAAGTACCAATTGTCCACTGTCCCATTTTTATTATATAACATTCTTAGATATTGAATTTCTATGAGTGTCTTAATGATAGAGGGCTGTTTGATCATTATCTTCCTGCACTAAGGCCATTAACATTGGTCCAACGTCAGACACAGATAATGAGCTATATTTGTCTTCTCTGACTGTTGAAGGCCAATTAGAAATTTCCTTCAAGTGTCACTGTCATTCACACTATATTTCTGACGTAGGGCTGAGCATGCAATTAGTCATCTCACATGTATGATTTACTGAAGACTTAACGGATAGACTTTAAAAGTGTTCTCACCCCAACATTGTGACTATTGATGAGAGGAGTAAGTTTCTGCGTGTCAATACAATCACCACTAAGAACTCTTGCATTGATTCTGCAGCACAGATGAGACCGCTGGTTGAAAATGAGTCAGAATAGAGGGTGAGAAAAAGTAGCAAAACAAGTATAAACTCTCCTTCGCCCTGTCATGAAATTTGACTTGGAGAAGGAAAAGCTGGATCTGGTGGAGAACATCAAAGGCCATCCAGATTTTTGCCTGAGCTGGCCTTTTATTAAAGTAAATGAGGAGAGAAAGAGGAGGCGAGGAGATTAGACAAAGGGTGTGAAGACAGAGGAAGGACAGAAGGCAAAGGAAACATTGACTACAGGAAATGAAGGACAGAAACTGTTATCTGTCTGTTATCAAGACACAGGCTCTAAGGACATTTATTCCAACCAAGCCACAAATGGGTGTATTATATGAGACCAAAAAAGTCCAATGCAAATAAAAGCTATCACCATCTCCTTACAAGTGTTCAAGTGTTCAAGACGAGCATCTTCATTATTGCTGGGAAACCTTGTCAGATGCACATTATTATTGACTAATGTGCATCTGTTCTTGAAGCACTCATAGTTCTGGGGAAACTCCTAATTAGTACACACTTATTTCAGGAAATTATGGGCACTAAAATGAATCTGCGAGAAGCTTAAATTGGATTTGAACACTAAGAACAGTATTTCTCCTGATTGTCAGTTGAATTTTACTGAAAATTGTCCTCTATAGTGGATTTACAGTGTCCACAACTACTCATTATCATCATCATTGACACTTTAGTCTAAACAGTCATACATATTCCCCAATGAAACACTGTATTACTCCAGTGTCCCTAAAAGCTCCGCTACCTGATTTTCCTTTTTGCCATCACTGTCTCAGACGCTACTCACCTCCAAATGTAGCCATGGGGATTTTTCTCTTCTTATTTTTCTCTTCTTATTATCTTATTTTTCTCTTTCTTCCCGTATTCTAATATTACACCAAACTGAAGTTTAGAGCTTACCGTAAAATTTTAGCTCAGTCTTTATCATCAATACGTCAATTATCTTGTTGAGGCCAATAAACCTAGTCAAAAAAATCTACCCGCAATGAAGGGTAATTTGGCTAAAAATAGCCCCAAGTCAACTTGACTAAAAATAAGGTAAAGCCCCACCAAGCTTGTCATTAATTGCACTCGAGAGTTGAGTGAGAAAGACACAAGACGACAGATAAAAGGAGATTAGATGAAACAAGCTGGGGTGATGGAAAGGAGGGGAATGGAGGAAAGGTGTAGAGGAGAGGAAGAAACAAGAAGGAGGCTGGCTGAAGAGAAAAGGGCTGACTGAGAGAGAGCAACTGCAGCAATGTTAATGAGAGGGAGATAATATACAGCGAAGAGGTGAAAGCTCTGATATGAAAGACTGAATGCAACAATGAAAACATTTATTATGCCTTCATTATGAGCATTGACAAAGGTTTAGAATGCATAAATGAGTCACTCTGAATCCTGAGTGCATTACTATCAATTTATGGTGTGTATCTGTGCAAATATTGCTGCTAGGCTGTCAACAAAACCATGTAGTAAATCTAGTGTCTTCTAAACACAGGGAAACCAATCAAGAGTGTTTGGCCCTGCATTCATTTGTTTGTGGTGACAGTTATCTCCGCAAGAACCTTTTCCCCTTTTTGGCTTTTATTGATCACCGCCAGTTTGGCATTTAAAGCACTCTAGTAGATAATTAGTACGCATCTAGCAGTCCAATATTTGGCTTGTTAATGGGCCTGTGAGGTAAAAGTGTTGGCATTCGAAGGTGTGCACCAACATCCGGCTTATGTGGTCGGAACAACACTTTTCTTGGTAATCATCTGGTCCCAATGTCAAATCCCCTTTTTGCTCCAACTCAGAACGATCCAGTGTTTAAAATGTAATAAAGCAATAGAATATTTCAGAGATCTGAATAATTCTTTTTTGTCATTTGATCTTGACTAGACTTTAACCTTCCCAGATCCCATTTATTCAGATACTTACACAACCCCAGATTCACAATGAAACATTTTGAAGAATATAAATCTAGTTCAAAGACAAATCCCACAAATATACAACTCATTGACTAATTTTAAAGAGGTATTGGAACATAATCTTCGAAAACCCATTCAGTCAGCATCTGGGACCTTAACATTAGCCGTATTCACTGATCATCTGTTTGTATTTGCCACTGCTGCAGTTTAATGTTTTCCACTCTTTCCATTTAACTTAAGCTAAATTGGTAAAGCTAATTTAGCACGTCTGATGACAGCTGCCCCAGATGTAAACTATCACCAGCTTTAACTAGTCTCATGTTTGGGTCCTACAATGCTTTAGTGAGTTTTGATGTGATTTTAAGGACATTTAACACCAATGCAACAGAATTATTAGACCCCAATCAGTTTGATCATTTGTGATCCTCACGATTCCACGTGGCATTACTTCTTATCAATCAAGAAGTTACCTATATGTCATTGCTGGCGAAGAGTAGGAATAGTTTTGAAGTGGAAGGATGTCTGTTCTTCCTCCTTTATTCAGTGGGTGAGAGATGTTATGATGTCTCTACAAATGAAGTCTGCGGGGTTCATTAAAAAGTGGACCTGGATGCTTTTCATTAAATATTGAGAAGACATTTTTAGCGGTGGTTAGCACTCCTGCCTCACAGCAAGAAGGTCATGAGTTCAAAACCCAGCTGAGTCAAAACATTCTCGGCCGACTCCAGTCTTTCTGTGAGGAGTCTGCATGTCCTCCATGTGTTACCGTGGGTTCTCTCCAGGTACTCCGGCTTCTCCCACAGTCCAAAGACATGCATGTATAGGTTAATTGACAATTCTAAAGTGTCCCTAGTGAATGAATGTGAGAGTGAATGGTTGTCTGTCACTGTCTGTCTCTAAATGTTAGCCCTGCGACTAACTGGCTACTGTCCAGGGTGTACCCCGCCTCAGGCCCAAAGCTGCTGGGATAGGCTCCAGTCACCTGTGACCCCTAATGGGACAAAGCGGTAGAAAATGAATGAATGAATGAATTTTTTTACAGAAGCATAGCCGTGTGAAAATGTTTGCAGATGTTTCATGTTCTGAGCAATAATGTGTCTGTGTAATTTGTAAACAGCAGCCCTTGAAATACTGTGTGTTGCACTATTATGTTGTGTTATTCATGGGTTCTCATATTTGGTTTCAAAGACAAAAAATGCTGTCTTATTAAACTGAAATATTAATAAAAAGTTTTATGTAATAAATCTACTGCCAAGTCACTATTCATTGTAACAACTTGTCCAAGTATAGGTTATAACCAGTCTTTAGCTCTTTTGCTTTGTTCCTTGAAACTATAATCCTCCATAAATCAAATATTATTTTTCATAGCTACATGCCAAACGTTGGTTGTTCTGCCCTGTGAATGGACTCTGCTCATGTATATTCATGACTCGAGAATTATCCTGCAAATCAGAGTAATTTCATTTGCATTTTTGTCACTTAAACTGGAGTTCTTTGCTAGTTACTTACATTAGGCCTATTGAACGTCTCCATATCGCCTCAATACTACCTTAACAAACATCCCTATAGGTGCAAAAAGTGTCCTTTTAGTTTAGTCTTCTCAAGTATCCAAGTGTTTGTTTAACAAAATGCATTTGTTCAATGCCCAAAAAGTCACCATATATTTTGATTATTGTTATTATCATTGACAAAGTGGGAGAACATTTCAAGGTTGGTCAGCGATACAATAAAGGAAAGGTTGTGTTTTTCTTGATTAAAAAATCATTGTCACATTAAATTCTCCTTTCATCCGCACATGTAGTGTGGTAATACACTGCTGGTAGAGTCTTATCTTTTTGTACCTCTCTGACCTGAATCCTTATGTGAGACCTTAGAGAGCACTTCCATTAACTCGAACATTATTTATCTTTTTTCAATCAAAAGCTTATGAAACATTTTAAGCAGAATATAAAATTTTAAATAGTTCAACTGGATTTATAAAAAAGATTTATCAAAGGAAGACCTGGTGAGAGCAAATATTAAAGACAAATGTATGTTTCTGAAGAGTACTGTCATGCCTCCATTCATTCATTCTTCATAATCATGTTCTTTCCTGTCCACAAAATCCAAAAATATTTCCAGTTGCAGTTGTCAACCATAACAGAGCTGTGTGAATTCTCTTTTTAGTGATTTTCCCCTCTGTGGGATCAATAAAGTCCTATCTTATCTTATATTATATTAAGTATAAAACGTAAATCCCAACACATCAAAAAACGTAGGCTAGTCAAGCTGCAGGGTCAGATCAAACAATGGACGTTGCTTTATTTTTGCTTAGCTGCGCACTACTGTTGGGGCATGATGGGAATTCCACATTGTGTCACTAATAGAGTCCTGAAACACAGCTAAAAATGATGATGCATGAGAAAGAATGCTGAGAGAGTTCATATTCACCATTTATTTGCACAGCATTGTTCAAGAATGTTTTTGATTAATTCCGATTGGACACAAAGCAAACCGGTGTAATGACTTAAAGGACGAACATAATCCTTACTTTGCGAAATCTGAGATGTGTCAACGACATGAATATATCCCACTGATTTAACATGAAACATACAATAAACACAGTCTTTGAGGGTGCTTCAGTCAACAATAAAGATTGGATTTCATTTAAATCTATGTAATTACTTATTCTTCATGGGTCACAAAGCATCACAGTGCACTCTCTAAATGATTGTTTGTTGAAAATGAAATGAAAATGTATAAATACAGACTAAACTGAGACGTGATTTTTATTACGATACAGCACAATCACAGCATGATTGGATTCCTAATGAACAATTAATGACTATTTGTTAAAACAGTCATCATTTATTCATATATGTATGACAGACATAGCAACACATTTCCTTCAGTTTTCTTGGTAATCATCTAATTGTAAGCTTCAAATGTGTGATTTAGTGTTTATTGTGAGTTATCATCTGCCAGTATCACTAAATGTGATTGTTATATTTGTCATCTGAGTTTTATTTTGAATATTAAGCTTTGCGAAAGTCCATCTAAACATGCATGAGAAGAAAAAAAGCTTCAACAAACTCAGTTTATTTCTTTTTATATTTTTTCTTTTTTTCTTTCTATGTCTGAAGAATAGGAGTTAAAACTGAAATTAGATCAGATGAGAAGCTTTTTAGGCAATGAACTGTAACGTTTTTGACCTAATTGAACAACAAAAAGATTGGCTTATGCTACTTTTCATGTTACAGGTATTCTTGAATGTGGAAACACAACAATAAAAATTAATAGAATTCTATTAATATTGGCTGTGTTTTTGGTTTAATTTGTCTAAAATGCAGAAGGTTTTTGGTCTCCATCCAGTTTCATTCACTTTGGTCTGAGGATTTATAGAGGTGTTCTTTCAGCCGTTCTAAACCTAAACCCTCCTATTTTTTTAATGATCATTTGTGTCAAAAGGTTTTAGAGCCTTATCTACCCAAGCAGCAAACTTTGGAAACCACGTGACGTATACCAAGAATAGACGTCCATATAGACAATAATAAAAAGTAGAAGTTAATGCCGTTTATTAAAGTCAGCACTATAACTACTGAGTAACCATCCTTAGCTCATGCATTTCTGTGTTACAGTATTTATATGTTTTTTGCTGCTTCATGTTTGGCTTCAGATTATATCATATCTTGTTTAGTGCCTCCATCAAATCTAGTGTGAGTTAAGAGCAAGTGCAGTGAGTACTAGTTTATAGTCAGCATGGATCAGGCAGACAGCTTTGAAGTGATGCTGGACCTCATCCATTTATTTCTTTTTTTAATTTTTCAAGGATTTCGGCACTTTTCATCTCTCACCGGAATGTTATATTGGCGCCTGGATCATGCACACAAACAGACTCTTGAAGTCAGGATAGTGTGAAGTCCTGGAGGGCGCAGTCTATGACAGTCAGAGGATAAATGGCCCGGCAGAGTCTCACTGAGCTGACACTCTGATAATTACACGCCAATCTCATGCGCTCTCATTTCCGCAATCCACACACACACACCAAATGTCCAAAACATGGGACACACCAGTCACACACAACAATAACACAAGAGATATGTGCACAGGTGGACTAACAAACAGGACAATTTTGGCTGGATTTTGACAGCTTGGCACACTAAAGACACACATAGACTGTATTTTCCGCAATGCGTCTCTTGAAATTCCTAACAGTGTTCATTTACTTGCAGAGGTCTCATCAAACTTTAACCATGCAGCATAAACAGCTTCAAATGGAATAAAACACCATAGTCAGTTAAATTAGGGCCTAGACACACAAACAGACTCATATACACTATATGTCTGAAATATTCAGTGCTGATTGTTTGACAAATTATAAAAGCAAAAGTATGTTTAACAGTAAAATGTATATAATAAAAAAATGCTTTGTTTTTCCCAAGAACATAATGTTTTTCACTTGTCACTGAGCGGCCATGATGGTACACTCTTATCCAATAGTGTCTCACAGCGCTATAAAGAAGCCATCTATTTAATCGCCCTCAAACCCATTCACCCACAGCCCCCTTCATGACTTTATTGATGTTTGACTCTTCTGAAGCTCATGCCCATGGGATTGTGTGTGATTGTTTGTCCCAGCAGTGAAGGTGAGCATTCCTTTT
Source organism: Perccottus glenii (assembly GCA_024416835.2). Classification (NCBI taxonomy): domain Eukaryota; kingdom Metazoa; phylum Chordata; class Actinopteri; order Gobiiformes; family Odontobutidae; genus Perccottus; species Perccottus glenii. Next base: position 21,624,900 of record CM044549.2, read on the forward strand.
CTGGCATGATCAATAGAAAATGTTTAAAAAATAAGTTTTTTTACCATACTATTTATTCCAAATAAACCTTATTGACTTGATGATGATTTGAGCTGCTGTGCTATTAACTTTAATCTGTTAATAACTTTATTAGCATTGATCATATAATACCACACAGGGCTAATCAATCACAAACAGAACCACTCAATCCTGTGGTCTGTAGTTTCAAATGACACAATGAGAGCAGGGTAGCCTAATCAACTCTGTTATTGTTGGCTTTTTAAGATTAAGGGTAATTTCAAACGATAGGTGGCATGGGCAAAGGAAGCTTGCTGTTTTACTTTGTTAAATGGGGACACCTTGCACAGGGACTATTCAAAACTAAGACATCTTTGCACATATTTGTTGGCACATTGGACAAGGAGCTTGAAATTAGCACAGACCCCATCAAATAGGGACTAATAATCACACTATGCAGTTTTCTTTTTCAAACTAGCTCAAATTAAAACTGCAATGAAATGCAATACAAATGGTAGACATAATTATTTTGACCATATAAATCATTTGATCCAAATGTGCTGGGGTGTTGCAAGAAGGTACCACATATAGAGCACTGAGGGGCTTAAAGTCATGATTTTAAAATCTGAGCCCTTCCAACTTTAATTGAAACGCCCGAAAATACAGTACATTCAACTTTTTATTATTTACAATACATTTCAGTTCATTTTTCAACCTGTAGTAGATTTCAATTAATCTACCCATATTTGGTGCATTCCAATTCAGTGTTTAATGGCCCTTAACAAACGGCAAGAGCAACTTGTAAAGTATTTCATAGCACAGTGATTTTATTCACTTTGCTGCCTTTGCTTTATTCTCAATAGTTTGGAGAGTATCTTAAGTTGAGTTGCAAACTTTATACTTGAATGGATAAATTAACTAATTAACTCTGCACACATTGTTTTAAAGCTGTAACTGTCGTTTTAATTATGGCTCATCATATTAATGAGTGAGCTCATACAACAGGTTCTTGGGACTAGGTTATTGTCAGAGTCATCTAACAGAAAGGACGGCTGTCCTGGTCTGTGTTCAATCTCTTCTGACTGGAGGTCCTGCAGTGTGACAGGACAAGTAAATGTCATTGAGAAGTGTTTTTATCTGGAAGGACAATTCCTCCAGGTCAGGTGGAACTATGCCAAGTAATATAAAGAAAGGACGTGGAAAAGTCATTGAACCAGTTTAGAGGCATGTCACCGCAGACATTTTGAGGTTAAGAACAGGTTGAAAACATATCTTGGTTTCATATCCCAAAGTGACCATCCATCATCACATGTGTAACTGATAACATCACATATTTTGGGATGTTTTCTCTATATCTGTCTATCTTTATCTTTATAGCTTTTATCAAAGAAATAAAAATCCAATTTCACGCAAAGTTTACTTAAAACTCTACCTGATTTTCTGTCTCAGATTCCACTAACTCCTAAAAGCAGCCTAGAGACCTCTCCTGCTTCTTTTTTATTAAAAAATACTAATACATTACACCAAACTGGCCAAATTATTCCGTTCCTGTGAAACTCAATAAACAGTACATGGGATCATAAAGCCTGTTTTTTCCACTTACTATATACTATTTGGGTATTTTCCCAACTAGAAGAAAGAAATATCAGGTACAGTATGATACAGTACTGATTCATTAAAGTTGCCCACTATTCTTCATCAGCTCAGACTTTCTCCAGCGTTTCTTGAATTGCCTTATCTATTCACATCCACGGCTGGTATTGTTATCTAATTCACTTTATGGCTTGGCAGAAGTCTGCACTATAAAGTCAGTGTTTGTTTGCAGTCCAACTGGCTTCATGGTGATTTACCTGCCTGATGTAACACACAGTAACTGTAACAGACTTCACTATACCACCATATGGCCCTCAGATGGATGTGTGTAGGTGATGTAATCAGGGTTATTAATTGGTGGTTGACGTTTTTACATAAGCTTGTGTATTATTGCTTCATTACAAGGGATTTTGAGAGGAAAGAAAATAATTAACAAAGTTGTGCAATTCCACTTGGATCAGACCCATCTGACCAGGATTATCAACTCTTTGTTTTCCTGTAGAATTTTTAAAGCTTAGTTAAAATTGACTCTGTTGAGGTCAGGCCTCTTACCATGACTGTGGTTAGGTTTCTGGTTTTCAGTGCATCTTCTACAATGTGTTTCACCTGACCTGTTGACTTTTAAAGTGTGTTTTAGTTTATACCATAAAGGTCTGCATCATTGGTGTATCACTCTGGCGTGCAGTATTAGGTAAAGAGGCAGCCTTGCCCTCAGAGAGAAGGTGAACAGCAGCATTTCGTCAAGCAGCAAATTTGTTGAGATCTCGGGGTTAGTGCTGTGTGACTCGGCGGGACCCAGAGGAGAGAGGATGAGGGCCCGTTAAACCGTCTCCAGCAGCTGGAAAAAATCTATTCAGAAAGAGAGTGTCGTAACACTGTTTGGTCTTAACTTGTGTGAGATCCCTGCAGACCACGAGCTAAAGATTACAGACAGTGTGAAGACAAGCTATGGTCTTTTCATAAGTTGAAACCTCAGTAGTAGATATTTTTCAAATGTTTAGTATTGCAGTTTTATGAGGTGCGTCTAAGATGTTAGTGTAATTTTAACACTATGAGCCTGCACGTCTGCACTTTGGTATAGTAAAGGATAATAATATATCTAATAAAAACAACCAGGGCCAGGAGTGTAGCAGGTTTTGGGGATGTACAAACCCAGAGGAAAGATAAATCACAACAACTTATCAATCAATGTCCACTATATTCTATTTTCTCCATGTGACTCTTTGTCATGCAGAATTGCTCTAACCAAAAACAAGTTAAGTATGCATGCTGTGGAAACCATTAAACACCACATTTGCATTATTTATCACCTCAGTACCAAGAAAAAACAGTAGTCTGAGCACTTTGAAATTTACATAGAAGATGGATAAATTTATTATCGCTAAAAATGGAAGCTTGTCAGTTTATTTTTACACATCCTTTGAGGAAGCAATTGTCACTTGTAGTTTATAAATCTCTGTCTTTCCTCAGCTTATGTTCAAATGTCACATTTGTAAAAGTGCAAATATGTCTGTGTGCTGTCTTCAGGGAAAGCTGCAAGTGTATTCATGTTTGACAACTTGTGATCCTCCTACCCCCAAATCAAATGTCACATCTGCCTGTTTAAATGGCACTGAACTCCACTTAACATAAGGACACTGCTCACTTCCACTTCCACTCTAATGCAATTGTCCCTTTGAGTCAGGGGAGAAACAAAGCACATTGCCACTTAAAGGTACTACCACGTTGAAACTGAAGCCACCAATATCCTCTTTTTTTTTTCTCATCATGACACTACACACTTACCCACACAAGCCTGTCTCTGTGTTTAAGCTGAGGTCAGTATAGAGTGAGTCTTTCTCAGCAGCAGCTTGAGTCTTCATCAAAATCAATAGAGAGAATTGGTCTACTGAACTGTATGGGAAAGGTACAATATGGGAAAGTGTGTGTGTGTGTGTGTGTGTGTGTGTGTCTGCCTGCGGATGTGGTGTTGAGTCCCGGAGGCAGCAGCGAACAGCGAAAGCCTACAACGCTGTAATAGATTCCCATTCCCACTGCCATCCAACAATTCTTCAGATGACCTCACCTCTCAGACTCCACTCGTAAGACATTAAGCTGTCTAATCTCCTCCTCTCATTCTCAACACTCTTCTCTGTTCTTCCTTCTGCTCTGTCTCTACTGCAGTCTTTCTCAGTCACGATGTTTCACATGTAAAGAGTTGCAGCAGCAAAATAGTCCTTTTGTGTGGCTCGCTTTGGGCTGTTGACATGACAGTTCAAGTGCATCTCATGTCAAGTAGAATACAATTGTGGAGGAAGTACTCAATTCCTCTGCTTAAGTAAAAGTAAAAGAAAAGTAAGACATTCAAATTCTGGCTTAAAGTAAAACTATTTGACTTTGCTAATCAATATAAAATATTTATATTTTTAACCAATATATATTTTGGTGCCTATATTAATAAAAACGGTTGACAATAATTAAGAATGATTAAAAACTCATTAATCTCAAAGTCACATGAGGACTGTATCCGTGTAGCGCATGGGAACATTAGTGAAAGTACTGCTCCATTGTCTCCTACTGCTGTTGACCTTTACATCTGTTTGTAATGTTTTACCTTTAACTGGATCTGAGGAATTAAAATAAACTGATAGTGGATGATTATAAACTAGAATCACATTAAGATCTAGTTTTACTGCACAAAGAGGGACTGGACTGTGACGGTTTGAAAATGTAGCACAAAGTTCACATGCAGCTGGTCAGGAGCCATTATCTGGGGTATTGTCCAGTTTTTACACTCTTCCTCTTGTGCCTCACGTTTTGACAGTGACTCATTAAAGGAGGCAAACACACACAGTTTTTTATACGATCCTCAGCCGTAGTGCTTAATAGTGATTCCATTGTGGTGCATACTGATGCATCCTTTATGACTAAGATGGCTGGAGATCTAATTAAACCATTATGCTACAGGTGATTTTTTTACTGTGTGTGTCGGAGTTTGACAGATCACAGAGAGGAAAAGCTACTCATACGATGACGCCTTCATGTGTGCTTTGTAAAACCCAGCACTATAAAAACAAAATTGAATTGTACTTGTGATGCCAATGTAAAAATGTAGTGTCGAAAGTACAGATATTTGCTCTCAAATGTAGTTAAGTAAAAGTTAAAAGCACCCCCTTGCTAAAAGCTAGAGAATGATTACTGGAAATGAAAAATAAATGAATAAACTTATGGATTGATTATGAAAAAATAACAATATAAACATTATGATTTGTGCCAGAGAGGTTAGGTTTTCACATAACTTCAATTCATTTTCCTGTCTGTCATTATGTCGTCTCTCTTCCTGGATTTGCCGTGTGCTAGACAATGGGCTTTGGGCCAACACACAGTTAATGGAATTGGTATGCGCTCCTGAATTATATTCCATTTCAGCTGTAACTAATAATCAAGAAAAAGAAAGGGTGTTACAGTAAACTGTGAAGAGTATTTTTAGCTGATATTTGTGAGCTACGTGGTTTGAATGGTATATTCTGGGGTCTGTTTGTGCAGTAACACCATCTTGGAGGTCTGTTCCTTGTTTACTTAGCGTTCTGTTCTCCAAGCACTTTCTAATTTCACACTAATTAAATGCACTACATGAGGAAGAGCATCTGTGTCAACCACCGGGAATTTAAACCTGGCAACATTTGAGATGGGAAACTTCCACCCGACATGGTGCAACGGGCAGTGCAACAGCTTTTATGGATTTCACAGTAAGCTTTTCCTCAGCGGCACGTGTTGAGTTCTATGGTAATGCTCCGGCGGCCCTCTGGGTTTGCCTTCCAGGAAGAAGTCCTTCAGTTGTTTTTTTATTAAACTGAAAATAAAAATCAATTCATTGGGACTTACTGGAATGGAGCTTCAAATGTATCTTCCCAGAAGCAAGTTCAGATGTCTTAATAATGGCGCCTTGGGTTTACGTGGTGTCAGTGTTGCTGGAGGATCTGGTGGATGAGCCATTTATGGGAAGTTAATGTACAATCTATTATGCATTAGGTGTTTTAAGTGTGTCGTCATCAATCTCTTTTTCTCACTCTTGTTGCTCTAAAAATTCGTTTTTTTTTATAAACGTCTTTTCTACACCTATTGAAAAGCTGTATATACCAATTAGCTTCACTCGCTCAAGTGTTTACCCAAAGGAGCTTTTTGTCTGTGCTAGAACTCCAGTTGGCGTCTGATGTTCAGGTGTGAAATAGACAGTGGTGAATTGAAAGAGGTGACATTTTCACTTTATACCATGTAGACTAGACATGTGATCAAGGCCATAGCCTGACCAAATGTTCGGCTGCCCTAGCAACCCATCTCCAGATGTCGTTCTCTGCTGGAGTCCAGATTAGTGGCCATCATAGCTGGCAACAAACATGGCCAGCACTAATCACTGACATCGTGGAAGCTGTGGGGAGGACACAGTGTCAGTCGAGTTGGGCACTTAGTCTGCAAACCATTAGACCGGGTCTTCATCTGCAAACTGAAACTCTTAAATTGGCCTTAAGAAGAACCTTTGAGGGTCATCACTGCCAAATTCAGCAGAGTAATTATTATTTCACACATTCTTGGCAGAAATTTTGTTTGAACTGCATGTTTGCTCCTAATTGTGCAATAACGTGTGTATTAATAATGATTCAACCTGCTTACAATGCCCACTAAAGTCAGAAGTGGTCATTTTTTTAAACTTTCTGTACCATTCTCAACCATAACTCAAACCACTGACTCGAAAACTTTACTATCTTCTATGGTGCATTAAAACAAGCTCTTTTTTTAAATTGAAATGTGTATTTTGTGTGGGCTGCTGACAGAATTGTTGGGGCCCTGGACAAACCCTATGGCCAGAGCCCCCCTATATAATTGCTGTACTGTCCTGGTTGCCTCTCCCTGTCAGCTGCCCTGACTAACTCATTTATTAATCTATTTTGTAATAGGGCTTGTAATCTTGTATGGTGAGACAGAAGACATCCAACAATGGAGCAGTTTTTTAGTAATCTGTTTACAAAAAACATACAGTAGCTGCCTGTGTGAGGCCTACGTTACTGGTATGCACACATACATGATACATTTATACAAGCAATGATCAGTTTTGACATGGTTATCAGTCACAAAACAAGTTTAATAAAAAAACAAGAGCTTAACTAGTGATGGTAGAAATGTAATAAAATAATACTGGATGTAAACCGGTTAGACTTTATCTCAAATAAATAAGAGGGCCATGTAAGTATCTATAGGACAATTATAAAAGCCCACTGTAGGTCAAAACTTTTTCCTGTTTTTTTTTGTAGTATTTATGTTCTGCAAAGTCATGTTGTAATGGTTGACAATACTGTATGTAACTTTAAAAAGCTCTTTGGCTAGCTGAACAAAGCCACTCTATATTGAAAGAATACTTTATAAAAAGAGCATATTCTGTTTGAATAGCAACAGAGAAGGTCAAACAATGAAATATGAAGGTTCTGTGATAAAGGATACAGGGAACGGAAATGTGGAACAACAAAAGCTTGCTGTAATGGAGCTAAAAAGAAAAGAAACACCGCAAAACATCAGAGGCATGCAGAAGCTCTGACTTGCCTGACCTGAATAGCAATAATCCTACAGACAAAAAAGAGGAGGCAGTGACGAAGGAATGAGGGTAGCAGCAGAGGACCCAACCAGGGGCAGGATAGAGAAGAAAAAAATGAATAAGTAGAACATAGAATTTGGCTTTTGGCCACAAAACAAAAAAGTTGTGCAAAAAGACAAATGGTGTAGGAAAGTAATCTTTGCAAGTTAGGAAACACAATGAAGTTCTTTTTAAATTTCAACATTTAGCAATATTTTAAAGTTAGGTTGTTAATAATTAATTATATTTAAATGGTATTGATGTTGGTCTTGTAAGTGCTATATCATTTGTGGTTTAGATTATGAAAATGTGTAGTGCTATGTATAACTCACTACTTTAGACAGTTTACAATGGAAAGATATAAGATATGAATAGTTTATGGCAAATGGGTATGGTTGCTGTATGCTGTCCCATCCAGAGCCCTGCCTAAAACGGTCTGCATGTCCATACAATGTATTGCCAACTACTAAATGTACTAAAAAAATAGAAAGCCTCTTTAGGAGAAAGGTGATTAGTGCAGCAAAGGGTTTGGAGTTATTTTGGCTTTTTAACCAAGTGCGTTAAATATTCTGCATTAGTATTGGTATAGGGCAGGGGAGGGCAAACTTAGGCTCGGGGGCCACATGCGGCCCTTTGGGCTTTTTAACCCGGCCCGCCAAGCATTTACTAATATTTTATTGATGATTAAACACTACATATATATTTCCTTCAATATTTTGCAAGGATCAGTTGATTCACTTTGACATGCTCCAAACAGTAATAACTTTTCCTAAAACTATCATCTCTAACTCTCAGAGAGATAGTTTTCACTGGTTTTAGAACAAACTGTAAAGAGTGGTGCTAAAACTGAGGAGGCTGTGACTGTGTCGACTATACAGAGTTTATTGCACATATTGTTTTTCCTACAGTTCAAACTTCAACTGTAGGCAAAATAAATGTGTTTTCATTAAGCATAAGGGAGTTCACCGTGTTGGGTCGGCCTCCACAACCATCCCAGGTTCTAATGTGGCCCTTGGAGAAAAATAATTGCCCACCCCTGGTATAGGGTATCCCTTTTTTTCTGAACAGTTAGGCTTTATGTATATAAATGTTGTGCTGTCATAACTGAAGTGAGCTGTGATTCTGCGTTTTTAGAAACACAGTCTCTCAGCATGAGCACAACACGGTCAGCGAAGCAGCTGCCATTAATTTCAAATGAAACATTCCCTGTGGGGAAGTACCGTAGACAGAGACAGATAGAGACACAGAGGCGCACACAAAGAGAAGGAGAGGCTCATCTGTAACCTCCTATAGTTATCTCTCTTCAGACCATCACTCATTTTTTCCCTTCTCTGTCAATAAATTCTATTAAAATCCAGCTCTAAATGTGATCTGTTGACTCCCTTTTTACACCTTTTTACACCAAAGGCTTAGGTGTAAAAAGGGTGATGAAATTATTTACAGAGAATATTATGTTACAAAAGTAGGTTTTAATCCTAATCTTTTTTAATCTTTTTCTAATTTTTTTAAACCACATGCTAATTGCTGTTGTTTTACAAGTTAACATGTAAACACAGTTATAAGCATATTGAGGCCTTAACTGAGTAAGAAACATAATAACTCTCTCATCAACTTTCTGACTACAGTTACCATGGCACTAATTAGTTGGGGCCACTTGAGACACAGAGTTAGACAAAGCTTGTAAAAAGATGACTTAATCTGGGGCAGTTAACAACACTGTGAGTAGTAGAGGCTTTATATGTTCAACAGCAGCAGGATGATCAGGTAACTAAATTAAACTTGTAAATGGATTATATAACACTTACTGTAGTTGAAGCAGATGGATTTGTTGGATGTAATCGGTCCCTGATCTGACCTCATCCATACACACAAAAAACTAAAGTCATCTCTATTTTATAACATTTTGCTTTAAAAGGTAAAAAATAAAAATAAAAAGCTCATTTCCATTTTTTTTTTACACTTCAGTGGCCGGAGGGAGTTTTTACTGAAGGTACTTTCCCGTTTTCTCAAGCAGATTAGGAATTTGACACACCTAAAGATTTTTGACAGGAGTCTGTGTGTGTGTGTGTGTGTGTGTGTGTGTGTCTGTGAGGCAGCATAGGGGAGCGCTCCATCTGTGAGTTGACACACATCATTCACCATGCCACCAAGTGAAGCAGAACATGGAGGAAATTTTAATCAAGGCTCTCAGCGAGCCTGGCGGGCCGTTAGAGGTGACTGTGTGTGTGTGTTCCTGTGTGTGCGTGTTGGAGCGCAGGTGGCTACAGGTTTATTTGAAAGAGCGTCTGGGGTATTGGGATGAAACATTAAGACGACTTCCACCAGTGATAAGGAAGCAAATAGTCCTGTATGACCCTAGAGTCATTTCTTTTACTCCTGCGTGTAATGATTCAGTAATAACAGTTACAAGATATGTTCATGTGGAGGGACTAGTGCTATGACTACCACTGTAGATCAGAAGTACATTTTAGACCTACATGCTCCCACTGCTAACCTCCTTTCTTTCTCCAGATAACTACTATCTTAATTTAGCAAATCCCATTACTTGTCATCCTTCGCTGTAACAGTTCCATTAATTTTTTTGAGGAGCAGTTGTATCTAAAAACTCAGAGCTAGATGAAAGCTATATTGCAGACACATTCTGAAAAACATTTTGTAGCATGTATGTTCTTCATCTTCAAGACAATGTGAAGACAAATATAGCTCTCAAAAATTGCTATTTTATGTATGCCATTGCAATATGGTGGTGCTTAAAATATTTTCTTTTGTTCTAATAATGCAGAGCAATAATGTCAAACTAACCTCTCAAAAGATATGTGAGATGAATTTTGTGTGATGTTTTTAGAAATTAATATCTAAAATGGTGAGCCTAAATATAAATAATGTCAAAGTGACCCCTATTATCCAAAATGCCAGGAGTGTTTTGTCTCTCTATATATCATCCTCCTTTTTATCTCAGCTTTGATAAATTCTGCCATTAACCTTTGCAATCGGATGCAACGTTCTTATTTGAAAAAACTTATTCTCATTTGAGAAGAGATTATAGCTGAAAAACACAGGCATTATTAAAGAATGTGTTTATCAGATCAATTCTTGTCGTGTACAATCGGTCTCTGGAGAGCGTCCTCAAGGTATTCTTATTTTTAAATGCAGAGTGCTTATTTTACAGCTCATCTCAAAAAGTTTGGTCACACTTTATTTTACACTAAACCTGATACATCGTATCTACCTCATTAAGTACAATGTAACACACTGTGTAACAAACTGTAATAACATGTGACTACATCGTACATACACATCCTAACCCTACCTACAATATCAGAATCAGAATTAGTACACATAATTCCATTCTGTATGTACTATAGTAGTTACATGTTATTACAGTTTGTTACACAGTGTGTCACATTGTACTTAATGAAGTACATACAATGAGGGCGGCAGTAGCTCAGTGGATGAGCGGCTGTCCTTCGACCGGCGGGTGGGCGGGTGCCTCTAGTGCCACTGCACTGGTGTATGAATGTGTGAGAATGTTTGACGGTGGGGTCGGAGAGGCTGTAGGAGCAAAATGGCTGCCACGTCTCCATCAGTCTGCCCCAGCTGTGGCTACAGACGTAGCGTACCACCACCAGTGTGTGACTGTGGAATGAATGAATAATGGACAGCCTGTAAGTGCTTTAAGTCTCTTGGTCCCTTGGGAGAAAAGACAAAAATATAAATCAAATTCATTATTATTACTATTGTATACGTTATTTTTGGTAAAACAGATGCTACATCTTCAAACCTAAAACACAACCAGACCTGTCACCACCTCATTGGACACAACAAGCCGGTTTGACCAGTGTTCGGACTGTAAATACTTTGTTTGGTGCAGGTCAAGGTTGATTCATGTGAGTTTGTAAACTCGCGAGAATCAAGCTACAATGCAAATTACTAAAATGTGCCTAAAGCAGTGTTACTGACATAAATGTTTCTAGCAATAACTAAAAGTTAATAATCCTTACAAGCATGTATACACACTTTAATTAACCTTAAAGTTTGGACTAGCCTATAAAACACAGGCTTGTTTAAAAATAAGCCTCTGTGTCATTTGTAATTTGACATCTATATCATTATCTAATAGGCACAATTAACAATAATTACTTTTACACCAGCAAGTAGAGCCCTTAAAACACATGCTTGCATACTGACAACATTGAATATTTTCTTCTCCATGTTACCAACAGGACTCGTTTGCAAGCTGTGCTATATTTTTTCTCTCTCCCTGCTTTGGTTTTGTGCAATTAACATTTTGAGATGGCCCTGCTCCACGCTCTAGTTCATCCCAGTCAGCTGTGCTGGAGACAAGTTGCTATTCCCTTCTTGGACTTGTTCATGTTCTATTTTCCTGTCATCTTCTCTTTCCAAAAAACTTTAATTTTACAACTCACCCACATGTGATTATTTCACTTCATTAAATGACAGTGTTTACAGTTATTGATTTCCAGAGGCTTGTGTAAGTTACTTGCTGTGTTGTTATCTTATAGTCTGAAAAAAGAGTCATTTTGATGTTAGTGGGTTTTTACACCTTCTCTTCTTCCTTATTAACTCATGCTCAGTCAAGACTAGCTTTACCGCTATCCTCCACCACCTTTATTAATTATGCCCCATGTGTGGATCAAAGAGGATTTATTAGCTAAAGAAAAGTTTAAGGTTGCTGGCGGTTTTCTTATTAAGGGCAATCATCATAATCCTTTTCTACTAGACTGATATTTACCATGTGAAGGAACATAAGGCCCGTCTGTTGCTCTGTGGGAGGTTTAACTCATTTCTAGTCCCAGTAGTGACACTATTGTATTTGAGTTTGGGAAATCACTTGTTTGGGAGTATTGTCTTTCAAAAAGCAGATGGTGCAGATAAATAAGGTGAACATTACATATTTAGATTAAGTGTACTACATTTAAAAAAAAAAGAGGGCACACACAATTTTGTTAAAAATATTCCTGTTTTGGGCCATTTGCTGCATGTCATATTCCCTCACTCAATTTTATTTTCCATAGAGTGCCATACAGTAAACAAAGTGCAACAATGCCAGACGATCTAGCAATTTCTGTTTTTTCTTTGCAGTATGTAGCTCACAAAAACAAGACATGTTGCAAGATGTTGCATAGAAGTGATGACTCTCAGTTGACCAAATAATGACTGCAGTATGTTTGGCTCCATCCTTGGAATACTGTGTAGGTTCCCATCCGAATGTGCCAAAACATTTAATTATGGAATAAGATCATTTTTTAATAATAATAATTTTTGACCACATGGTTAAAGTAGGGGGCCAAAGCAACAAAACCAGGAGCTGAAACACTGGGCAGGTTGGACGTGCCAAACACAATAATTTCAGTTTTTTCATCATTCAAACAGAGAAAATTCTGAGACAGCCACAATTGGATGTCATCTAAACATCTGTTGGATTCAAGACTGTCAGGACAAGCAGGGACAACCGGTAGGTAAACCTGCAGGTCATATGCTAACAGATGAAAAGACATATTGTGTTTTGAAATCACTTCACCTAAAGGCAACATAAACAAAGAAAATAAGACAGGCCCCAAAATGGAACCCTGTGGCACACCAGAGGTCAAGGGGGCTAAGGAGGAGGAGAGGTCACCAATCCTGACAGAAAACTCAAATACTTAAACCACTGCACTGACCACAGGTCCCTAAAGTCCAACCTGTTGGCCCAGACGTGTCAGGAGGACTGAGTGGTCCACAGTGTCATACGGTGCTGTAAGATCCAACATTACTAACAGCACTGGCTTTTTCTCATCAAGGGACAAGAGAATGTTGTTCTGTACTTTCAGCAGAGCAGACTCAGTGCTATATCGTGTCCTGAAGCCAGACTGGAATTTTTAAAGATATGATTGTTCAACATTTTTACATTTAGTCATTTTTTTGACAGTAGGATCATGTTTGGACCACAGTGTGCTTAAATAAAGTTGGTACTGAACCTAAACTGAGGCAGCGGTTTATCTTAACATACTGTGTATAATTTTGAGGGTTCTAATATTCTAAATCTTTGATGATTGACAGGTGTGAAGTCCCACCTCCTGAATTACCCTCTGGACTACATTTTAGCCTAGAAGCCTGAAATTGGTTGAAACTGATATATACAGAGGAAATGTGAAATGTAGCCTACCTCATGAATATTTATTATAGGTTTCAAATTATTATGCATTTTATATATTTTAAACTACTATAGGCTCTGTAGCTTTAATGTTGTTTTAGGGGCAACAAGAGGATTTCATTATCTCCTACCTCTCCACTTCCTTCTACCCTCCATGTCCAATCTGCCCTGGCATTGAGCATGCATCTTCCCGGAGCTGCTTGGCTGTGAGTGAGTGTGTCAGAGCCGCGAGGACAACGGGAGCTCCAGCTGTTCGTCGCTTTTTAACTCAGCAACAGAGATTGTTTAGATATAAAAGTAAACAGGCCTTAATAATATCCATGTGAAAAATTGTACTAAAATGTACTAAAATGTACTAAAATGTATCAAAATGTACCAAAATGGCACACACGTGTACCTGAACCAAATGTGCTGTACCTAAACAATACACTACAATACAATACTATGTGTACCGTTACACTCCTATCATTTAGTATTTATCATTTAATACATTTTATAGTTGTATTTGTTTTGTATACCTCCCAGTACTTGTTTAGACTTGTATGTTCAAAAAAACTACAAGTCTTAATGTCCCAAATGTGACGTTACATTGTGTGAATTTATCGATCCATAATAATGCATTGGTCAGTATAAATTCTGTTGAGCCAGCTGTAAATGTTTTGTGTATAATGGGGTGGGCTTATGAGATGGTTCATTTCTCTGATTGGTTATATGTTTTTTTTTTTATTGTTTTGTTCCACTGTCAGTTTTTTTATATATACTGTATGTTGGTACTGTTCTTTGCTTGGGTGGCTGTCAATTCAATTTCAATCAGTAAGCTAAGCATCGAGCCAGGATATGTTGTAACAGTAGCTCCTACTTCTTCTGTTTCTGACGCTCTTGTTCCCTCCCCATGCAAATCAGCCTCTTAGCCATACCGTCTTGCCATCCATCGATTTTTTTCTTCATTCTTTCAATGTCAATGCCCTTTCGTCTGCCTCTTCCTTTGTTGTCTCACATATTTCTCTCACTCTGTCTATATTCTCTCCTCGTATTCTCACATCTTCCCTGTACCCCCACCACTATTTTATTCTTTTGCCACCATCTCTTTGGCTCCTTCTCCTCCTTACCAGAAGTCCTTGCCACTGGGCCAAGCCAAGCTTATTTACATTGGAATAAATCTACCTCATCACACGGCCACATTTTTTTACCACAGCAATCCTTTTAGCAACCAGCCTGAAGAATTAATAAAACTCAGCTATAAACTCTCCCTCCCTCTGTTCTACCTTACTTCTCCTCATATTCCCCTCCATTTTCTCTCTCAATGTCAAATGATGGATGGCCGGTAGAAGTGGGTGCCAGCTGTGATGTAATGATGCCGAGGCGGGGTCCTTATTTTTCTCCTTCAGAGTATTGGTCAACATGGGGGCCCTTCAAAAGACGTAAATAAAAGTGAAAGCTAATAAAGGCAGGCAAAAATACCGCAATTATACTGAGCGTGTAATAGCTAAGCAAAAATGACAGTTAATTGGATGCAGCTCTCAAGTTTCCTACTGGGACATAATGAAAGAGATATGATGATATGGAGACAGTCCAAACAGGAGAGCCATGTCGTTAACTAGGGACTTTGTTATTTATATTGGTAACAGTTTCATTTGTACACTGTACAATTGCACTCCACTGGGACACGGTCCATATTTTACTCCTCTATATGGATGTGTATTTAAAGCTTTGAGAAAAAAGTTATATACTGTATATACTGATGAAACCTTTGTCCACACATTTGGGAATATGATCATTAAATCATAACTAAGGCTAAAATAATACTATAACAAGTAAGGCTTTATTGAAGAAGTTGGATCACTGAATTGGGTTTTCTACCACTTAGTCCAGTTAAATAAATTGATTTAAAAAATGTATGCCTATATAGGCTACAGCCTTAATTGATATGCCACAATCATAAATATTTTTAATGAAAAAGGCTTATACAAAACTAAAATGGAACACTTTTAAGATAAGATAACTCACTCTGATTTGACTTGGACTCGACTTGGACCTTTTTGTAGTGACTTGGACTTGCATTTTAACTAAAGATGACTCAACTCGACTCGACTCGACTAGTCTTTGGTGCCTTGGACTTAGACACGGATTTGAACACTGAGGACTTGGAAGTGACTTGGACTTGAAAACTGGTGACTCAACTACAACACTGTCAGCATGTGTCATGTTGAAATATTCATGATTGTCAAACATGCTTGAGGAAATGTTTTTTAACTGTCCACAGCCGTGTAGACTGTCGACTTGATATGGCTTAAATCAAATTGAATTATTTAATTCCATTCTGTTTTACCTATACTTTACAGAACCATCTTAAATGAAAAATGCAATATTGCAGTTTCTTTCTTCATTTATATTCTTATAGATTTTATAGTTTTTATTTTTTGTGCTGTGTAAAATTTCACTGTACATGTGACAAATAAAGCTGAACTTTTCTTTTCTTGGCTTGTGTTGCACAGAAGCAGAAATGAACCCACTGGATCCATATTCTTCATGTGAGGTTTTCTGTGGAAGTTGACCTTAATTCAGACTGAGTGACACAGTCAGTGTGCATGTCTACTACAGAGGTTCCTGAAGACAGCGGGTGCATTGGTATTCAAATGACAGATGATAAAGAATCCACAAGTAGGAGACAAGCAGAGCGGCCCCATACTTGAGCTAGAGAGACGAGGTGACCTTTTCAAACCACAGTGACTCTGCTGCTATTCAATGCTCATTTGTCATACTTTGCTGACTCTACTTTAAAATGACATGGATCAGCATCGCACTGCAAATGGTCACTCCTGCATCTCACTTTGAAATAGCTTACTCCCTGCAGCCAGACCAGAGAAATGTAATGCAATGTATACTCGTCAAAGAATCTCCTAATCTACAGTGTCTCAGTGGCAATGTGGTTAGCACTGTCACCTCACAGCAAGAAGGTCTGGAGTTCAATTCCCAGTCAGGGTGGAGCCTTTAGGTCCTGGGGTGCAGTTTTCCCCCCATTTTGGAAGGCCAGAAAGCACACAACTCTACCTTGTCTCTACCTTGTCTAGCTTTTATTTAAACACACTCTTATCTTTATTACCAATCTACACAAAAAAACTCTGGCTCATAAAAGGGAATTTCTTTGCAGTGAATACTGAGAAATGTAAAGTCTTGCCAATTCAGGAGGCGTGATTCATTATTTACTTCTATCCTAGAAAAAGACAGTAATCTGTTTTAATGAGTTGGTTCAATTGCTTGAATTGAGTGTTTACAATCAGACATACCTGCTTCAATTTGTTTTTTCCATTTAAAAAAAACTCAAATATGTATTGACTTTTAAAGAATTTTAACAAAATCTATTGAAACCATTCTGCATAAAATACACTGAGAAATCTTCTTTCTGACTCCTGTTAGTGCATGAGTCAGTTTCCAGGATTTTCACCAGAATAAAAAACAAGACTGTATTGGTCCTGAATGAATGTCTTAACAGTGTAAGCAAGGCCAGGATGTTTTTAGATTGATCATAACCTTTTACTGAAAGATTTTCAATGGATACATTTCTAACACTGTAACTCGTCTTGTATTTCACAAATGCTTCAATGTGGAAAAAACTCTGAAAGTTAAAGGAGTGCTATTAGTGTCCATGCAGGGTGAGACCTTGAAAACCCTGTACACAAACAATTTGGTCAGTGACAAATATGTGCTTTATTTGACAAATAAAGATCCCGGATACAAGCGGCCGAAATGAGCTTTCTCCGCAAGGTGGCGGGGCGCTCCCTTAGGGATAAGGTGAGGAGCTCGGTCACTCGGGAGGAGCTCAAAGTAGAGCCGCTGCTCCTCCACATTGAGAGAAGCCAGCTGAGGTGGCTCGGGCATCTGTTTTGGATGCCTCCTGGACGCCTCCCCAGGGAGGTGTTCTGGGCATGTCCCACCGGGAGGAAGACCTAGGACACGCTGGAGGGACTATGTCTCTCGGCTGGCCTGGGAACGCCTCGGTATCCCCCCGGAAGAGCTGGAGGAAGTGTCTGGGGAGAGGGAAGTCTGGGCGTCTCTGCTTAGACTGCTGCCCCGCGACTCAGCCCGGATAAGCGGTAGAAGATGGATGGATGGATGGACAAATATGTTGAGTTTTGGCTTTTAGGAAATAAACAACAAAGTTTTTAGTGCAGTCTAGTCATTAATGGCACCACAAACATTTTTTGTAGATAGTTTCAATTCAGGACACCCAAAGTGGGTAGTAGCTTTGATTTTGAAGTTACATTATGATTTTTTTTCCAATAGGAATTCAGTTCTATTCCATAAACTTAAATGCAGTATGGTTGATAGCATTACAAATAAATAAAATCAAAATTTCATTTCCACAGAGTTTAAATAAGTATCAATCTAATCTCGAGTCATAATATATACCAAAGGTCCTCAATAATCACATGCAGACCAGACTCCAGTCAAATCCAGATGGCCCAGTCTTGCAAAGCCTCAATCTGCCATACAGTAAATGCAATAGTTCCTGTATTGTGTACTTAAGAAAGTTCTTGAAATAACCTTGTTTTCTAGTGTTTTCTTGGGATTGAAACTTTTAAAAAGTAACAAAGCAGAGCTGATGCTTAAAGTTGCTCTAAGCAGAGGGTGATTAATTACTCTGACAAAAACATGGTTGACATTCCTCAATGAGTAAACATAGAAACATGCATTGAGCACACTGAGCTGACGCTGTTTGCTCTCAAGTGGTGCCACAAATGCTCTGTCACCTCCATGGGTGTTTAAATGTTCATCTGTGATTGCTGTGTGTACTGCAGGAGAGATGACATTTCCCATATCACGTACCAGTGTTTGTTTGATCTTCTTGCTTTCATCTTCTCAGTAAAGAAACCTGACATCTCAGGGTCTTCTCTTTACTCCTCTTCTTACTCGAGACAGCTTAGCAGTGGGATAAATAAGTGTGTCCTCTCCACCTTACGGTGAAAGAGAGTTACATGAACATTCCCTCCTTCCTTGCTCACACTGCATTAGTAAAGTTTAGGTGTGTACAGCCTGAAGATTCTCACTGGCATTGGGTTTGTGTGTCTTCTTAGTAGCTCTATTATCTGTGATTGTCTAACCTCATGAGTACAGAGGCTCATTGATATTCTAGGGAAATCAGGTGACTCACCAGTAATATGCTTCTTACCCTTGGAAGTTTTCCGAGAAAGAACATCTTTAATATAAAATGTTAACCTTGAAATTCTTGTACAACAGAGCGATTCAGACAATTGTAAGCAGTTTCCCATTATTTTAATAATTGCTCAGTGCAGTGGGGCTTTTAGATCAGTTGGAGAAGACAAATACAACACAGCATATGCAATTGAATTGGAAGTCATCCTGTAAAAAATGTAACTGTACAGTCATTGGAGCTTCATTAGTTGGAAGTAAGAGGAACAGTTGTGCTTTCTCTTTCAAAATAAAAGAAAATACAGTGGCTAAATTGAAGCCCCTGGCACCGCGACACAACCACTTCCTTTAAACGTCTTTTAAAAATTACAAAAAATGTTTTTTTAATGGGGCTGTCCTGTTTTTTTGTGTTGATGGGGAAACCAAAGTACCTGGAGGAAACCCACACAAGCATGTAGAGAACATGAAAACTCCTCCCAGGAAGGTCCTACCCGACACGGGAGTTGAACCCTGAACCTTCTTGTTGAGAGGCAAGCCAGCTACCTCTTGCACAGATCACAATTAAGATACAAGAACATAATGGAAAGACAAAAAGTAAAGGTTTAATTCTGACCTTGCATGATTATGGCAAAAAATGATAATGAGCCCAAAGTATAGCATGTACAGACAAAGTTTTGTTCTATAACAGTGTATTTACAGTAATCAATCAATCAAAAGATCGTTCATGTTGACTGTGGTTTGTTGTCGAAAGTCAAGAACGCTATTCATTGAAAAAGGTTCCGCGGTGCAAAAATAAGTGTGGTTAAAATTATGTTATTTAATTTTTGCGTAATTAATCTTAATTAACGCGTTAAAGTCCTGTAATTAATTAATCTTAATTAACACGTTAAAGTCCCGGCCCTAATATATATACATATATATATATACATCACAGGCAAATTACTTTTGGCTGTGCTCTTATTTTGAAAAAGTACAGCAGACAATCCTGCCAAACTCCTTAACTTTGGAAAATTGGAAATGGCAGATGTTTTCTTCACTTCAAAGGATAGTGAACTCTTTTACATAGTTCATCATAACTTTGCATTCTCTCTGCTTGCCTCAGTGGAGCTCGAGTTATTTCCTGTGGATTGCCAAAAGGCAGACCAGGCCAAATTAACCAGGTAAATTTTACTTGGAAGAAAGTCTCTTGTATTACTATTAGTTTTGTAGTCTGAAGCGCTCTTGTACATACGACCACTTTGCTTTATAATAATCAAATGCCTTTTACTTGGTCTTATTTTGATCATCTTAAAATATATCAAATGTATAATGTTCTTCACGCAACTGCTTCCAAACTGACCCATAAGTTTTCGTTAGTGATTAAAATAGACTGTTCCCTGATATTTTGTCCCATGTACTGCCATGTCTTGTCTTTGTTACACCCTCTTGTCTGCCATTTTACGCAACGTTTCATCTCCAAATATACAGAGAAGTACTCATTCTCTTTGCGCTGCATTCCCTCATTAGCTTTAATTGTGTCTCCTCTTCTTGAGCACATTCAAAAGGAGGGCACGCTGGTGAAGACATGAACAAATTGCCCACCTGCAGGTAAACATCTTTCAAGACACATTGCAACAGTGATGCTAATATTGTCTTCTTGGTGAGAGTAGCAAGTGCTCCCACTGACTCTCAGATACGCACAGGCTCGAGCTTGATTGAGCGCACACACCATGCCAATAAGGAACACAGACACAGCCATCATGCTGTGAGAAGCTGTTGTCAGGGTGCTGTTACTGTCTTCTAGGGTTTTTGTATCTTACATGACAAAATAAAAACACTTACTTTGGTGACAATGTGCTTTTATGTCCTACCTCCCTTCACCAGTTACTTCATATCCTCTGGTTCCCTGTCAGTCTTTCATTACATCCCACCTGTCATTCTTTACATGTCTCAAAGCCCCTTGTCGCTTCTTTTTCTGTTGTCAGTGAATGTGACTTTGTCAGCCGCTTGTCATTATGCCCGCTGCTTCACTCTTCTGCCCCATCCTCTGTTTTGCGTCCTCCTGAAAAACGAATGAGTAACTGCATGCAGAGGGACGCAAGGTTAGAGCCAGAAGAATGGGAAGTGAAGTAGGTCTGGAAAGATTGAGCCAAAATGAACATTTACTGAAAGAGAAACAGAGAAGAAATGAAAAGATTTAGGTAAGCACAATTATGACTGAATATAGCTTGGTACAAAATAATGATGTGTGAGACAATATATATAATACATATTTTGTTACATATACATATATAAGGTGCCTTGAGTATATATACTCCTTCCATTTATGCTGTTTTTCCAAAGCATGGTGAATTTAATGAATCCTAATGGAGAGCAGCATCCTTTCTTTACTTTCATGTTTGTGAGCATGTGTGATTGTGAATAAGCACAATGCCTGTAATCTGAAGATTAGCAACCTTATGCAATTACATTTTTGTTCTGTGGCAGCCAAAATATCCTTTTCTTTGTGCTCTTCCCACACACACCACACAACTCATGCATTTTTACTCACGCTCATCTTTGTCTCATACTCTAAACACACACAAGACATACTCCAGGGAGTGTGTTGGCATTTCCACTACGACTCATTCTGTCACGATGCTGTTGTGGAGCCTTCTAGACACCTCTCAGACAGATTGGCTTCTCATCGTAAAGACAGATGATAATGAATTTAATGCACGGTCCTTGCTTTGGCATACCTGTAGAAAGCACAATTGTAGACAATGAAAAAGGCAGACAGACACTATGTGCCTTGGCAAGACATCTCAGCAGAAATGAAAATAACCTGCACTGGTGTGAGGGTAAATTGTCAGGTTTTATAAAAAAAGCCTTCCTCATTACAAGATGGTCCAAGGAATGAATGAGGTCTTCTTTTCAATGTACTTTGTTACTTTGTTAGAATATACACAATGACATCCAGCTGTTTGACTTGGCAGGATTCAAATGTGAAATTAAAGCCCTACATAGGAACTTTAAAGCTTTAAAAAAAAAATGTCTGATGCACAACGTCTACTAAAGCAGACTAGCAGAGTTATAAGCCATGGATATGTCATGGTTTTTGTTGATAAAAAAGTAGCCAGTAACCTTTTAAAACGCATAATATTAATAGAGTCTAACTTAATCGGCTTTTATGATGAGTTCTGGGACACTCTTCACAGCATCCGCCAGTAATTTCAATCACAGCTAGAGCCCAAAGTTAAATCTCTTGGATTTCTTGGTTGTATCTGTTTGACATTGTGTTTGTTGTGTTTCAGATGAAGGACTTTTCTCTTACCAAGATTAATGGTATTCAGATATGTGTCACCTTGTAACTCAATCTTTTGCAACAAGCAGCAAATTGTCATTGGGGTTAATTGATAATTATGTTCTAACTGAAGGAATGTTAATGTAGCTGAGGTTAGTGCCTGAGAATATGTAAACAGTTTTGATTACAACAACAGAACAAATGCACTTCGAAGCTCTTCTGGGGTAAAAACCTAATTTACTAGATATTTTAAAGTTAAACACTTGACATATAAGTCTTCCTAATTATTGGGCAAACCTAATCCCCTGTATAGTGGAGGTTTGAGTCATAAATTCCCTTCAGTAGTCATGGCTCCTTGGTAAATGAGTGAGCATTAGTGCGGAACGCTTTGCCTCCAACTCAAGAACATTAATAACAAGCAACTGGCTGATGGTAATGGTGGCCATTGGAAGTCATACAATGCATATATTAACGCACTTACCACTCAACCATGAGTACCATTATGTAGCTTAATATACATAATGTGACATTTATAAAGCATTTTTCATACCAGTTGATTTTAAAGCCCATACTTTAAATGAGCTTCTGGTACTGGACATTTTTAAGTGTGTAGCTCTTAGCCAATGACAGAGAGATAAAAAAAATACCGTAAATTAGGTGGCTAGAGTTTATTCTAAACTGTCAATATTTTTGTGTGAAACAAAGCAACAATGCGATCACACAGATTGTAAATCTGAGAGCTGAATGTGGCTGAGCATGCCTGAATGTGCTATAAGGGTTCTGTGTGGTCTGTTTCCTTAAACTCCTGGGAACCAAAACCGGTAAATTTAGTCTGTCCCCAGGGCTGACAAGACAGGGAAGGGAGACGAGAAGTGTACAGCTCAATAGTGAAGTAAGGAGACACTAGAAAATGGCCTGCCGCCTACTCTTCTGTGTCGTTAGTCCAGGCTATATCGACCAAGGCGGACAGTATTTTAATCAAGTCTAAAAATACATGCAAACCCAGTTTACGCCTGATGGATCAGTCATGACAGGTTTCAGAACTTACTTCAGAGAGGTTAATGGATGCTCTCATTAATGACACCAGCAAATAAAACAATGCTTAGTTGGAGTGCAAACTGGCTGTTGAGGCTAATGAAAGTAATTATGGAAACCATTCATGTTGAAAATACTAGACACAGTCCCTTCTCCCCTTATGCTACTGACTTAAAACACAATGATTTTTGAGCAAATAGAAGTTGTCTTGCAAAGAGGCAGATGGAAAATACGTCCCACCTTGAAGTTGGAAAGATGTAGGTTGAATAAGATGTTTTAGTCAATTCCCAAACAGATCTGTTAGAGGTTCTTTGCAGCATATGTCCATGTTAGCTTGGCAATTTCTTAGTAGTATACTAGTTAAAGTTTAGGAACAACATATATATCTAACTGAAATAAAAAGTTTTTAGGACAAGGGCTAACACTGCCCCAGAAAAAAAAGCCAATGGAAAGGGAAGAAGGAGAAGAACAAGGGAGGAGATGGATGCATAAGCTAGTGCTCTGTTGCTTCTGCTGTTCCCCTCGTCCTCCCCAGAGGATGGTGTGATGAAGCAGAGATGAAAGAGAGACTTTGAAGAAGGAGTGATCCTTCCCTCGCTCCCTCGAAGGAGGAGGAGAGGGATCAGAGCAAAGGCCCCTGACACAGCAAGAGATGTCAAGATACATACACAGTTCTTTCACATTATGCACTTGACTTCTTTTAGAAGTCCTTTCCAAGGTGACTTTACTGTCCATTTTATTTTGCTTTGAGCGAGGATTTCTGAATTGGACCATATGGACTTCCTTTTTTCACTTTCGTACTGCTGACAGCACTGAACTGCCCAGTGAAGTTGTAGCTCCACTTCCTCAGTGATGACATCTCCAAATCTATCATAAAGCTAACGCAGCTTTCTGAAATTGCTTTTTTCCTAGGTCTATTGTCTTAAATCATCACAGTCACAAAGATATATATAGTTTGCATATTTTACATTGTCAGAGCTTGTTGCCTGGATAAAAAAAATGCTTTGGGTGAATGCTGTCTCCATTGGGTGTGTACAATTGGTCCAAATTCCTTTGGACATCCTATCTATGTCCCGCCTGAGTCAGCTGAGTGGATGAACAATAAAACTCTGGTATTGTGAGACTCTTCAGCAGCAGTTCTTTATCTGTGACATAAGCACAAATCTAGGAGCATTTTCAACTTAAGTTTAGTCAAGCATGCAAGCTTTTTATCATAAACAACCTGCTCCACAGTTCTATAAACAGACATACCTCAAAGCAGCACGAAGTAACAGCAGTTCTGAAACAAATGTTGATTATTTAGGGCTTCTCTGAGTGTGCTAAGGAAATGTGAAAGGTGGGGACAGCATGAAGGATGTTTACAGCTCAGCTCATGGTGCAGTAGAAATAAAATGCATGGTTCATTTTCTTATGTGTCAAGGTTTTCTCTTGATGCTGTCCTTTATTTTGATTGTTTCAGTTTGACAGGTGAGACTGGCCATCAAAAATATGCACTGCTTGCTGTCAGCTCTGCACTACTTGTCACTGGCTTAAATAGTAAACATTATAGTAGGATATATATTATTTACATTACAACAATATTGCAGGTACATTTTTTTGTCAAATACTGAAAGATTCTAAATCAGTGCGGCAGAAGTATGTGGTATACACATAAGCTTTATAGACTTGATGTATCAAGAAAACTACACAGTAATCCAATAAATACTACACATTGGCTGTTGTTAACTGGCCAAATTATTGTGGTATCTAAATCAAAATGTATTTTTATGTGAGTTCTCATAATGTACACACTCAAAAATTAATCCAGCCACACAAAATCAATCGATTTAATCCCAGCACTTTTTTCTATGATCGCTATGTTTTAATGTCAGTGTCATTAAACACTGCCAGCCTGCACTCCCTGGAGCTGGCAGTTAGTTAGATAGTTGTAATTGTAGATTGTAGATAGTAGTACCTTCATTTCATCCTTCAACTCTTAATAGTGAACCTCTAACCTGTATTTGAATGTGTTTCTCTGCTGTGGTGAAATACTTGTTACTTTAATACAGCTTTAACCTTTTCTATTTTTAAGTGTTAAATATTTTTGACTTACCTGAAGAAATGACAGTATGACTTGTAAAATGACATGTTGAGGTGAAAATGTAATGGCCCTAAAATGTCAGAAAAGGGAGTGTTAAAAAGGAGCTGTGTAGCTTAATCCACAAAGGCAGAAAAACATAGAGGCAGGATGGATAGGACCGAAATAGAGAGAAAAAAAAAAATCTGATGATAGACAAATTAAATTAAATGAATGAAAATAAATGAGATCTTTGAGGTTGAATGGGATTTAAAGTGATTAAAGAGATCATTCTTGACAGAAATCTTAGCCTCCTCCAGAGCTATAATATGGCAGACCATGACCTGTGACCTCTTAATCTGAGGCAAATCTTAGAACTGCAAGAGAATCCACTTATGCTGTTGATTGTACAGTTATCTTAGTTACTCACTTGATCAAGTTAACAATTTGAAGACACAACCAAATACTGGTAATTACTAAAAGCTGTTTAATTCCTCTATTTAATATAGTTAAGCTAATCACAGCAGATAAGAGAGAAGAAGGCTGATCTTTATAATCCATGTCTGAGCTCAGAGAGGAAGAGAAAATACAAAATGGCCCAAATGCCAAAGCACTTCTTTGAAACCATGTTCTATGTGCAGTTTGTACTTACTGGTGCATAGAAGGCGCTGTGTCAACCTAACCATGTCAACCTTATTGTCTCAGTGGGAAGTTAATGCAGGTCTTCCTTATAACCAGAAATGTCTATTTTTTTTTTTATTTAGTCAAAATACGCTTATCAATTTTCACCCCAAAAATAAAAACAATAAAAGAAACAATAAAAGATCATTAAAAGGAAATAACATTGGAAGCAGGAACTCTTATACTCAGTCCATGATGGCGGGTCATAGTACATTTTTTTTTTTTTTCAAGTTGTATGCATTGTTTGACTGCAGTTTTGTATTTATCTTTGTTTGTTGTTTGAAAAACAAGTGATATGGGAGTAACCGCCACTGGTTGTTTCCTTGGAGATAGGGTAGCAGGTTAACAAGGGGGATGACATCTCCATCAAACCACCTACTGCTTGCACACTATTAATTAGACAATGTTCCGAGCTGATATATGCCCCTGACATCTGTAGCACGCCTGACTTTACTGTGAATGGATTCTGTGTCAAATAATTGTGGGCACGAAGAAGAAGAAGAAGAAGAAGAAGAAGAAGAAGAAGAAGAAGAAGAAGAAGAAGAAGACCAAGCAACAACTAAAACACTTCTAATAAAAATGCATAGAGAAAGTATTTTAGCTGCTAACCTCACCTGCTTTATTTCATAAAATGTGCAAATACTGTACAGTACAATGACAAAGTGAAAGGCAATTATAAAAACCAAGGTACTTTACACAGAAGGTGGCTCTTGTAGAATAAATAACTATGCTTTTTTTCATTTTACCCACATGCACATACACATGCATGCAAGCAATCAAAAGGAATAGATCAATGTGGTTTCAGTAACAAAGAATCAATAAGTCTTCCAATAATAACAGCTGGGGTTGTGCAAAGGGTGTATTGAGATTAAAGTGAACTATGGAAGATTGCATCTTGGGAAGAAGATTATGTTTCACACCAATAGGTGGGTTCCATGGCAGTGTGTATCTCAAGAAAAAAGCTTCCAGGAAGAATGCATTGGGACCCAGTAGTGTACTGTACATATCATAAGCCTGCTGCAGCGTATGCACTGCCAGAGTGTGTATGCTTCTCTGTGTGCATGTGTGCATGGACTGCAGTATTCAGGCTGATTGCTAAAGCTATTGTGGATTCATTCCTGCAATCTGAATATATCTGTAGCGAAAGAAAGGGAAAAGGCTCTGATGTATGCCGTCTAACAGCAGGAGGCAGAGAGTGTGAAAGTCAATATTTTCAAAGTTTGCTTATGCAACAGCTCTTATCTTCATCACCCTTCAAACTTGGTTAAGTAGGAAAGTGTACAGCTACAAGTACAAATACAAAAGCTTGGTGCTATTCTTATGTATACATTGCAATGCATGTACTGGGCCTCCAGTGTGTATTTGGATATGTAAGTGTGCGTTTTTGTCTTTGAGGTGAATAATAACTTTTTTCTTATTACCCTGGATACGGCACAGTGCTTTCAAGCTTCGCTCACTGGAGTTCAATTACTGGGTTCCCTCTGGCTCGCCTTTTATCACTGAATAAGTAGCAGCCTGATACTGCGTCTTTCGGGGTGTTTGTGAATGTGTGTGTGTATGTGAGAGGTCAAAGTCACCCGGTTGCATTAGAAAGTGCAGTGTGTATAAAACTGCCAGTCATGGATGCCTGCACTCACAGGTATGTGGACGCATAAACATTCATGAATACAAGTACCAAAACAGACAGCCGCACTCTCCGTGTCCCCAGATGCAAAACATTACCTATTCACTGTATTCACCTCACAAACACAAATACACACGCTCAAAAGCTCTCCGGTGTCTCTGAAGCACAGGGACTTAGATTTGGGTCATCAACTCCACAATGAATCCCCACAAAAGGGAGATGAATAGCATCTTACTTGGTTCACCTTTTGTTATGTTTGTACACTGATTTTTCTATAAAACCAAGCTGCTTTTTTGCAGCGTTTTTATCCAGTAAGCAACATGGTGAAAGAAGATTCACAAGCACTAACAGTACAATGAAACAAGACATTTATAGATACATTTTAATAAAAGCAGCTGAAAGCAAATTTTGTTTGTCCATCAAATTGCAAGTTAGATGTCGCCTTCAAGAAATAAACTTTTTGTGAGTGCCATTTATGTAAATTTCACTGGTCTGAATAAATGTCAGGCAGTTGAAAGAATGATTGGACAGATGGCTGCTTGGAAAACTGAAGATCAGCAAACTCAACTAACAATTAATTAACAATGCTGATGCAGTAGAAAATGCCTAAGAAACCCCAAAAGAGTTGTTGGGGTTAATGAGTTGAGTTGCACAAATGGACAAAAATACAGCTATCATCTGTGTTTCAGCATTAATGTATTAGAACACGCCTTTAAATCTGCCATCGCCAAAAACTCCTTTGTCCCTCTCCCAACCATGACCCCCTACCACAACAACATAGTGACATGCAAGCTTTTCTTTGATTTAAAAAGTAAAACTGAACCAAAACGTAGCTTTGAGTTTAGCAACCTGCTAGTGTTGAGTGTGCTGTTAATCTCTTATGAACGCAAAGGTAGGCATGGTAACTAGAAATATAGTTGTACTCATAAGTTTACATACCCAGGTAGAATTTGTGATTTTCTGGCCATTGTTCAAACTTTTATTTTACTCATAGTTAGTGTTTGGGTGAAGCCATTTATTGTCAAACAACTGTGTTAACTCTTTTCAAATCATAATGACAATAAAACTACCCAAATGACCCTGATCAAAAGTTTACATACCCCAGTTCTTAATACTGTGTATTGCCACCTTTAACATCAATGACAGTTTGAAGTCTTTTGTGGTAGTTGTGGATGAGGCTCTTTATTTTCTCAGATGGTAAAGCTGTCCATTCTTTTTGGCGAAAAGCATCCAGTTCCTTTAAATTCTTGGGCTGTCTTGCATGAACTGCAGGTTTGAGATCTCCTCAGAGTGGCTCAATAATATTGAGGTCAGGAGACTGATATGGCCAGTCCAGAACCTTCACTTTATGCTGCTGTAGCCAATGACAGGTCGACTGTGCCTTTGTAGCTCACACATTCCCAAACCTCCATGTTTCACAGTAGGAATGGTGTACCTTTCATCATAGGCCTTGTTGACTCCCCTCCGAATGTAACGTTTATGGTTGTGGCCAAAAAATAAAATTTTGGTCTCATCACTTAAAATGACTTTGTTCCAGAGGTTGTGTGGCTTGTCTCTCTGATGTTTGGCGTATTGTAAGCGGGATGCTTTGTGGCATTTGTGTAGTAATGGCTTTCTCGACCATGCAGCCCATCTTTCTTCAAGTGCCTCCTTTTTGTGCATCTTGAAACAGCCACACCACTTTTTTTCAGAGTATCCTGTATTTCAGGTGAAGTTTTTTGTGGGTTTTTCTTTGCATCCCTTTCCAGACAGTTTATGTTGGTCTACCTGACCTTGGTTTGGTTTCAACAAAATCCCTCATTTTCCACTTCTTTATTAGAGTTTGAACACTGATTGGCATTCTCAATTCCTTGGATATCTTTTCACATCCCTTTCCTGTTTTATACAGTTTAATTACCTTTTCTTTTCAGATCTTTTGACAATTCTTTTGCTTTTCCTATGACTCAGAATACAGAAACATCAGTGCCGAACTGGATGAAAGATGCAAGGGTCTGTCAGAAGCCCAGAAACTCACTGACCTTTTATCCACACACACTGATTACAAGCAAACAGATCACAGGTGAAGATATTTTTAGTAACCATTCAAACCTGTTTGTGTCAACTTGTGTGCATGTTATCAGGACAACATCACCACTACACATTTGAGTAGTTTCTGTTGTCATTATGATTTAAGAAGAGTAAACACAATGGTTTGACAATAAATGGCTTCACCCAACTACTACTAACTAAAAAAAAGGTTTTTGTGTTATCATTCATATTCTCTGAAAAATGGCCAAACAATCACAAATTATGATTGTATGTAAACCTACAAGCACAGCAGTATATTATCATTCTTACAAGTAATAAAATGTTATTGTTTACCTTGAAAATTTCAACACTGACCTTTTGCATGCAGTGTTTGTCAAGGAAGTACACAGAGACTAATGATTACAAATAGGACTAAAATCATTAAAGAATCCTAAGCAGGGTTGCATGGGGCCTTTTCCTGTGTGCACTCAAGCTTCCTAAGTAGATGCATGCTAAGAGGTGAATTGGTGTATCCCACAAAAGAAATAAATGGTTGCCTGTTAGTGTCTGAAGCAGA
Source organism: Perccottus glenii (assembly GCA_024416835.2). Classification (NCBI taxonomy): domain Eukaryota; kingdom Metazoa; phylum Chordata; class Actinopteri; order Gobiiformes; family Odontobutidae; genus Perccottus; species Perccottus glenii. The sequence goes on from CM044549.2 coordinate 21,654,642, forward strand.
TGGAATAGTGTTCAGCCCCTGCAACCAGTATTAAGTGGTAGAAGATGAATGAAAGAATCCTAGTCAGCTCTTCAATATGGGTTCTATTTAATGCCAAGTATTTCTTTCTGTATTTAAGTCCAAAGAGTCCATCTAAACAAATGTGATCATTCTTCCTGAATGCGCTTCTATTATATGCACCTGCCCCACCTATTGCATCAAATGGAAATAGTCAAGCAATATATGAACACAGTGGTGAATAGATTAAGTTAACAGGAAAGCTGTATTGGGAATTTAGGAGGGGACTACAGCAGCAGAGGAGATGAGATGTAAAGGACGATAAAGAGTGGGATAAGAATGAGGGAAGACAAACGAGAGGGAATAGCTAAGAAAAAAGTAGCTGTGATTCATGTCAGTCGGGCTGCTCTGCATCATCCCGTATTCACCAGCTCATGATGTACCACTGCCTCAGACAGGCCCTGTGTGGAACACCAACACTTTATATAGTGTCTATTCTCTGAGGAAATGGTGCCACGGTTTGGATAAGGATACAGATAAAGACAGTGGAGATGGGGTTGTAAATAACATGTACACGCACACCACACACACCGTTCGACCTTGACTTGGACTGCTCCCCTCTAACTCTCATGAACATGTTGGGTATTATTCCCTCCACTCCACCGCCGCTGAAACCTCCCGATGCTTATCTACTTTACAGCAGATAACGGCCGGTGCACGAGCGGCAAAAAAAGAACAGAATGGGCGAGAGGGATTGGGGAAGACGAAGAGATATAAAATATGAGAGAGGGGCAGGCGTGAAGAGGAAAGAATGAAACAGAGATGGGCTTGAATAATACATAATATACCAAAATAATAGATAGGGAGACGGGCAAAAGTGATGCGCTGCCGAGTGTGTCCTACATTTGTTCATTTGCAAAGGAAAAGGCTGAGATAGGGATCAAATGTGTTTATAAAGAGTTCTCATAAGCAGAAAATGAGGAAAATCTGTTGTTGTATAAGGCTCAATGTTGATAAGGGCAGCTTTTTTGGGAGGCTGTGAGAAATAATCTCAAAACAAAATACAGAAACAAAATCAGGCAACAGATTTGAACTTGCATTTGCAGACATGTATTAAAAGCAAATGGCTTTCATTTATTTCTAAAAAAAACTGCATTTGGAGCATGACATTGTTTAATTAAAACTGTAGCGGGCTTTTGACTTAGTTCAGCAGACACACAGTAACTCATTAAAATTACACAAAATACCTAAACAAAAACTCATTTGAACTGTAGGTTAATTAGACCAAGAAGAAGTGTCATAGCTAACTGCTATGGTATGTACTCTACAAAGTGTCACTACAAACTGAGTAGTTGGTGTTAAGAGGACTCCATAAGAATCCTGTTGTCTGTCCTTCTTCACTGTATGTTTTAGGTGCATGCTCTAACACTTCTGAGTACTGCTGTTGGTCTGGTGGGACCAGACCTCACTAAGCCACTTTGTTCATCTGTCCTACTCAAATAGGAGTTAATGATCCATTGTAAGCCCAGTCTATGTGTAACTCTAAACTAATAAAATACCACATTTTGTCTCTTTCTAAAGTTTGTATATTGTCAAGACAATTGTGGTGGACTGGCTAAGACGATAAAACACTTATGTTCTTTAATAGAGGGTTGTTGCTAGATGTGTAGATGTAGATCAGTGATGGTGATTATCGTCATGACGTCATCACCGGCAGCATGTGCTCAGTACAAATAAGTCCAAGTGTCCTCTGTTTGTCCTCAACAAAGGAGTGCTATAGCCTACCCTTGATCACTTACCTTCCCTCTATATATCACTGAAGGAAGGGCCTGTGGTTATTTTTAAAGGCTAATTACAGCACTTTATTGTGGAGCACAGTATATCCTGGTTAGATGTCACTGTGTCCCTGTGCAAGGCATGCATCATGTAGTATTGTTGTTGCTAACACTGTTGCATTGAATAAAGGCTAATTCAAATCCAGTCTGTGTGGCTTCTACAGTTCTGAGTGTGAATTACTTTTCATGGACACTACAGAGTTACTTTGGTTCTATATGCAGTGGGAACATCAATAGAGAAGTACCTCATTATCTGCACTATATAAAATGACATTACACTCGATCTATGCAACATCTGTCTGACTCTACGGTGTTTTATATGCATGCATGTCCATATAGACCTGACCAGAGTCTCCTACACCAAAGCTAATAATACAAATATTATCCACTGTGACTCATTCTAACGCCAACTGTGCCATGCTGACTCATACTACTGAACAAGTTTATTTTTTTTGTCACTTTTGAATATCTGTAAATTCTTCTGACCTTGTGCACAGCCATTGAGCTATTTGTCTTGTATAGCTTTGTTCTACCTTAGCTAGTAAAGTGAGACTAATTGATTCAGAATCAATAGTCCCTTGGCTGAAGTAAACATGGCTCTCTTTAAAAGACTACTTATTTGTTAAGAGTGTGGCAGCCCATTGGTCAATTCATGTCTTGGTTTTTCTCAAAATAAAATTGAGTCTAACTTATAAGAGTCCCAATAGTCCCCTGGCTAGTTTCCTGATGATAAAATAGGCCTAATTTGTTAGGACTGCAAAGTGCTGGCTTGGCTATAGAAAAAAAAAAAAAAAACTATTATATATTTAACTAAAATAGGGCTTATTCATTAAGATTTCAATTTAGCTAATAGAGATGTGACCTATCATGAAATATACTGACATTGATTTGTGACACTTCAGGTGTGCTATCTATTACGTACAATTCTGGAGACTTAAAGCCACTTACGTGAATGTCTAATATGCCATTTAAAATATCAAGACAAACATCTACAAATATACCATCTCATTAATAAACACATTACATTGGATTATGTGAAATGTATTCTTCGATTTAGACAGACTTATGTTATTCACAGTCTGCCGTCACACAAGAATTTAAAGGGTAAACTTGCACTTACACAAATGCAAACAAACACTAATCTAATGTTGCCACAAAGTCAGCCAGGACACACACAAACAACACTGTGCTGACTCATAGAGATTAGAGGAGAATAATAATCCTGTTATGCTGTTGTCTTTCCTCTATGTCTTCTATTACACTTGGCAAGAGCTGCAGAGAAGTGTTTATGTGTGGTATTTCAAGTTCTGCATGTGGGTAACGCTCACGTGGTTTGTTTTCTATTGGCTATTGTGACGCTAAGCTTTTTCCAGAACAAATCAAATGTGTGTGTTAAAATGAAATCCCTGGCTTTCCCTTTAACACCGCCATGGGATATCTTCATTGAAAAAATGGATTTTCTTTTTAGAAGAAAGGATATACAGCCGACACCTTTGCTGCATTTCAGTTATTGAAGTGTGTTTGAGTTTGGAATAAGGAAATATTAGTGTGTAAGTATTCAGTTTTAAATCAAATGAAGCCTAATTATAAACTATAACCTGATATTGGCATAATATAATTTCTCTTCTTCCATTGGTTACTTATTTTCCCCCAATATCAATGTTTATTTAGTCAACAGTATGTGGCAGTTGCTAATGGTCCATTGGTTGTAGATAAATATATGGGGTCTATAATGTCCATTAAAGTCAATGGAAAATTAATAGGTATCATACAAAAGGCTTATTTATACTTTCTCTTTATTATTGTATTTTATCAATCTCCTATTTTTAATTTGTTAACTTGTCTTACTGCCAATATTACAAGATACTTTTCTTCATATTGTGACATTTGTTAAGACCCTTTCTAATTTACACTCTTCAGTCTGTCTCCCCTCTATATTATCCCTTTTCCTTTGACAGTCGATGTGTTAGTATTTATTTCACCTCACAGCTGGATGTCTTATAGATAAATGTCCTCAGCTGCTTTTAAAACACATAAAAGCAATAGTGACAGCAACTCAGCCAATTTATTTTACACCCATCCACACACACTCCCACCAAGAGAGCAATTACCCAAGGAGTGCATAGATGACCTGTTTGACACATTCAGCATTGTCTTGACCTATTGACCCTGATCTCCTTGGCCTGGCTGCTCTTATTGACTTTATCTTCCTCTTAGTCTCTTTATTTCTATCACTTGTGTTCATGTCTTCCAATCCAGAACACAGTGGTTCTTTTCTCATTGTCTTTTCCCCTTGTTTGTCTATTTCCACCAACCCCAATGAACCAAAGCATGCACCAGTTACTGTTACACATAAACATGTTTTAACAAAACCACAATAGACACAACCACAGGCCAAAACAAGATTTCAGTCAAATACTGTTTGCACATAAACACAGTTTAAGCGTAGCACATGGTGCCAACCACAAAAGGTAACACTGCTTTGCTTCCAATAGTGTTTTTGTGTTGGATCCCTATAACAATAGGAGTTTGATGGAGATGCAATTTGGAAAATGTCAATTGGAACTGTAGCAATTTAGCACAGATCCTATACAACAACTGCTTGTTTTCTAACAATGGTGTTGTCATGAGTGCAGTTCTATGTTGGATATATGAAATCATATTTGATCAGAGGGGAAGTTAATTATTCAAACTGAACTTGGGAGTTCATAATCAACTTTCATGTTTTTTGTGGGTTTTTTTTTTTTTTTACCATAATAAATAAACTATTAAGCAGTGAAGCTTAATTGCTAAAGAGATGTTGAAAATAGAGAAACAATATGATTCATAGTAAAAAAAAAAAGGAAGAATTCCTATTCCCTTTTTATAATCTAAAAAATAAATTTTGCCATATGCAATTTTAGCAACACTGTTACTGTTTAAATATATACATTTAGTCACTCAAAATGAGCAGCGATGCTTCCTTAAGGCCAGTGAAAGGTGATATGGTAGCAGTTACATCAGATGTGACTGGAACAATTTTATATTATTTAACTTATTTGCACGTACACCATATAAGCTGTATATATTTGCCTCATAGAACCATGTTAATGTATTACTTCTGATCATGTTTAAGTGCATGACACAAGTTATGAGACCATTAAAGTATATAAAGTAAATGGTAAATTGTATTTGCTAATATTTCTATCATACAGTATATTAAATGTAGCAAAGGTTAACTTTACTCTGCTCACCATTTATCGGCCACCAAGATGTTTTTTGAATTCCTTTCCTGGGTTCTTTGTCACTTGGGCAGGATGTGACATTCAGCTGGAGCTTTTTAAATCAAGTTCTCTAAGCAGCTGAAATTGTCAAAGCATTTGGCCATGGCACAAAACATCTGTTAGATAGTTATTAGATGCAAGTGAGCATCAGCTACAAGAACAATGAAACACAGTAATTATGCCTTACACATATTCTGCTGGGTGTATTATGAAATAACCTCCTCTGGGGTAATTGATGCTCATGGTTTGTCGACTTTTATATTCACTTCTATTACTTGAGTAAAAACAAAGAGATGATATAGAAAGATAGCTGATATTGAATATGAGACAAGCCTGAATCCTGTCAATTCTGTGTGTTTACCTCTTGTATTATAGATTGAGTTCTATAGAAAACACCAAGTGGGTCAGTATCTTTGCCCACCTCAGAGGCAGACAGCAAACACGTATCTGCTGAGTAAATATTATGCTGCTTGGACAGGCATGCAGTGGTTGCTATGGTAACTGACCCATATGGGATGTTGGAAAGTAGATGCCATATTTAGAGTTGCTTGCAAGTGACTGAGAAATTGATGATACCTGCAGGGTTTGCACTAGAGGTATTTTTGGATTTGGATTTTTAGAGCTATTGCTGTTTCAGGATGAGGATGGTGCAGTTTATTTTTGGATTTTTTATGCTAAATGGTTGCATTTGTGTGCAGTGAGAATAATGTCATTTCTCTGTGGTCTGTATTTTGGGTCATTCCCACATTCCTCTGTTCAATACTTGTAAAATGGGCCAGGACTACAGGCGCAGCACAGATGGACTGTCAAGTATACGTACACCCTCTTTCTTAAGTCACTATCCTTCCCTTGCATGGATTTTAAACGACAGCTAATGACAGAGAAAGTTTGATATAACTGGTTGGAGCCGTATGTATGTATGTATCAGCTGATTAAATCACATTTGGAATCTGTACTTTATCGGTCCAAATAGTCAGTGTAGTCTGAAAAAAGCCTTTGGATTGTAGAAGTTGAAAACCAATTATCTGCGAACAGTGGACTCTTCTCAGGGGCCACTCTAAAAAGACCAGCGCTGAAAGTTGTGTGTGTCTTTATATGTGAGTGTGTTTGTCCAAGGCAATGTCCAGAGAGGGCAGCTGAAGCAATTAGAAGTTAGCTGCTGTTTGCGGAAAGAAGAAAAGCTAATGGAAAAGCAAGCAATGTCTTTGTTGTTTATTATTTGTTCAATAACAATCAAACAACTATAAACAATTCTTATGTTAATATGAGCATTATAATAGTTTAAATGATAACCATCTGTCATATTATCTTATCGGGGGTTAACAACATGGCTCAGAACAGCCGTAAACAACAGGCCTGGTTGATGGCAAAAATACAAAAAACAAGAAGTATATAATTACAATGTGCGTAAGTTATTATGAAATTCCAGTGCTAACAAAAAAAAAAATGGAATGTCTCTCTGTTGGCATCAATAGCTATACACAAAATCTGAAAATTGTCTGAATAAGCGCACATGAATTTTGTGAGATTAAACATCTGAGTTATTTTTCTCATTAAGTGAATAAAATACTCCATATCAGACCATATTAGTTTTATTCTTTTTGAGTCCTGGCTTTGTTGTTACAATTATATAGTTTATATTTATACGGTTCAGTTTGACATAAACGTATGCTTTATGTTAAACTGATTAGGAATTGTGTGTCTGGATACAACACCTCATCAGCTCTTGTCAATAAAACTTAATTCTGAATGGTATGAGTCAAGGGTGTTTACAGCGACTTTTACGGTTATATTGACAATCTGGAAGCAGTGAGTAGAGGACACGGTGTACCAGACACACTCGCCTAAATTGACTTTATAAAAGCAGTTTATGAGTCTTATAAACTTATTTAAAAAAAACAGTGGGAGAAGAAGGTTGCCATCTGCATATGAATGGAGGCTAAGTCATTTGTATATGTGACAGACTGAAGGTGGCTTTATTTGTTGATTTGCTCGAGCAGTTAGGAGCAGTTGTGTGCACTGGAGATTATGCCTGCATTTATATGTGGGCTATGATGTGGCTACAGAGAAGTAAATAAAACAGTCTATGGGTGTGTGAGCCGATGAGCGAAAACTTTTTTTCTCTAGAGCCTCACTTCCTAGGGGGATGAAAAAGACCTTATGTGTCATTTTGTTTTCTCCCAATGGCGTTTTTCTTTGGCCTTTCTAGAAACTTCATCTTAGGTTTTGAGTTTGTAAGGCTGAATAACTTGGTCATTTTTATCTTTTGTAAAATTCTGTTTACCATTTCTCTAAATCCCATAAGAAGGCCAGCTGATAATCTGTCAACCTTTTAAATTGTGTCTATGACTTCTCTTTCAAGTCATACAATTACTTTGCTTTTCTATACTGCCCCGTGTGTAGGTTTGGGTTTGGGAAAGGACATTGCTTATCATTAAATATCTAATGCTTTTAATCATTTAATTATTCCATGTTGTTTGTATTTGTTCAATATTTGCACATGCTTAATGACATGCCTTGTAGTTTGATGTCATTCATTTGTAATGGTGTCTTCTGTAAAGCACTTTGAGTGCTCTCTGCACGTGAAAGATGCTATAGAAATAAACCTGCACTTGCATAATACTTATTAATATGAGAGTTAGAACTCAGCCTTAAGTAGTCATGGGTTGTGTTTGAGCAACACATTTTACAGATCTGTACATTTTGAGGGAGATGGGACCTCAGTTGATTTTAGGGTCACAGGATGAAACACGAGGATGAAGGTATAACCACAATTTTCTGTCTAGATATGTGCCCCTTTATGTTGTTTTAAATCCTGGTCTATTTTTGTACCTCTGCCACGTGAGGCTAGCTCTGACCGTCAGACTGCATGTTTACCTAAAGGAAAAGTGGTAATCAGGCCATGCATATGTATGAGGTTTCTGCAAATGCTGCTCCAAATGTTGCAGAGGCGTTACCAAGACATTGCACATCAGGGGTTTGTGAACGTTAATCTTAGCTCTCTTATTGCTGGTGTGCCAATGTTGAGAAACATTGTCAAATTGTAATGTGGTGAATGTGTGCAGTGGCTTCCAGTGGGAGTTTTATTTCTCTTCTATGGCTGTGAACAAGCACAAGGGTGGGGGACGTAGTTTTCTCTGGTGGAAAACAGGTAGAAGATGAGTGGGAAGTGATAACCACTTTATGTTACTGTCTTAACTTGGTCTGATTATCATTGTCAATTTATTAACACCTTATCATTCCATGTTTTATGTCTGGCTGTAGTAGAGATAAAATGTATAGTCTGTCATACTTAAACCTGCACATTGTTATTGATTTTCAAAGTATTATAACTTAAAAATGGCTTATTGGAAGCAGATGCCAAGTGTTGTAAAATATAATGAAAAGCGGGTTTATTAATGATATTTTAACGGAGCAAACTTAAGTAATGTTTTTAAACACTATAAACACTATACTATAAGCAAGGACAATTTTTCAAATGATATATCTACAACAATTTCATCAAAAATGGGGTTCATTTGATACTTAGATTTAAATGCAATGATGCAGACCTAAGAGAAAAGCTTAAGTTAAAGTGCAAAAGTGCAGAGCTAAGGGCACTTTGTGTTATTTGATACCTGCGATTAGCAGTTAAAGGCCTATACAGTATTCACAGGCTGTAAAATACTACACCCAAATGCTCAGGTGGCAGTTTTTAAATCTTTATCACTTGACATTGAAGTCTCTTTGCCTTATCATGTTGTGAGCAGATTTCTGAGGTTAGTGTATAAGTCTTCAGGCGGTCTACAGGAAGCTGATCTTTAGCTGACCCTTCATTTTATGCAGCTCAATAAGAGCTATGTTACGCAAGTGAAAACTGCTCAATTGGTCTGTCATCTCATGTTGTAGTTGATACACAATTATGCAAACAAGCACATGGGAATATTTCTGAAGTCCGGTTATATTGTTCACTGTGGTTTCAGGTAAATCTGACAACACAGTAAATTCAAAATGAAGCAAAGTGTTTCACAATTTTGCTTAACAGGAAGCCTTTAAATTAGTTAACATTGTTACTATGGTTACATACTTGCGCCTTTTGTGTAGTATCTACAAGGAATAGAAGAATTGTTTTGGAAAGCTACAGTATATGCTAATTGTATTGTATGTTTTGGGAAGTTTGTACAACTTGATTACAGTATTATTTTTAGTTGTTGCCAAGCAATTTGTTTAACCCCTTAATAAGGATGTGTTAATGTTCAAGGATTATAATATAACCTACTGTTACAATCTTCATCTATTAACACAAAATGCACCTTCTTTCCTCTTTTGGAAACCAAACGTCCTCAGCTGTGTTGTATCATGGAAATAACAGAAACCCAATAAGTCACCATCACACAAAATTTAATCTCATTCTGCATTTGAAATGAGAGCTTAAAAGTTTTTCTTTTTTCCCAGTCAGGGAAATGAAATTGAGTAAATTTATCCTCTCTTGAGACCAACACACTTTAAATCATGCTAATACCTTTTTTCAAGTGGGTACTATCAGAAAAAGCCCTGTGCTCATTCTGCTTCTGATTCAAAATGAAAGTGCATTTAGAGTTGGATAAAAGAGGAACCCGTGTGCTTTCAAATATGCTGATGACGGGGTTTGTATTATGACAAACCTACCAAATCCAGTAACTCAGACTTGAGTTCAGAAGTATCAGAAAGTGTTTTTTTTAAGGGACATGCATAGACTCCTGAATTATTGGCGTGCCCCTGGATGATACCATCTACAATTTAGTTGTTCCCATGGGCTTAAATTGTCATCCTTTGTAAGTGATCACAGCTTCTTAACCGATTCAGACAAGTGAGTGCAGCACAGCTGATCAATAGCCAATAAAGACAGATCAATACAGCTCACAGAGCAATCTTGTGCTCTGAAGGCCTTGTCCCTATAATCAACATGAGAAACTATTTTTAGGACTTAGTGAAGTCAGTGTTGAGATTAATTTTTTCCAGTTAAACCTGCAAACTGACTTTTACCTTTACTTTTATTTGTCTATTAAAGAAGATCTAATGGTATTTCTCTGTACTGTACTTAAACTACTGTACTTGAGCGTTTAGTAATGACTGTGGTCAATACAGCTCATGAGCTCTTCAGGGTCAATATGTTTGAGTGGACAGTTTACCAAACACTAGCATTTACCATGACATCAATGACTATTTCTGATTACATCATAACCGGCAAGGGGTTAAGTAATGATGGTTGCAATTAAAGTTAACTGGTAGAAATCAAGGGTCCAGTGGGAAAAGATTATTCCCCATTTTCTGACAATGTCAAAAATGAGAATGTGTATCCAGGCCATAGCAGAAGAAAATGCTTCAAAAGTGTTGAAAACCAACCAGCACACCTGAATGAAAACAAGGAATAGATTAGAGTGTGAGACAATGATAAACACACTGTTGTTAGCATGCAGTGCGCCCACACAGATACATGCAGAGATAGTGAGAGACTCAGTCACCCACACACAGCTACACACATATGTGGACACAGACACAGGCTGCATTGTAGCCACAAAGGTCCCCCTACGATAGCAGATGGTCCTTTTTTCTGAAGCAGTCCTCTCTCTCTCTTTCCTTTTCTCTCTACCAATCTCCTTTCTGTCTTTCTACCTTCCTGTTTTCTTCCCTTCGTCCATCTGTTGCTATAATGCTCCCTTTACCAATATCTTTTCTGTCTATTCACTTGTCTATTTTCACACTTTTCTTCAGTACTTATTTACCTTTGCACAAATTTAGTTTGTCTTTTTCTTCCGTGGTCTCCCTCTGTCGCTATGATCAGTGCTTTTTCAGGGCTGTGTGCTGTTCCTGTGGGAGATTACTTGAATTGACAAGGCCACGAGCAGTGCCTTACCTTGATGCTACGCCTGTGTATGTGTGTGCCCTCTGGACTAACCAACATCCCAAGTGTGTGAATGCTGCACATGTGTAATCAGGTTGACACTGTTGGCAGCTAGCCCTTGCCATCTTGTCTGCTTCCCGAATGGTCCAACATTTCTATTTTTATATTAAATAGCAAACCAAAAAATAAGCAAGCTAACTAGCCAATACTCTCAGTGGGAGCTGTGTGTTTGGTTAGATGGTTGATTGGTTAGCTAGTTTGAAAACAAAAATGTGCAAATATTGACACTAATTTTTACAACCAACTATCAATTTAGCAGTTTACCAGCCTACATATCTGTTGCTCACTTTCACACTGGAAATCATTAAAGTTTCTAAAGTTTTCCATTATATTTTAAATTTTGCTCTGAGAAAGTTGCTTATACCCATACTAATGAAAGGTATGCAAAACAAAAAGTTGACTTATCACATTGTGCACTGTGGCTGCAGAGTCAACCAATCAGATCAGACTTAGTTTAGAGGGAGGGGCTAAAGTGTTGAGGGCGAAAGTATTTACAGGTCTTCAGATGCTTTTAAAAAGGTTTGAAAGAGTGTAACTGGTGATCTAACAAGCATCAAAGTACATTTAATATTACATTCTGTCTCATCATACTTCACTTAAATGTAGGGAACCAACCGAAGCAGCTCAGAGCTAAGAATAAAGTAAAAGAAAAAAATCTCAGGGCTTTTTTTCCCTGCAACTTTATTTCCCACAAGCCCCTCTCCCGGTGCTTATTCATCTCTCTTTGGGTTAGCTCCACTGACTCTATTCCCTTTTCTCTTTTCTCCTTGTCTGGGACTCCGCCTCTCCCTCCCACCTGGCATCTCCCTCCCTCATGCTTTTCATTGCTCTGCCTCTGAATCATTAATGCGTGCCATGTCATGATCTGTGTGGATGTGAGCTGCGTTCAGAATGTGCGTTACTGTGTTCACTTGATCTCCCACTTGGCGCTGCACACAGGCTGCAAAGCCTCCACTTCTAACACAGCTTATCATCAAATATTCACTCAAAGGCTCGAATGAACATAAAATGACATAGACGTGCCGGTAAAGCAGTGTTTTTTTCTGTTTACTATTGCTAAGCATTCAATCATATCTGTAGGCATGAACTGATTTTTTTCCCCCAAAGAAATGTTATCTGACATTCACTGCACCATAATTGCACTTTTTATTGTGTCTAAGCTTTGTGTGAAGCTCATTTGTTTTCAGGTTTTCACTGCAGCACATTATGCAACATGCCTACGTTCACGAAAAGTTTTTAGTTTTCTTATTATTTATAAGCTTTTGTTTAATCTGTGGCTCAACTGTGCAGTAAGGTTTTAATCCTGCACAAACCCACACTAATCAGGGAAAATGATTATGTTTAAAGACACATTTGAATATTTCCGAATTATTGCGTATTGCAGTGTTTGTAAAGGTTTATCTTTTTTTTTTTTTTTTTTAAACATAAGAGCCCTTTTGGAAACAAATATAACAAACTTAAAGCAGTGGAAACTGTAAAGATGGCCCATTAAAGTTCTTTAAGTGCTTGAATTATATACACCTAAGAATGCATAAAAGGGTTTCTAAACACATTATTGTGTTACTCATGTCCCTTCTGTCCTGTGGGATATGCCATAATATATTTGCAGTCTATATATCTATAATTTGTCAGTTTTGTCTATGTCACATTAACTGTTAGAGGTTTAAAATGCGCACACATTCAGAGTATTCATAATCAGTGAGCTGCAGTATTATATAAGAGCTTAAACATCTAAGAAACCTCTGCACTGCTCTGTCAGAGTTAGCAGCCGGGGAAGGCAGAGAAAGGGAACAGATTTAGGGATGCTTGTATGAGAGCTGGTGGGGTGGGACGGCTACAAAATAACAGACATGGAATAAAGGAAACAGGAATAGCACAACACACACAGTTTTATAGTGCTGACGACATCCAGGCAATGATGTAACCAATGTATTTTGAATCTACGCCATTGGGCTGTTACGTTTTAACTTGTGTTGCCAAAGCAAGCCCAATTTTAAGGATGTCAAGTGCCAGCAGTAAAAATCTGTCTTGAAAAGTGAAGACAATTTGGGGGGAATGGTTAAAATATGGTGGCCCCCAACTTAAGAAAAGACCTTTGTAAGATAGATGATAGAGCGGTGAAAGGGGTAGGTTAGATAAAGAAGAAGAATGAAGGGAAAAATAAGACAAAAGAGATATTGACAAAGAAAGTAGAAGAGAACCGAACAAAATGTAAAGAAGGAACAATCTGTTCTAGCTTTTATCAGCTGTCTGAATTAGAGCGCTATTGATCAGTGCAAAATCAGAAAGAACATCTTATTCTTTATGCTTTAATACACTTTTTCATTTATAACCAATTTGAAATGGTTTAATAAAAGCTGCAAGCTGGTTGTCCAAAAAGTGTGTTTCCAGAAGTACATTTTTAGTCATCTTGAAAGTCATGGATTCTGCTTTCACAGCTCTTGTCAGTGTCTTTTATGGGAAAGTCAGCTAAATGTCAGCTTAATGTTGTACTTAAAAAAAAAAAAGCTTTCTCAGCAGTAGCGGCTTCATTTTTGGTTGCCATATGCATGTCATATGCATGTTTTCTTTATTCTTGGTTGACTGTCTGCCCACTTAAGAGCTGTGTTTTTTTTTTCTTTTTCACACTCTGAAGCCATGCTCTGTTGTCAAACTTTCTATAATCCCTTTCAGAGCAAATCTTGTCCTCTTATGACAGCAGCTAACCTGAAATGGTTCCTTTTCTCTGATCCCTTCATCTTTCTCTAATTCATTATACAACTCCCCTATACCACCAACCATTACTGTCAAACCTTATTCCTTCTTATTCCATAAAAGCTGAGATTGCTTTTGACCGAATACAAAACCACTTCGATATAGTAGTCACTTCTTAAAATGCTGTCCCTTTAAAACGTTTTTGTCCAAATAACTGCAGAAGATTACTTCACCCAAAACCATCCTTTAAACCAAAATGTGAAAATGGGCCTCAACACAGAAAATTTGTTGTTTTCAAACAATTTATACAACCACATTTCCTTGTCTCTTATGTTTTGCTTTTTTCTCACAGCAATATTGCTCATTCAAGTGACGGTGTGTACAGCAATTTTCTGCACCAGACTTTACAGCAACTTGAGCATTCGTATGCATTAATGTGTGAGTGCCAAAGAGTTTCCCCCCAGGTTTTGAGCAATGCTGCAGAAATCACTTACTCTGGTTGAATTTGAAACTAATTCTTTGTAGTTACTTGTGAAGATCCTTGACCCTTATCATATCTATTCATGAAAGCTCTACACTGTAAAAAAAAAAACCGTAAAAAAACGGTCAAATGACTGGCAGCTACGGCTGCCAAACAAAAACCGTAAAATTAAAGTAAAATATCTTAAATCCAATAAAGTGCAAATACTTTAATTTTACGGTTTTTTTGTTTGGCTGCCAGTCATTTGACCGCTTTTTACGAGGTTTTTTTTTACAGTGTAAAACTGTTATTTTATGGATTTTTCCTAGATTGTAATGACCAAACACCTTCAATAAAAGTGATGCACTAATAGTTTTATGGGAAAACACTGTTATTTAACAGGTATTTTCTAAATTATTACAGTCAAACACCTTCAATAAAGTGATGCACTAATAGTTTTATGGGAAAACACTGTTATTTTACAGGTATTTTCTAAATTATTACAGTCAAACACCTTCAATAAAGTGATGCACTAATAGTTTTATGGGAAAACACTGTTATTTTACAGGTATTTCCTAAATTATTACAGTCAAACACCTTCAATAAAGTGATGCGCTAATAGTTTTATGGGAAAACACTGTTATTTTACAGGTATTTCCTAAATTATTACAGTCAAACACCTTCAATAAAGTGATGCACTAATAGTTTTATGGAAAAACGCTGTTATTTTACAGGTATTTCCTAAATTATTACAGTCAAACACCTTCAATAAAGTGATGCACTAATAGTTTTATGGAAAAACGCTGTTATTTTACAGGTATTTCCTAAATTATTACAGTCAAACACCTTCAATAAAGTGATGCACTAATAGTTTTATGGGAAAACACTGTTATTTTACAGGTATTTCCTAAATTATTACAATCAAACACCTTCAATAAAGTGACAGCACTAAAGGTTCTAATGACAAACACTGTTATTTAACAGACCTTTGCTAAATTATAACGATCAAACACATTCAATAACTTGTCAAGACGTGCTCAAGGTTGTACATTAACAGTTTTATTTTTGGAAGACAAAATAAGTCTGTAAAAAAAAACTGTATAAAACGGATTTAAATCATTTCCGTAAACATATAATCTAAATTAAATGGAATGATTCAGTTGATAAATTACAGTATATATCTTAAATTAAATACAACGTTTTAACTAGTAGTTATAGAACAGTTATCAAATTCTCAAACTTTAGGATTAAAGTGAAATTTTCTAAACATACTCTACACAAAACTGATACATACAAGATTTCACACCACTATTGATTCTAAACATTAAAGGGTTAGTTCACCCAAAAATGAAAATTATGTCATTAATGACTCACCCTCATGTCGTTCCAAGCCCGTAAGACCTCCGTTCATCTTTGGAACACAGTTTAAGATATTTTAGATTTAGTCCGAGAGTTTTCTGTCCCTCCATTGAAAATGTATATACGGTATACTGTCCATGTCCAGAAAGGTAATAAAGACATCATCAAAGTAGTCCATGTGACATCAGTGGGTTAGTTAGAATTTTTGAAGCATCGAAAATAAAGTTTTGTCCAAAATAAACGTTATTCAGCATTGTATTCTCTTCCGGGTCTGTTGTCAATCCGCGTTCAAGACTCAGCAGCGTCACAGCAATCCTGCAAACGGCCAGTAATCAACTGGATCCTTGGTGCATCTGGGAGGGAAAAAAAAAAAAAAAACACTATGATTCTCTTAAAAGGATGATTTAAATTATTTATGTTTCCTTTTAAACAAGCTTAATAAATTGTATTTAAATTGTCTGTTTGTCTTCTGTTTTGTCTGGTATCTAAAACTTGTGTCTGATGTGACAAAAAATGTGCATCACCAAAAGAAGGAACATGTAGATTCACAACAACAATGGATTATTTCTCTCAATTTTTCTCAATAAAGGATTGATGATGATTATGCGTTAAAAAAAAAGAAGGTCTAATCTCCTTGAGTGCAATTATTAAAGTACTGGAGATAGTTCACCCAAAAATGTATATTCTGTCATCATTTACTCACCATCATGTCTTTTCAAACCTGAAATTTCTATTTTGTCAAGCATTAAAAGTAGATATTTTTGAAGAATGTTGGCAATCAAAATGCATAAATGTTTGGAATAACATGAGGGTGAGTAAATTATTTGGGAGAATGTGCCAAACTCCTGGAGGGCCAGTGTAACCTTGCATCACATTGTAATAGTTAGACTTTGTTCCTGTATTTATTTGCACAGTCTACAGCAGCGGAGGAGTGATATTAAGTTACCTAGGCAACCTACCGTCCCGACTGTAGTGCGCTTCTGTTCTGTTTACTTTCCGCAGTACTAACCGGAGCAAAGTATAATTCCGCTGCTGAGAAACTAGTTCCAGTAAATGTAATGCAAACATTGAGATGCAAGTGTAGTTTGAGTTCTAACATTATTCTCTCAACAGACATTTACATCGGTAGTCTGGCGTTATAATCGATTTGCTTTTGGTGTACTGTGGAGTGGGTAAAACTGTTTTAATGGCAGGCTACAGGGATCTATTGACTCGCGCTAGCCTAGCACCGGCTAGGCTAGCGCGGGTGTGACGGATCAACTGGCGAAGCCGGTTGTCTGGCGACATGCAGATGTTTTTTGTGGGCGTTCCTCTCTAGGACCCCACTTTTACAAACCAGGAAATATAGGTATTATTTCGTCTTAAATTACATTGATGTGATTCTTTTACAGCGGACATGTCTATAATGATGTCTCTTTTAGTGTCGATGAGAAAGAAACGAGCGTGAAGCGGCTTTAATTCGAGAGCGGTTTGTGGATTATAACTCGATGTAAACAGGACAGCGCTGTCACCAGTTGATCCAGACGATCTCCGTTTAACTTGTGTAACATGAGAAACAGCTTTTAAATCAAGAAATACTACAGAAGAAATACTACAAAAGGAACACTGGCGTGGACATGGTGCTTGTGCTGTGCAACTTCTTTAAAAACTTGTAACTGAGTTATCTGCAAAAATCGCAATATAATATGGTTCAGTCCAATGAGAATAAAACAGTTGAGGCTACTCTTACTGTTATTATGTGAGCTCTTGTCTCTGGTCAGCGCTGGAGTCATAGGCTACTGGCAACTAAAGCTGTCTTTAAAAAGTTATTTGTCCCATGTGTTTATGACTGACTCTGCTTTATGTTGTATGTTTGTCTCATGTACTGGTGAGCTGAAGGAAACGTTCCACTTTGGTAAAGTTCTATTCTATTTTGTTTGTTACGCGCACTATAATTAACCACAAACTCATATAAATATGACCTTTAGAGAATAAATTAATAGTATATAAATGTAGCTTATGTCTCTCTCTGAAATGATAAAACATTCTTCTTCATAGTTTGTAAAACCCCATAATGATGAATGTTTGCTTCTGTTATGTTTCTCCCCTTGACCTTTGACATTAGAGCCTTTGATATTGTTCACTTGTGAGGTCTGTGTTGGATGTAAGAACTTCCACAGGCCTTAGACATTATAAGTTTACATTTGTTCTTTACAATGAACCTCAAGAAAAAATACATTTATCTATTAGTTCTCATTAAAAAGGCAACTCCACAACATTAAACTGTCTCTGACTGTTCACAGGACATTTATACATTTAATAGTGACACTTTAAAGGCTGGAAACAGAACAGAAATGACTATAAAACCAATATTTATGACCATGTCAATATGAACCATATAAAAACCATTGTTATAAAAACTTTTCAAAGGGTTTATTGAAGAGAAATGACAACAGAAAACCTCCATTACTATATGTATTTATTTGGTTTAACAGTGTAGACTGCATAACACCAATAAAAATAATCCCAGATCAGTCTGTGTGTGTCCAACTGCAGAATATTAAGGTTCACAGGAATCGTTCTCAGGACGTCTTATAAAAGCGATACTTCCAAACCGTCAGGACTCTACCAGGACAGTAGATGCCAGAAGAAGTCCTGCTGTAGCAGCAAGTGACTATCACTAAACCACTTGGGTCTTGTAGATGAGAGCAGTCATTTGATAGATGTAGTAGGCTACTTTGCCGAGACAAAGCACAGTGACAAACTGTAGAGAAAAACGGTTTCTATTTACGTAGAAAATGCGCTCTCCAAGAGTCAGTATGGCGCTTGTTCTAAACACAACATTTACTCCGCAAACCCTTAAAAAAGTCCAACAACATGCAAACATTTCTACTTGAACAGCTCTGTTTTTACTGTTAACCCATCACCAAGCTCACACAAAAGTCTAAAACAAGTTGAATTGTCACAGGTTAACTTGGGACTTAGCCACAAGACAAACTGACCTCAGTGCTCTGCTCTCTCCAACTACTGAGACAAATTTAATAAACCTTTACCTTTGAGCCAAAAAGTACATTGTTCGATTACAAATCAGATTAACAGCGATAAGCAGTTTTACATAATCAACTATGTTACAGGTACATGTGTTTTGAACAGGCATCGACACAGACACCTTTCCCCAGTTCACCTGAGCCAGTTGAATTTGCACAAAAAGATTAAACCAGACAGTTGTCTAAAGCCCTGTTTGCTGTGAAGGGCTCTCTTTTTTTTCTCCCTAACATACCTTTGTCACTGTGGTTCATAAACACTAGAATTTATACATAAAACAAAAAAACATTTAGTTCATCTGCATGTGCATTTTGTAAATGTCGATGCATTTCTTTCCTGTGTATCTCTCACTTTAAAATGGAAACATAAATGCTGTCAAAACTAAACAATGCAATTACAAATGTAAAAAAAAAAAAGAAAAAGAAAAATTCCAGGAAATAAATTTGGCAGAATGTTTATTGCCAGATCAGTGAAAATGATTTTTGTTTTGCAGATTGAATACAAAAATAAAAGAGTTACACATTTAAACATGTTTTAGTTATCTGTCAAACCTACAGTTAGACAATGTAAGGTGCATTTACATAAAGTAGGCCATGTCCAGAAGAAAAGGCAAATGATAGGTAGAACAAAAAGTCAAATGTCAGATACAAAGGGCCAAGTGACAGTCAAAGTGTGCGTAGTCATTTGGGGGGGTATTAAATAATACTTAATTGTATTAAGTATTATTTAAAGAAGATTTGATATAGTACAATAATTGTTACCTTTTTTAACTTTTTGGAGCATCCCTGCCAGGCCTGTGTCATGGCAAAGCACAATGTAAAGTGCTATATAAATGCACATCATTTAACATTTACTAACCTTTTTTTATATGTACTTAATATTTCAGACATTTAGAAATTTATTTTCAATCATATATATATGCTTTGTCTATTGTGTTGCAAATAAATGTTAAGAGTGCTTTACTGATCTTTTCATTCTATTGTACTTTAGACAAGAAATTATCAAAATATGTAAAAAAATAAAATAAAGTACAGAAAGAAAATAATGAATGAATGCTATTAAAAATATACAGTATTGGTTTACATGTTGCAGTTGTGTCTACATTTGATTTATGCCCTGTGTGAATGTTAAGCACTGTCATGTTTGTTAAAGGTAGTTCAGAGAGTAGGAGCTCTTGTGACTGAAAGGTAGTTGGAAATTCAAACCTCTGGAAAGGTTGAATTCATTTTAATGTCACAGTTGTGTCACAGTGTGTTCCTTCTTATTTACTGACAATGAGAGCATCTGTCAAATGCAGCAGGTTGATACTTTTACAAACAGGTTGTGGGAGATGCAAGTAAAGCTGAAGGTTCAAAGAAAGTACAGCTGTACTCTCCAACTGTAGTGTAGACTGGACATAATCTGAAATGAGAATTTAAAAACATACTTTTATTATGTTTAGCCTACAATACAACATAGTTGTTGAAGTCACAGTGAAACTGTTGACTGAAAAAAATAAAATAAAAGACGTTTAAAATGTTGTAACTGTTAAGGCTACGGCTAAGCTATTCTGCGACAAAGAGAAACTAAAGCGTGTCGCGTGTTTAATGGCCATAATTACTTACATACATTACACCACATGTTAAGACAAAGTCATTGTAGTAAAACTTCACGATTTTAAAGTCAAGTCAGCTGCAGCTGTCGATGCATCACAAGTTAACCTGAGAGTTCACCTGACGCTATCTATTACAGACGACTCTGTCTAATCTCAAACTTACTTTACTGCAGTGTACGCTTTCCAACAATACTTAACCTTTGATCAATTATATTGTTGGTGGAATCCACGTCCTTCGGACCAAAAAAATATGCCATTATCACGAACATTACTCATGCGACTTAGTGAGTATGTGTTTTGAACAGGCATCTCTCTAGACACCTACACTTTGTTTTGTTGTTGTTGCAGCTGCACAGTGCCGCCAGATAACCTTACTCCAGTTGATCCGTCACAGAGTCACACACATGCAACTATATGGGCTTATATCCCGCCATCAACAGTAGATTCAAAAACCTAGTTTGCAGATTCTTCTAGAGTCAAGGAGTAACGTTATGGTTCGAGTTCCTCTCTGTCTAAAAAGACAATGTTCTCATTTCACTCATTGTAAAGCTCCTATGCTAATCTAAATAACTGTTAGCTGACAATATTTACACATGCAAACAACACATTAGCATACTACATTGAAATATGTAATCGCGTTTAGATTATCAACTCACACTAACACACTATATTTTGATGTAACGCTAGCAGATTTTTTTTATAAAATAAAAAGTTATTTAACGTTACCTTCCACAGATTGCATTATGTCCTTTAGGCGTTGTTAAAAAAAAATTGTTTTCCATCTTCCGTGTTTGTTCTTCATTTACATCCTGCAACTCGCTCAAAATAAAAATGTAGCAGTCCGATGTAAACCAATCCATGTTTAAACAATATAAAAAGCCACAGAACAGAAGTAAGTTAATACTGAATATCCCGAGCAGCAGCCTCACTCACTCACTCACTCACTCACTCACTCCAACTGACGTATTCAAATTTGAACTGTAAAGGCGCATAGTTGTTATTGGACAGATTCCTGGATCACACTCAGAATAACCAATCATTAAGCCTGTAGTCTCAGACTAAAATGCATGTTTGAGCTGTTTTACCTGAAAGCAACTTGCACTGACATGTCTTAAAATATGTCAGTGCCATTGTTTTGTCTCAAGATGCACACATAATGTATTTTTTTATCTAAGGCACATTTTTAAAAGCTAATCGCATGCCCTAATTAAACTAAGGTCTAATTCTGTCTTAATCTAAACTGGATATAAACCTTTAATATAATGAGCTACACATTTTTATTCTAATTTTACACAACTTTGTATGTAATTTAAGAAAACAGAAAAATACTGTATAAATAATATGGTAATTGTACTGTATAAAAAAAAATATTTACTTTAAAATAACAAGGAAATATGTAAGATTATTAGTATAGATATATTATTGTAATTTTACACAACTTAATATGTAATTTAAGAAAACAGAAAAACACTGTATAAATAATACAGTAATTGTACTGTATAAAAAAATATTTACTTTAAAATAACAAGGAAATATGTTAGATTATTAGTATGGATATAAACCTTTAATATAATGAGCTACACATTTAATTACACTTTATTATTGTAATTTTACACTACTTTATACGTAATTTAAGAAAACAGAAAAATACTGTATAAATAATACAGTAATTGTACTGTATAAAAAATAAACATTACTGTAATTTGACATTACTGATATAATCCTTAAATTAACAGACAATTCATTAATTTACAGATATTGTTTGTAATTTTACAGTGTTTTGAATGTAATTAAAAATAACAGAAAAATACTCTAAAAAATTTACAGTTATTTTCTGTAAAATTAGGATTTTTTTTTACAGTGTAACTAAAGCTCTGACACCATCACCAGCGACCCTTTCCTCGCTCTTCTCTCCATTCATATACTAACACAATTGCACAATTATTCCTATTTGCATTCATGGCTTTTCTTTGCTCATTCACCCCTCCACTACAAAGGCTAATGCATGACTTTAGCACCATCCACCAGAATTAACTTGTGCTTTCACCGCTGTTGCCTTTCACCTACTTGACATGTTCATTGTTTGCTCTCATACTGGCTCACTCCTATCACATGATTAGTGTATATTTTAAAAACAGCTGTGGATACTTCTTTTTAGATTTTTATTAATACTTTCAGTGTTTCTGAACTCAAGATGGAAATCCAGATACCTTTTAATGTGTCAATAATCTGTCCCCATTACCCAATGATTTATTGATGAGAAAAATCTACAGATAGCATTTTAAATATATCCCAGTGTGCTTTGTGGCAACCCTCCCACTTTTTCACAGAGGTTGACGCTCCCCTCCCCGTTTCACCTCTCCACCTCTGAAATATCGGAGTATTTTTTATTCATCCCTCTGTCTTTATTCTCTGTTCCATGGCTTACATATTAATGCAAAGAGGTGTAGCTCTGCTCTGTGTCTCCTCAGCCATACACAGCAGGGGCCAATGGAGGAAAAATTATTTATGATTTTTTTTTTATCCATCTTATACATGGGTAACTTCTGGTCAGTGCTAGTATGGTTAAGCACACTTACATTGACAATTAATAGATGAAAATTGTAACTTTACGTACCCAAACACCTTGTGTGAGCCATCAGTTTGCATCAGGCACAACACCAGAAGGTTACTTGATGATGTCTGTTTTTTTACTTTACTTTGTGTGCAGTAGGTGATTTTTTTTTAAAGAAAAACGTGTTTGTCAAGATTGGTTTAATTTGACCTGTTTATGAATAATATCAGGCACAGTGCTATGTTGTTGTGGTTTTGGGAAGTTGACTGTAGAAGTTTCTAGTTTATGTAACTTTAAATATGTCTAGTGTGTGTAGCGTGTTTGACTTTCTAAAATGCATTATGAAGCAACACAACACAAATATACACGATGTCCTAAAACTCTCTCACACTAATACAACACACCTTACTCGATACATTGTAATATTACATTGTAATATTAACTACAACAATGTGTAGGTGAAAATGCATATTTGTCTGTTATTTAATATCAACTGACACAATTCATAAGTGGATGCATTAGCACACATTTAATGCTCATACTACCAAGTGGGGTCAGTCATTTTTTTTCCTGATAATTTCATAAAAAAAAAAAAACATTTGATTTTATTATTATTTATTATATAAATTCAAATGAGTAATGTAGATGTGTGCAAGGCAATTTTCAGTTCTTCAAGTGCATATTTATTTACAGTGTTACCGTGAACATATACAGTACAATGCAACACACAGCACCACATCTGTCTTTTATGTCGAGGCCAATTCAATTGGCTTGAACCAAACTAAAGAGGGGAAAGAACGCTAAGTCTCCTTTTAAACAAATATTATTACCCAAATATTTTGAAGCTAATACATCTACTAAACACAAAATCAACTAAACCTGCTAATGGTTTGGCCTGGTGATGTCATTGATGACATGATTAACTATTTTAAAGCAGGAAGAAGCTGGGCCACCCCTCCACAAACATTTCCATTATCCCCACTTTGGCACAGGTAAAATATAATCAAACGGACAGAAGAAGTCTGTCTTTCAAATGTATAGCCACAGACTGCATTTACACAATCTAACAAAATTATTTTTGTGGTCTTGTTCCCAGGTTCAATTGATGACTCTAGCCTATTCAACCACCCTTCAAAAGCCTACAATAAAAAGGGGATTCTGGTTTCAAGAGCATTTAAAATCTGAAACATACTGCGACTAAATGTTTTGTCATATGAGTTGTTTTCTGGTGTTAAATATGAACAGATCAGAGGACGACTAACTGATATGTAGCTGTGTGTGGAAAAGGACAGACAACGGAAAAACATGATAGCCCAAACATGCTATAGAGCGCAGCGCCTGTAAGAAAACACAGTACATAGATAATAAATAAATCAACAGAATGATCTTTTACTGCATCAAAAACAATACTCTAACTACCTCTGTAACATTAATTAATACTCTTGTTTATAACGAAAGCCTTCCTTTGCCCTGTGAGGTGTTTGAAATCTTTTTCTCTCTGCAGGTATTTAATCTTCTACTTATTTTCAGACACTTTTCAAGTTATTTTGGAAAAACAAATTAAACCTTGGGGGCATTTTACTCGATTCTGCTGCGCTGCTTCTTGTCCATATTTGACTGGGGGGATTCTGTAATGGCCTCTCCTTGTGTCCCAGAACAGAATATAATTTCCAACAGTAGCTGGCACATGGCATGACTGGGTTTGCAACCGAGACGCTGTTATGGCTTTAACACAATGCCATTATCGTTGTAACACAGTGCTAATGCTCTCTCCTCCTTGTTCTCTTGCACAATCCACACACACACACACACACACACACACACACACACACACACACACACACACACACACACACACACACACACACACACACACACACTTAAATACATTAAAGCTGTGTCTCTCTAGAAACTAATGGGTTGTGTTCCTTGAAAGACACAGATACTTAGGAGCTGGTTAGGGGCTAAACACAGATGGTGAGTGTGTGTCGGTGAAAGTAAAAGAAAGTCATATTGGAGTCCTTTTCTTCGTTGATGTGCGCATACTTCCACTTAAAGTAAAACATTGTATCTCATCTGTAGAGAGGTATTAAAAAGTTATATGTACAGTATGTTTGTCCTAATGGGTATTTTGCAGCTGTCAGATGAGCATTTATGCAGTAGTTAGTTCTTCTTAGACTTTGTTTGGGCTAAGCTTTGTTAGTGTTTGTCTACCCACTATGTAAATTTATTTGCTGCCAAGTTATTCTCATTGGCTTGGCACTCATGGGCGACATGAATCCCAACACAGTCAGACACAGTGGGAAGTAATGCTGTAATCCACTTCCTATAATGTTGCCAATACTAAGGCAACATTTCTCAGCATCATTTGCTGGCTATATTTTCCCCATCCATTATTAATAAACACTCTAAATATTCACTTAGATAAAAGAAAACCCATCCTTTGTAGTTCGTTTGAGTTAATGTTCAAACTGCACAGAAATCCTGATCCCAAAGCTACAAAGAAAGCCATACTGTAGAGGAGGCATACACCGAGGCAGTAACCACACTGTAGGTCATAAACATAGAGTATTTTCAGCGGCACAAATGTAATGACACAAGTAAACAAGCCGGCGGTCCATATAACATCTTCAGTATACAGCACCTCCCTATTCCACAGTTTTACATTAGTATAAATGGGCTCTGGTGTGCATTTATTGTTTCAGTGGGGAACTGGGACTAGACATTGGGACCAGCTGTATAGCCCCAAAGCTCTCCTCTGTCGGCTCTGATGACTCTACTTAGTCCTCTTCATCACTTTTGGTTCAAAGAGCCAGAGGAGAATGACAGGGGTGTAGAATGAAGAAAAGGAACTTCAGAGGTGATTTTGGCTCGTGTCCTGGATGCTTCCACATATGGCTGTGGATTCGTCCAGCCTTGGGAAGAGTTGTATTGCATGCCCTCGTAGAGCAGTAATTCAGCAATCTGAATCTAATTTACATGTTGTGGTTGCCATCTGTTTGCAGTTTATCTATGTATTTCGATACCAATTGAACATGAAATGGGGGCAGTTTGGGAACTTGATCAGGTTTAACTGACTGTTTCATTGCTAATCCTGCTCGGAGCACTGATAGCTCCACATTTGGCTTTTCAGTGGAATAATTTAGCTCTCAAGGCCAAAATCTCTTTCCCCCACGGTAAAAAGGGGATTTACTTCAATGACTTTCTATATTTTCTCTATGTTTGCATCTATGTCTTGTGGGTGTTCGGATGCTTCATGCTGTGTGTAGCTCAGTTGCCAGTGGCTTACTTTTTGTGTGAGCTTTGACAAAGCTTAGATTTGTGTTTCTGAAACAAAAATCATTTCGAATACCAAAGTTTTTATCAAGATAATTTTTCTGTTCACTGTTATACACAGTCGATTAAAAAATGTATTTTATTACCTAAAGCAGCTTTGTTTCTAGTTTAATTTGAACTTTTTTAACTTTTTACTTTCTACTTTGTTTGAATGTAAACTTGTGAATGCGTTAAACATGAACCACATGCAGGCTACTGAACGGAAGCCTCTTCAGTGAGGCACAGAGAGAGATATTGGTTGCATTAAGGAAGCAGCAGGTCTGTACCCAGGGTTGTCTTCCAAGAGGCCGGGACTGGCTTTTTGGAACTAGAATAATGTAGTAAATATTTATGTTCCCCGTGTCAACTAAATGTACGTATGTGCACACTGGTCCCTTTTTGAAGAAATGTGCTTTTTGTTGACTTAAGAAGGGTCAGCTTGTTCAGGAAATATTGCATTGTTAAAGTCATGTTGGTATCTTGCAAAAATAGGTTTATTTCAACAAATTCTTCTCCCCACTTGGTGTCACAACATACCCAAACAGTGGGGTTGGTTGTAACTAAGGATTTATATTTGCCAATGTGCTACTTCCTATTGTTAGGGAATTTTTGATTTTTAATATCTTTATCTATACAAATGTCCTTAACCTCATCTGGGCCTGTCTATTCATTTAGGTCAGCACACAATCCTTCCTTAAGTTCCAAAGCTGTAGCTGTAGTGTTGCAGATTCGGCAGGTGTGAGATACTAATGTTAAACATGGCATGAACATAGACAAAATATGAGTGTATATAGTCTTATGTATTTTGGAAAGATGCTTGACTTTGTGTATATTCAATACTACACTGTGTTGAGTGTCCACTGTCTCCGGGTCCTGTACTGTCGGTCAATAAACCTCTCCTGCCTAAGACATTCAAAATATCTCAACCCCGTCTTTTTCTCTCGTGTGACACCTCTTAACTCTAAGGGCAGCTCAAATATATTCTGCAGCTGATAATGCTTCAAGAAACCAAAGGTTAGTATCTAGTTTCATTTACTTCGCAGATGTTTTGCTGTGACCTGTACTTGAGTTGTAATTACAATTTTAGCCAGACTTGCCATGCTTACCTTTTTACTAAATGCATCATTACTCTTACTCAGGTAATGATATCAATGTCTATTTGTACATCTACTTAAAGCTAAGGTTCAAGCTAAGACTGAAGAGAAAATAAGTTGCTTGCGTTTCGATTTGTCTGAGAGCGCATGAGCAGAAGCAATAATAGTTTGAGTGTATATTGGTTTGTGAAGCAGAATCCCTTCTTCCTTGACTTTAATGGGATGAGGAAATACGAGACTTGAATGGAATGGGCATACCAGAAAAGGTTTGATTTGCTTCTGTTTTCTGGTAGATATAGATGGAGTTAAGTGTCATTGAAGGGGAGTGTGTTGAGTAGACAGTGTTGTGACATGATAGAGGGAGAGCAGAGGAAGATGAGATCCATAGATAAGGAGTGGGTGGATGACAAGATGATATAGTTCAGTACAGAAGGAGGGAGATGATTGCTCTGTATGTATGTGTAAAGTGCACATAAAAGCATGTAGGCTGTAGTGCTAATGAGACACACAAGCAAAGAGTGTTAAAAGGACACCATAATGTCACTCATTTGAGGTTTTTAAATGAATTTGAGCGTGTTTAAGGGTAAAACTATTTAAATATTTGATCATTTAAGGGTTAAAATACTCGTGACAAATACAACTGGATGTTGCAATTAAAAAGTGTTAACTTAGCACACCAACACAGAGTTTTAACTTGAGCTCATTCATTTGAAGTAACTTTTATCTACTGGGATAATTGTTTTGTGCCAAAAGGAGAATGACACCCTTTTTGGAGTCAAATTATAATAAATAAGATATATCCAACACATTGTTAACACTAGACCTAAGAAACAAAACCCGAAACAGATCTTAATTAACCTCCTCTCTGTTCTTCTTCTTGAATTTTAGCAAAGCATCCATTGGTGGTATCCCAGAGTTCTTTGGGGAAGGACAGAATGGTTGATGGGCTTTGAAAAAAATGGATGCACATCTGGTGTTAGAATACACTTACTGAGATGCTGAGAGTTTTATGGGGATATGCTGATTAGGAGCTACACAAACAGCACAAACAGCACCTGTATTACAATTTAAAAATGTAATACAGGTGCCAGCAGGAAGAGTGTACAATGTAAATATAAATTTTATTGTGCGTGTTTATTTACTTTTTGATTTAAAGTATCTGTGAGTATCTGCATGGTGGGTGTTTTTATTTGACTGTGTCTGTCTTCTCGATGTACGCAGTTATTTAGTATGCAAGTGAACAACTGAAGTCTAAATATGCTCGTGTTTGCGTGAAGACTACTGCTGTTCTGATTACATTTAACTCTTTCAGTGATTCAGTTTATAGTTAATGAAAAACTATAGGACTAGAGTATAATATTTGTTTACTGTCGTTTCAGCTTCTTTACATGGCCTTATCTTAGTTGAACACGTTTGCTCACATCAGTTCCCAGTGTGTCTCAAGGTGTAAGTTGAACTCACCTGTTTTTCACAGATGAGCTCTTCCCTTTTGTATTTAGTGTCAACGAGAGAAACCAAGAGGATCTCAGTGTCTCAATTCCTTAACTTTTGGCTGCAGCTGGGATATGCTCCCTGGGTAGCCATTAGTGGCTATAGAGGCTGTAATGAAAAGCTGGAGGGGGTCCCAAAAAGTCTAGATGAAGCACTCGCTACTTTACACTGCATAGGCGTGAAATAATAGCCTCCTGTAATTGCCCTGGATACTTTATAGTGTCCAATGAGGTCTGAGAGCTTTAATGATACAGCTGGAGTATGGACTTCATCACTGATCCTCACTTGGCTTTGTCTTGGATCCTCTTTTATTTGCAAAAGGTTATGCAAGGCTGAGAGTCTGTAATTATTCCTTCAAGATTTAAGTAGATTACTCTTGTTCAGCTTTACAAGATATGCCCTATACTTTGAACCAGATCATTTAAACTTTCTATCTACATTATGAATATAAGAGTATTTATTTGGACAGTAGCATTTTTTTTAGGAAAGCAATTGTTTCATCGTGATGGAGCATGAACAGTTGCTAGTTAGGCATTACAGTGCATATTTGAAGTGTTTACTAACATGCTCATAGAAAAGCAGTGCACCTCTCTCCTCCGTATGTATGTGTCTGTGTGTGAGTGTGCGTTTGTTTGAGCTTTTTATGTTTGAAAAAAAAAATGAAAACAGTGAAAATTGAGTTGTAACATTAGTTAAATGCATGCGGCTTTCTAAAAATAATAAGCAAGAGCTGCACTTTCCGTGGGAGTGAATGCATCATCCGTGCTGGCGCCTTCTTTCCTTTTTGATCTCAAACACAAATGGCATCAGATTACATCAAAATGAGCTCCACAAGCAGCAGAAAATAAACAGCCCAATTAATAAGATTTATTAACAGTGTTTAAAATGAGATGAAATAAAAGTGATTGTGTGTATCTTTTGTTTTTGCAGGCCTAGTTTAATTTCTGTGATCTCATTTGATATTTTTGGCACAAGACAACATTTTAATGGAAAGTTATGCTGCCTTCACAGCCTGTCCGTCTGGTTTCCTGTCACTTTATCTTTATCTTTATGTAACCTGTCTCAGTTTCACTCTGAGATCACATAAATTATCACTGCTTTGTTCAGACAGTGTTCTGTACAAACAAACTCAAGCAAACTCCATATAAAATCCGTTAAAGTAGCCACATGTAGAAAATGGCTAAAAAGACTTGTGCTTTTGACATTTGAAGGATGTGGCCAATAATTGAGTAAATACAGAATGTAATGTTTACTTTTAAACATGATGTAGTCTTGTGCCCTCTGTTGCTGCAGCTCAGCCTGTGATTGTGAGCTTCTCGTCTCTAGAAACAGACTCACTGTACTGACAGAGGTTGCGGCCTCTGCAAGAATCTTATTGTTAACCGGCAGCATGGCTCTCAGGCCACACATTGTCAGTGACAGCTGTGACAGCTTATGAATGCAACGTAAGAAATGTAAAGTATAAACATCCCCACGATCAAACAACTCAAAAATGATATAGGAAATATCAATTTACAGTCAAAGCAATTTAAAATGTGCCATAAATCTAAACGCGTAGAGTATGCTCAGAACAACGCAGTCAGGAAAATAAATATATATTTTTAATGACGACTAACATGTAATAATGTAATATGTAATCATTTGATAGTGCATGGCACAACGTATTGGTTGTTGTAGGGAGAGTTTGTGGCAGATGCTCTGATAGGTCTCCAGTCATATAATATGAGACCAGACAGAACCACACAGATCAGAAGTAGATAATTGCTCTCTGTAATGTACTGTACATTTTAAAATCAATTTTTGTATGAAAGCTTGTGCAGTGACTGCCAAAGATGAAGCATACATTATTAAATTGCTGGAGGTACAAAGTGAATACCAGATGACTGTTTGACGAGGGAAGTTGGGAGATATGAGTGTTTTGATGTAATATAATACAGCTACTAAAACTGCTCTGCTTTCAAAGATTGAAGAGGATAGGATTCCTTGTGGAAATGTTTTAAAGTAATGCAATTAAAATAAGGATCTTGTGGTGTGGATGAATAATTTACGTAAGAGTCCTTCATATAAAGCTTTTTTTTTTTCACCTTTGTTTTTGTTTTTTTGTATTGAGATTCGATCGGCTATTGTAATCCTGTTTAAATGTTAACATGAAAGAAAAGACTTATTTTGTAGTACGTGCATGGTGATTCCATCCTGGATCAAAAGAAATACATTTTTGTAAAGTTGCAAGCACAAACCTTTAAAGGAAACATTGTTCAAATGCGCATTTTTTTTTTTCTACACATGATTGTCACTAAACTTGTGACGAAAAGTAGTGACTCCAAAATAATTTGCAGTTTGGTCTCAGAAAGAAAAACCCAGTAGCCACAATCATTTGTCCATTGGCGCAGCCACAGCTTCACAGTGGGACCATACTGTCAAAACACAGATGACTTTGTTATCGAAGTGTTGACATGATGTGCTGCAGTGTGAGTGTCTGACGGTGAACTGTTTGGATGGCAGAGAAAATGAATCACAGCCGGAGACGGGCACAGCGGTTGGTCTCAGCAGATGCATCGAGGCTAGTGTTAATGACTGTATACAGTGTGTGACACAATACAGGTGGTGGATATAATCAAAGCAGATTCTTCCACTCGCACTGTGCACCAAAACACATTTAGCTTTAGCTTTATTTGAGCAGATTTTGTCAATGAGAAATAGTTAAACGTTGTGTTTTTGTGGCTCTAGATTACATACTGTAGTTCTTTCTTGTATATTCACTCAGAAATCCTTCACCACAGTAATCTGGACATTTTGCAATACTGTATGAATGATCTATTGCAATAATGTAAACTGAAAAGAGCATGAGAGGAAAACAAAGACTACAGAGATGAACTTCTGTAAGAATCTTTACAAAGTATTCTCATAAAGAGCCGACCGCTTGCAAAGGACACAGTTGGATCAACGACCGAAAGTTTTTACACGCTTGCAAACACAGCTATATCATAAGTTTAACACAGCAATAAAAGAAACTGGGCTGTGTGTACCTTGTCGATAAGTTGATTTTTACACTTATCAAGGCCCTGGTGGGAAATAATGGGAAGCAGAGCAGGCCCATATAGATGGATTAGTAAATATCTGCAATGTTGTGTGCTTTCTCCAATCAATCCATCACACCTTATTTTTTGTATAGACAATTGGGCAATTTGGAGTGCTCAAAAAATAGTAGCTAGATTCGGTTCGTGGTTACGTGATTGCTTTTTTATCCAAAGCTATAGAACTAAAAGTGGAATGGGTTTTCCTGGAAGTAAAATCAATGGATGGCCAAAAGTACAATTTTGCACATTTATGGTCGGCGTCTTAATCTAAATTGGAGTGGTGCTGAAAGTGAAGATTGTCGCTCTGCGTAGCTATAGGTCCGTTTCTAAATATGCTCTAAAAAGCCTTATAAAGGTTTGTTTTATAGGAGACAAGGAAGTATGGCCATGTACTGTGGTCTTAATGTCTATATCTAATTTAGACTTTTAAAGCTGAGTATATCACTTTAACAGAATACATTTTTGATGAATAATTAACTTAAATAATGGTGTGGTTTTTTTTTTCTAATTGTCTCTTTTCTCTCTTTTTGTCACATTCTCTGCATCGTGGCAATGTGAAATTGAATCCTCCTAAAGGTAAGCTCCTGTTTTTGTGTTTCTGTCTGCTTAATGGCTCAGGGTACAATAAATTGTCAATCTCTGTAAAAATAATATATATAATTTAGAAGCTTGCAGCTCTGCTCGGGACTCTTAGTGCGGTTAATGTTTGATTAAACAACTTATAATGAATTCATTATTGTAATCCATTCAT
Organism: Perccottus glenii; assembly: GCA_024416835.2. Classification (NCBI taxonomy): domain Eukaryota; kingdom Metazoa; phylum Chordata; class Actinopteri; order Gobiiformes; family Odontobutidae; genus Perccottus; species Perccottus glenii. The sequence goes on from CM044549.2 coordinate 21,687,073, forward strand.
CATGTTTTTTTTTATGTTACAGCAAAAGCTCAAACAAAAGCCACAAAAATTTCAGGTTTAGTTATGCCTCAATGTTCTTTCATTTATTTATTCATTTGGGTGTTTTACAGCAAGATCTGTGACTGAAAAACGTCTGTATTTTTGCTCATTTCTTAGAGTTAGAGTTGGTTTTTAGTCATCTGCTTTTGCCTAGTCACATGACTTGTAGTGTTCAAGAACAATTCCCTAGAGGATTTTGTGAGCTTAGCCATTCAATTTACCTATTCAACTATTGCTAAAAAGACAGACTCCCCATCATTTACATGAAAGCTCACATATGTCAGTCTGAAGCGAGGAAACAGTATAAATAGTCCCCAGCCATAAAATATTACCCTTCTTTTGAAAGCTCACGAGGTAAAGCTCTTACAACTCTCCCAAATATGCCAGTCTCCATTACCAGCTGTCGACACTGGCATCTTGAACCTCTCTGGCAATTTCTCCAAATGTCACTCTTTACGCTATCAGTAGGTCTATCAGTAAACTGGGCTGATACACAGATAGGCAATCAGTCTTTTTGTCGTACAGTGTTTCAGCAATCATCAGTCTTATAGAGTGCCATCCGCTAGACCCTGGAGGTCCTGCTGTTGTATATTTTTGTCTGGCAGCTTCTTTGGCACTAGCAATGCACAAGTGTAGTGAGCATCTACACTGCTAAACCCAAGGCATCCCAAAACAGCAGCTGTCTTTCTTAATTAGTAGTTAGAGAAAACAAATTTAGCAAGAGACTCATACCAACATTTGGCCGTTGTTACTGTCCCCCATATTGGAAGGTAAACTTTGCCAGGGTTTCTTGTTATTTGCAGTAATTAAGAGTGTATTCAAATCATTTTGCTGTGTGCATTTTGTATCTTTCTCAGATGCAGTCTGGTTTGTTTCCTGTAGGGAAGCGAGATTGTGAGAAGTGAGCAGTTCTGTTTGTGGAGTTGAGCAGACACCATCTACTGAACTCGTCAAAATCCAGTCGGCAGAAGAAAGAATATGAGTGGATATCAGGAAGCAGTATAGTAATAGTGATAATATTATTGCCAACTTTCTCTATTTGTGGCATGGTGGCAGAGTGGTTAGCACGCTGGCCTTACAGCAAGAAGGTCCTGGGTTCGATTCCCAGCCAGATGTTGCATGTTCTCCCTGTGTCTGTGTAGGTTCCGCCGGGTACTACATAAATACATTTGTTGCTGTTAATTCATTTTAAATCAATTGCAAAAATCTTAATACATTTTCACATAATTGCAAATTACTCTGTCTTTGTCAAACGGAGGAAAGAAAAAATCACCCTATGAACAGTCCTCATCAATATGGACCCGCTTAGTTCAGCTCTTGTGTGACCCTTTTGCACAGTGCTATGTCATTTTATTTCCAAAGCAAGACAGTTGGTAATGGGTTTTAGACTGAGAATAGCACTACTTGTTCTCGATCATTTTTTTTCAAATATTCCTATTGATCGTAAGTCCTGTGACTTCAGCTGTGAAAAATTAACATAAATATATCCCAAAACATTTTCTCTATTGCCTGAAACAGTGCCAAGTAAAGAGACAGAGAAGGAGAGTGAATGTTTGAAGTATTTTGGGGATTTGGCTGGCATTCAGCTTTGGAAGAGGGAGATTTCTCATAGGAATGACTCGCTTTTAATGATTTTTGCATCTTCCCAGAATATTAAGTCAAGCACAGTCATGCATGGCACAGTTAGGCTTTACAAATTCACATGATGAATCAACCCATAGTCACGCACACATGTTTAATGTTTTAACTGAAGAAGTATAGTGTTGCACTTTATCGTTCAATTTGGCAAAAGACTCTTTAAAGAGACAGATCCTGAAAATTCTAATTTTCCACAATTTAACAAAATAATAACATAATATCAAAATCAACAATCTGTAATGCACATAATCATAAGTCCCATGGACCTCAAGCTGAGCCGATTGCAGAATAGTGAAGTACTTTTGAATTAGCAAAAAAGCAAGCAAACCCATTTTTGAAATGTTTTCATACTGCAATTATAGCTGTCACAATAAGACTGTAGCAACACAAAACTCACTCGAAAATGACAATTTAACTGCCTCTCATTGGAAATGCAAAGCCTAAATGCAATCTCATGAGGGCAGCCACATAAATCTGTGTGCATTTATTCATGTACTTGCTAACAGTTCAAAAGGGATTAGTGTTTTAACTCAATGTGCTTTTGTTAATATGAATTATTAAATACAGTTCACATTCCAGCAACAAAACAACAATCATTTCCATCTTCAATCTGTCCTGCTTTTTGAACCACATTTTTATCCGTGAACACATTGCACAACACACACACACACACACACACACACACACACACACACACACACACACACACACACACACACACACACACACACACACACACACACACACACACACACACACACACACACACACACACATTAGTCATGTGTTAAATATGCATAAGGCAGACTGACACACGCCGGTTATCCACGCTGGCACACGTGAGCAGTTGTTAGATAGATTGCAGCAACTAGGGGAATGAGGGAACGTCACCGCTCTTCAGCACATTTTCACCTCTTGTACTTGTATGAATAAAACATGACACACACTTACGCTCACTAGCACACACACCTAAGGATTAATAAAACATTAATCTATTACACACACATTGTTGTTATCAGCTTGTACAGTATGTGCTTGAAGAAAGAGTTGCTGCCGTGTTGCGATAGCTAAAATAATATATATATATATTTGGGCTTGTGGTGTTTAGAGGCAGGTCTATGAATGGAAAAATTAAAGAGCTTAACCCACTAATTGCACCTTTACTTTAAGGCGGCACTTCAGGCTGTGCTTTATTTTCCCCCACTTTTGGCCTTTTTGACAGAGAGCCCAACTAGTAAGTATGAATCACATCAAAGGTCAGATTTATTGCTAATTGACAATCTTTTATTTTGTCAAAAAGTGACATGTCTGGCATGAAGAAAAAAAAAGTTCCCCATCTCCAGTTTTGTTGTGAAATAGGAACTCACACAAATACAAAGCCTTTGAGGCCAATGGCAAAAGTCCACATATTTTCATCTTTTAGGATTTGTCCTGTTTTACATCATAAAAATGTTTTGCAATAGTGCAATGCCTTGGTAAAACTGGCTCCCTAGTCTCCAGATATCATAATTTAACTTGCATCTCCAGATCCCTCTTTATTTCACCTCATCTTAATTGCATTTCATTCCTCAGCAGTAAGCCCAGACATCATAAAATCGAAAGAGCACTTGTGTTTCTGCAACAAATCCCCATTCTGAGGAGTCAGCTGTTAGGGTGTCTTAAATGACCACAGTGCAATCTATCTGCTTTAAGTTGCTTTTGGAGTCTGAGGGTGTTTTGATTGCCACTTCGATGGGATTGCAGTGATTGCGTAAGGATCAAACTGGGCCACAGCAGTGTCATTTGATCACTCATCTCTGCAATGTGGTGTTGTTTAGTGATAATCTTACTGTTGCAGTGTGTAAGTAAGGGATCTTTCTAGTGAGTAATTACCCCAAAAGCCTTTAATCATGATTACGAGTCTTACTGTAAAATTAATTGGACAATGTCAACAAAAGACCCATTGGAGCCCATGTTTATAGATCTAAGAATCACACGTAACATTTAGATTATTCTGCATCTGACCCTTCAATGTCCCCATTTATATGTATAAAGGCTGCTCTTCCATTTGCACTTTTACATTTTTCATGAAACAAGAACCGGCCCGAGGAGAAAACCTCTCTTTATCACCCTCTTCAACAGCCACTTATCACAACCCTCTTTTTTCCCCTCATTTTACCAGTTTCACGTTGAAACTGTGTGCTTTCCACCTTAACTTATTGAGTACTTCTTACGTTGCTCTGCTGTTAATCAGTTGCCCCTTTGTTGCCAAATTTTTCCAATGACTTGAAGTGCAGTAAGTTCCCACATTGTACCATAATCAATAAAACACATAAATGGCTGACATAAACATACAGAGCGGCTCCACAGGTGAGGTTGCACCCATGGGTCAGCACCACCAGGAACACACACACACACACACACACACACACACACACTGGTGCTGCACTGACCATTAGCAGGTGATAAACTCCTGGGGCGAAAGAGAAAGAGAGGTCTAACTCAACAGGGGGGAAAGTCCCACTCCGGCCCAGTATCTGAATGATTGATGCTGGACTCTACAAAGCCAGTAGCTGCCAGATGGACACACATACCACACTTTTATACTCATCCAGTCCTACACATCCTTCTACTTCGTTCATTCTCAACACACACATGCACAGCTGGTGTGTGTGTAGCTCTCTTCTGATTGGCAGTCATTTTTCAAGCTCCATCTAATGGCTAATTAGCATGCAGTTAATGATCTCTAGCTTGCAGTATTTTTCTCTTTTTCTACTCTTTCACACAGTCTCTTTTCTCCAGAGGAGCTGAAAATGGTGGCACCTAAAGGCCAGAGACATTGTTCTTTCAAAAACATATGACAGACAAAGAAGGGGATTGCAGCACTGAATCCAATTTGTTGTAAGAAATAGGTGAGTGAGTATGAAGAAAATGCACCCATTACCATTCTTTCTTGAGTGTGCTTTTGAAACAGTACAGCACTACATTGAGAAGACATTCTATTCATTTGACCTAAATGAGAAACAAGTAAGTACCTCTTGACCTTATTTTCACAGAAGATGCTACAAAAAACCTTCACTCTTTTGAAGTACAAGCCAAGTTCATATATGAATACAGTACATACTTCATGTAATGTTTAGAAAAACCTTACTGGACAAACGGATATGAACGCCTGATGTTGTGGATGCGACGTTGTGAGTTCTAGCGTTGTGTTGCACCGAGTTGCTTGACCGAGCATGCAGTCGATGCCCCTTTAAAGAAGAGGACATGAGCATTGTTATTTCCTCTGCTGCTTTGATCCCGAAGTGTGTTGTGGTCGCTGTGACCCATTAACCTGCTGTCAATCTTTCCTAGAACAACAAGCTGCACACAAAAGCATTGAAGTTCAAAAGAAGATAATAAATTAACAATCAAAGACTAAATGTGTGAAAGTCTAAAGTGACCCATTATGACCAGACTCTCTTTAGGGACAGCATCAAAGTATGCTTTCAATTCAAAGCACTAGGCATTCTTGTGCTGCTGTGCTGACTTATATTAGAAATTGCCAGTGTAACAAAGAATGCCTCATGGCATGGAAATGTTAAAGTCTAGCCTTAACATTGATTTGGTTACTATGGCACATGTGCACAAAAAGTGAACACTTCCAAAATGGCAGTCGTTTGGAGCGTTAGCAGTCTCCTCAAAAGCGATCCAAGGAAGTTTTCCGTGTGTACGTGGCAATGTTGGAAGATTAAGGAAGTAGGGCCAAAGAGATCTGGGAGTAGTTATGTTTTATCTCACAGGTTTGCTTTGGGCATTTTCTCTTTATGCTGCATTTCTTACTCTTTTTACTCTTACTCTCATCAACTCTCTTACTCTCATCAATTTTTGCCCCGACCTACCAATCTTTTTTCAACCTTCAATTTTTTTTTGAATGAATTTTTCCTTTTTATGAATAGAGACCTGTCATCTTAAATATTGTAAGAGTACAGGTCGGATCTCAAAATAGTGCTACTGAAGTCCAGCTGACTGGGAATAAGGGTTGTTTTTGAGCTATTCTGAAAGAAATAGGAATACATATTGAGGATGGAATAATGGGCAAGCTCAAACAGTCTAAAGCCAATTATCCTTCATGTCATTTTCTTCAATTATGTTAGATTTATATTTAATGCTGTGAATGACATGCTCAGCTCTTGGGGGAAAGATTTTAACTTTGTGATTGTATCAAGTTGTGGCAGCTCCCAGAACTAATTTCCCTTTCTGTGTGAACCACCAGGTGCGGTGCATATGGTCTAGTCCCAATGCATTTTATTTGGCTCTCAATCAGAACCAAAACCATTTTCTGTGATGTTACTTTTTCTCAAAGACCTGTCACAGATGTGTGTATGTGTGCTTGCCCGTATGCTGTCAGTTTGATGCAGGGGTAATCAGGCTGGCTAATGGAGTCCTCAGGCAATTAATGAGTGTCTTAACTCTACCTAAGATGGAGACATACACAACATGCTCACAGTACACAGTCAGTTGCAACGACACACACAATAACCTCAGCACTTACGCAGTAAACTTCACAAACCACCCCAGTCAGCGTTTCCATTTAAAACCAATTACTGAAGGCATATTTCATTTTCTAGGAGATCTCCACTCGCTACACAGAACAAGAAAACAAGTCATTGCAGCCATCAGTTATCAATGACAATTAATCAATGCAATAATGCTACCTCCTTACTGTTAGTTGGTGAATGCTCCCATGGGAAACATGCGGCACACCTCGACACAAACAGGTATAGGAATTTAAAGTAACTTTCAGTGTGTAACGTGTATTATTAATGTGCTTTATTATGTAGGCTTGTTGCATGGTACTGTACAGTTCTTTAGTGGAGTGTCCATGTTATTGTGTCCTCCTTCATTTCCATAAAGCACAATGAGTTACTTTGGTACAAAATGTGCTCTAGAAATACAATTTCTGCTTTATTTTCTTTCTTTTCCCATTTCTTTTCTTATTTTCATTCTCAAATTAATGGAAGTCGGATGAACATACTGTCATGCTTACTGTGAGCACAAGCCCATTTTTAGGTTCAATAACTTACCACACCTAATGATAATTCAATTAACATACTTTCAACAATTTTGTGGTGGTTCCTTCTGTGACTCTTGTGACTTTTGCACTATACTGTAGCATTAAATTCATTGTTACAGTAATTCTTGCTGTTACTTGTTTGTTTGTTTATTAATTTGCAGTAATTACTGTGTAGCTTTAAATATTATGATTTATTTTACAATAATATACTACATTTTACATTTGGTTGTAAATGGTGTGCATTTATATAGCACTTTTTTTCCACCCTTCTTGGACACCCATAGCGCTTTACATAATGCTTCCATTCACCCCTTTGTCTTGCCCAAGGACACAACGACAGTATAAACTGGGCAGAGTGGGAATCGAACGGTCAATTTTCAAATTATAGGATGACCGCTCTACGCTGAGTTTCCACTAGATATTTGTGAATTTCAGTAATATTTCATACATAATGATTTTGCACACATGACTTTTGCTTATGCCTATGCTTATATCACATTTTATTGTACTACCTTATTTGAAAAATGTAGTAGCAGTTCAATATGCTGTTTGCAGTTTAATTGAACTTGTTTAGATATTTTTTCCTTACACAATAGAATATGCGTGTCCTCTGTTCATTCTTCATGCATTCAATATTCCTTTATGCCAGAGATAGGAATCTCAGGGACTTAGCACTTTCAAGGTTTTTCTTAAGCTGCTATTATATTAGATGTATGCTGATGTTTCAGTCATGACAGAGTTGGGTAGAAATATCTGGATTTTACAAAAAAATATATATATTTTTTGGCATTTCAAAATAAGATGATTTAGTTCAGCTAATTAGTGAAAATGTCTGGCACATTTAAAGCTTTAATGCCTTGTTGTCAACAATTCACAGTAAAAATAGTGAAACCCAAACCAAAAGAAAAGTCTTGAATGCAATGTTTTACCATGTTGGGAACCCATTGCATTACGAACAGTAAAACATTGAAGAAAGTATTTGTGATGCATGCTCTGAAGCATAAAGACGTGGTGATAATGAAGTAATGGTTTGATGATAGCACAACATTTTTTTCACACATGATTTATGACAATAGGACTTTAAGTATGAAGTCATCACAACATGGAAAATGTGACAAGTAGGAAAGGCTCAATTGCAAATACTTGTAGTTGTTACCATTGACTGGCAAAATATAATGAGAGATTTCTAACACAGTTGTCCTTGTTTTAATGAAACTGAAGCATGAATTGGACCTGGAAGACCTCTCATCTGCCAATCCACATCCTCTCAGCTGCCTCTCTCTCAGCCAATCACAACCTTCCACCTCATATCTCTCATCCAATCATTGCTCGGCTGCCAAATTTTAAAGCACCCTCTGTTTTCTGTCATCCAGCTGTTTCAGCTCACGTCCCATCATCTCTCTCATTGCCACCAGTGTCTCGTGTCTCAAGATCTACTTTATTCTCCTCCTTCAACGCATCACACGAGCTCTCTCCCAAAGCGCTTGTGTTTTTTAGTAGTTAATGAAATTCAATAGCGGATCATTCATTTGTCTGTGCTCTTTCCTCTGAGTCCCTCCAGGTTGATTTAGGCTCTGCTTGAACAGACCTGAGCTCAAACGTCTCACCTGTGGTCTGCCCGATTTATCACTCACTTTTTGTCTGCCTGTTCATCCTGCCTCTCCTTCTTTTCCTCTCATTCTTACTAGGATAATTTTATTTGTTCTATCTTATTCCTGGTAGCTGACCCACTCTTTAACAGACCTGTCTGTCTTTGTTTGCCTGGTTAACTTACCTGACCACTGACCTCCAGACTACTCCCTCTGATCCTTATCTTGTCCGTATTATTACCTGCCCGACCCGTCTTTAGCCTACCATGAACCTCTGATATTCGCTTTTGTCCTGTTCTCATATCACATAAGCCAGCTCATAACACAAAACCAAGGTACCTGTGTGCCTCTCTATCTTATTTTCAGTGGCTGAATCCACAATAAAGCATTGTACCTTCTGTATTCTACATGCCACAGCTTTTGGTGGAGCATATGTGAAAGTGTTTGAATGTTACAGCAACCAAGGTGTTACAATTAAAACCCAGAATAACCACAAACTGAGCAGAATCTACAGAAGATAAGGGCTTCTATGTTTGTCCATTACGGATCCTCTCATGGCTCTCACGTTGTGTTGTAACTAATGGCTTCGTCATAAAACAAGTGGTGTGTGTTTATTGAGTGCTGTTCTCCGCCATGCTAGTGTGTATTCTACACCATCCACACAACTTGTACACTGTTGGAGTAATTACTCATCATGCTCACCGTGAACTGAAGAGGATAATTAGATTTGTAAACAAAAGGCGGCCATTTTGGCAGCATCCGGATCACTTACCATCCTCAATGGTCTCCTTTGACAGGTGTCTGTGTGTGTGGAGTTGAAGTGCTCAGTTTAGAGCGACTATAGTTTGTAGTGAAGGTGGACATGGATGTTTTCTTTATCATTTATCAATTTAGTTATTAATTACCATGAACATATAGCACATGTGTTCATCTACATTGTGGTTAATTGTTCTCAACCTGACACCATTAAATAAGCCACACTCACTTTTTCTTTTTTTCAAATCAAGTCATATTTTCAGCTCCAAATTCTATCTACCTCACCGTGTTTCTCCTCCTCTTCTCTAAATCTCTCTGACTCCCGGCTGCATTCTTTCATTATGAGAAGCTGTCTGTGCAAACGGGGAAGATAAAATGACAAAGACAACAATATAAGCAAAGAAATAGGCCTAAAAATAGGTTTACCATTTATGGATGATGAGGTGTCCAGTGAAGTGCCTTGCTGTAATCAGCACTTTCAAGAGCATGGCCTCTGTGGGGATGGCCGTGGATAATGAGCAAGAAACAGGTCTTTGGGTTCACTGGAATGCTTGGAGATGTAAAGATGCATTTTCTGTCAGGGCTTTAGTAAGTCTGCAATATCTGTAATAACAGGCAGACAGTAATAAGACCATCCACCACCCACAAATGTAGCTCACCAGTCGGAGCAGTGCAGTAGGGGGCACAACCATAAACTGCACAACCTGCAGAACATGAAAATACATTTAGGAACCTTTAGCATACGACTTCCACTGAATATAGACAGCACAAGTCAATTTTTGTCTGACGGATGTTTCATGTCTGTTTAAGGATTGACATTTGACGGCAACTTATGTTTAATACAGCTTTCTAACATTGTTGAAAGATTTTTTTGCATAAAATCAACTTGATCCATTGTCATTTACTGATGCCAATGAGCACAGTGTGAAATCATCTGCTGCCATCAACTGTTACCATAGTGATGGGGTTGTGTTTTGTTTCACACATTAGTATTTATCTCTCTTGTCTCAGATTCTTAATTAATGGTCACATCAGGACAAAACACTGAGATTAGTCTTTCATTTAAAATCATTTTGATTCAAATGAAATCCACTTATGATTTTAAAGTCTTTTGTAAACAACACCGGGCTGAAACTTTTCACAACTTTATACTATCTAATTGGTTCCTACCTATCTGTCCTGATGTGACAGGTGTTCAACAAGACACAAAAATAAGCATATGTCCAAAATACTTTTCCTTGTGTCTCTAAATTTAAAATGAGGTGTAAACACTCACTGTTCTCAATGTAAGAAAAACTTTAAATGTTGACAGGAAAATGCTGGAATGACTATGCTTCTCGCAGAATGCTGAACTCTTGCTGTTGCCAAGGAGATTTGTAGGTTTGATTTCCCCATAATAATACATTTTGTGTGTGTTTTGGGCTATTTTTGTGCAACTCCTGATTTCAAATTCTGTGTCTGTACTAGCCTGAGAGTCCGTGCAGTGTTTGTTTATTTGCTTAAACCTCCCAAGGGACAGTGACTCTCTGTGGGCATGTTAAACTCTAGTGAACCCCAAAACAGGTCAGCTGTAGTCAGCCATCTTGACTTAACATCTCCAGGGAATGGACACTATTATTCACCAAGTGTGCTCCACATTCCAGTCTGTACACAAACCTTCACACAAACATGGATAGATATTATTTTTCTGTTTGCCTGAAAATGTTGTTGCTTGTTCAGTGTTCAGAGTCATCCTGTAGAGTTCCCTTTTAATGACCGTTCTTAGTGGCTAAGTGCCTTGTGAGAGGATTTCTCTAAAGCTTTTACATTTTTACAGCCCTACTGAAGCACCCTTTAAAGTAAAAGTAAATGCCCACCTAATGCTTAATGTTCACTGTCTACAGCTCTGAAGATGATATATACACATCTTCAAGTGCAGCAGTGGGTTTTAGTGCCTGTAAACTGTTACGCAATGTGATGTTAGGTATAGGGAAATACTGAATAGCCCACAGTGTTCTGGTGCACATATGGAGCACACATACACCCAAAGGGCCTTTCATTAGCTTGTCTGCAATCTGCAGTTTAAGACAAATTAAATGGTCTGTATGAATTGGTTGCAATTACATTTGGGATTTGCTCAAAGTCACTTAATGTCTCAACTGTCATTAGTCATAGCCTAAAATAAACTGGAAAAACACGCACACACGCACACAGAGCGGCAGAAGAAAATATAACTACATATGTATTAAACCATGGATGTATTAAACAGTGAGAACTCATTTTTTTAAACTTGTGATTATATGTCTAAAGTGTTCTTTAGTCTGCACTTTTATTTGTTTTTTGAATATTAATTGGTCTATGTAACGCTGAGATTATGTAAGAAAAAGAAGGTCCAGATTTTTACAGTTGGTTCAGGTCATTATATTCTTTTTCTGCAAACACTGATTTAATAAGTAATGTGACGAGTAAATTGAAAAGGTCATCTAAACTTGTGGTGTTCAAATTTACTCAACGTGTTGTTTATCTGTCAAGGGCTCTGGGTAACTAATGTAAGTCCAGGACGTGAAAAGACAACATGACTCTGTAGACTGCTTCAGGTTATAGGGGGTTATATGAGCAGTCTGTAATAAGCAGCTTGTTAGGTTTGGAGCCACCTGAAGCCACAAAAGCAACTCCATTTATGTCACACTAGCATTAGCAGTGCTCATTGCATTAGCACAAGTATGCCATTAGCAGAGAGCATTCATCTTTTGTTTGTAAAACCATGTTTATAAATCCAAACTTCTTAGAAAACGAAGGCCATTTCTAATCCCGTTAAGGTTAAGTGGGTTGGGTAAATGACTCGTCCTGCAGTATCTTTTTATGCAGTGCCAGTGGGGTCACCTCTATTCACAAGCCTTTTATAAAAAGAGCAGGAATATTGAGGGGAGTATAGTAATGTGCTGCTGCAGGTGCAAGAGAAATGAAGACGCTGGCTCAGGAGACAGAAAGTCAGTACGAAGGGAGAGATAGCATTGAAAAGTGTTCAAGCTGGGACATTTTTTAGCTGCACTTTCACAGTTACTCAAACATATCTGCATATCTGGGCTCCTTACAGCAGAAGAGGAATAGACTAGCACAAAAAGAAGCATGGGAGGGAGGAAGCAGATAAGAGAGGTCAATGAAGATTCAAAGTGATTTAAAAAGTTTGAAATAGCGCATGAAAATTTCCCAAAGCTATTTCTCATAAGTTTATATGAAGGATCCTCAACGTAAAATATAAAATAATATAGTAAAGATATACAATTTTATGAGAATTGAGATCTCAAATGTGGCTAGCACTAAGGTTGTTTTCTGTTTAAAACATTTTTGAATTTTTACAGATTTTCCAAATTTGGACATTTTGAAATCCCACCTCTGAAGCATGTCCTTTTCCCTCTGTGCTGAAATGAAACAGCTGTGAAGCCGTGTGTGTCTTTTTGTGGCACAGGTGGAGCCGACAGCAGGCACTGGCACAGAAACAGTTGGCAGGGCTTGAGAAATCTGTACCAAACGCTCACCACGTGCCTAAAGAACACACAGCGGTTCAAACACAAACGCACTTACCACTCATTAACGCACAAACTTCCGCTGTTTACGTAAAATGCACACTCCTATGTACAAACACGCCTACTTGTAAGTGCTTTTATACACATCCACTGCCAGAGGAATGCCCACACATCAACACACAGTTCCCGGTGACCTGGGGATGGGATTGTTACATAACACACTACATCTTTTATTGATGCCATTTCGTTTTTATTTGAATTGATGTTTCATGATGAATGTCTGGACTTCATTTGCACATTTCCATAGATCAACAACAGTTTTATGTCTGTTTGTAGCTGCGGATTTTGTGGGAACACACAATAAATCTCATTGGACACATTAGGTTTGTCTTACCTGTGCATTTTCTATGATGTATGGCTGCAATCTTCTCTGTCACACTCCCACACAACAACTTGAGACCCCTATTTATTCTCTCCCGCCGCCTTTTTATTGTAGACAAACAATAAGAGGTGAGTTGATTACAGTATCAGTCAGCTATGATTCATAGAGAAAATGAGCATAGAGTCGGCCCCTGGGGTGACCGGACTCTCTTTTTGTTTGCTGCTGGAGCCTGAAGTGATTAGAATAAATGCTTGATAAAATGGCACAGTAAGTAAGAGGCAATTGTTTTGTTTGTCCAAAGAAATGGGAGAACAGTTGTATCAGTGAGTATTTACGGAGACAACACATTACTGCACGTAAATGTTGGGAGGAGGAGAGAAGTAAATAAAAGTGCAAACTTCTTTAAACATTTGCAGTTGAACTGATCAATAGATTGTTTTGTTGATGTCTTCATCTATATGTCATTTCCTAGTCAACCTCAGACTTCATTTCTGTCCACGGAATGCTTCCTTTATTTTATTTTATATGTCAAATTCTCAGTGGGGCGTTTTTTTGTTTAGTTTTTTTCTCAAACCATACATACTTTTGTCAGTATTATCAAACTGTGGCTCCAGCTGTGCTTCAAGCAATATCTTAATCTAGTATGTATCATGCAGCTCTTTTGTAATTTCCCCACAGGCCTCACTGGGTAAGTGAGTTGGAATTGATTTCCTGTATATGTTTGTCGGCTAACGTACGTTATATCCTTAACATTTTGAAAACATTGGATCTTATTTTCTCATTTAGTGCTTGTGGTTCAAAGTGCTCTTCTTCTAACCCATGGTGCATCATTGTGTCCCTTAAACTGCATATACGATCGCCATAAACCAAAATATGGAGCTATATGGAGGGGTGGTTGGTGTAGGGGGGTGTGGGGGATGCTGTCGGTGTGGGGATAAAAACGTTATTGGTGATTGGATAATGCCAGAAATTCTATATATTTTTCTCGTTCTTTGTGGGTGTGTCTTGTGTTTGCTTTGTTGTTATTTTTATTCTAGTTTGTTTTGTTAGGACTAAATGTTGAGAGGGGTAGGCAAATATATATATATTTCAGCCTACGCCCTTTCGATGGATGTGTGTTTTTGTTTTTTGTTGATGTATTCATTTTTTTTCATAAACCATTGTTATATTTTTGGCACATGTGTATTTGTCTTTGCTGGAATTTGTCCACTGTGTGTCACATACACTCATGTTTGCCTCATGGATGGATGGATGTGCTATGTAGAAGAATGCAAATAAAATTGTATTTTTATAAATGATAAAACATACTAAACCATCTTTCATCTTTCATGACATTATATCACACAACCCTAAACTCAGGGGATTTGAATTTCCCCATGGGAGCAAAAATGAGGGACGCAAGTAAATGGTTTGTTAGTGTTCTAATACATGTTGATTTATAGTTATACAGGGTGCTTGTGCATGTTATTGTATGTCTTTGAGGATGTGACAGTATTTCCCCTGAGATTGTGTGCTGGTGTCTGCTGTCTAAAGCCTGTTAGGTTCAGATTGGTGCCTAACCTCCGACACTGGCATTGTGTGGAGGTCTGTCACAAAAAATATGGAGTTGAACACATACAAACCCTCTTGTACTTGCCCAAGCGCATATGTCTGGTGTGGATGCCGCCATTATGCCACATTACAAGCAATGAACCAGTCCATATGTCTCTAGTCAGTCATAAAATAAGAGGGCCAGACAATGAGGTATACCACAGCTCTTTATATTTCAGTGCAAAGATATGAAGGTGTGTATGTGAAGTAGGTGTATTCAAAGTGCTTTTAGGAACTAGATTTAACATTTGCAAAGGCTATATGAGAGCAAACTTTATGCTCATGCTGAGAGCATCCTCAGTTATTCAGAAGTATTTTAACATTAAAATTGTTTGCTCATTAATTTATACAGGTACAAAATCACTCTCAAGCTTGTCTCTGTCACATTGGTGGAATGATCTACCTGCTGCTACACAGATCTTCTATATCTTGTGCAAAGATATGAAGGTGTGTATGTAAACATGTATTCAAAGTGCTTTTAGGAACTAGATTTATAAAATTTGCAGGAGGGATAGCTTTTAAAAAAAAAATAAAAAAAAATTATTGAGAGCTTGAGCATAACATTTGCAAAGGCTATATGAGAGCAAACTTTATGCTCATGCTGAGAGCATCCTCAGTAAACTGACTAGTATTTTAACATTAAAATTGTTTGCTCATTAATTTATACAGAAGAACAGGTAGAACACAAAAACATAAACATAAACATACAACATCAACATAAAGCCTTGTAATTGTTTTGGATAAGTGCTAAATATTTAAATGTAATATGTAAATGTAAATGTAGAATAAATGTGCAGGCCTTTTTCTAAAGAGAATATTGTTAGGTCTTTTTTGCACAATCTGTGTAAATCCGCAATGGAAACATTGAATTAAATTCAAGTACACTTTTCCTATACCTTACACAAAGGCTAAAAATTAGAGTGCACCATTAATTATAGATTATTTCCTGACTAGACTACAAAGTGTAGAGTAGGGCTGAAAAGATCAACACACACTCGCACCATAAGATGTGAGGATCCGGGGGAGCCCTGAGCAGTGCGGTGCTTGTTAGGTATAGGTAATTAATCATGTAAATTACCTCCTCCTCTGGAGCCCAAGGGACAGATGGTGGTTCCTATGTTTGCATTTAAGTAGGTGTTCAGCATAACATTTCTGGCGATTAGCATATCTCGACATATTAAAATAGAGTCTATCCAGGTTAGTGAAGTATAGTCTGGTTTGACTCTGCAAAGGTATTTAACCTTGAGGCCATACAGTATAAGTGCCACTAATATTAGTGTTAATACAGGGCCTTATAATCTTTACCAAGTACATGTAACCTCTATATGGGGGGCTGCAATGAGGCAATGCATACATTTTGACTGCAACAACAAAAAACAAAAAAGCAGTCTCTACACACTTCCACTGACCTCAGCACACACACTATACTGCTGGCAATAGTATATCAAATTTACCAAACAAAACCACACGTGTCTTGTGTAGTTTTATTATTTTTTTTAAGCTATGACACTCTCTGTGCAGATTTGTTATAGCAATAGTATAACAGCCCCTTTCCACGGTCCGCTAAGTGAGCAATTGGCAGCGACATGTTGGTCTCTCAGTGGGGCCAGAATAAAGCTTAATCCTGAGGTGGCTGGGCACGTTGCCCTCACTTCCTCTCTATTCATGTTTTTGATGCCTCGTGCTACTGTCCCATCATGACAGCTTTTGGCAATGAGACCACCAATGTAAAGCAGAACAAACAGTTGTGTAATCTTTCGGTTTTAGAAGTGAAAGAAACATCCAAAGTGTCAAGGTCAGCTTTAATCATATTCCCCTAAATATGTTGCACATGGAAATGAATTTACTGGCCTTCAGTGTTCACAGTAATGCTGTTTCCACTGTCAATTGCTTACAAAGTGCGTGCAAAATCAACTAAACTTGCAGATGAATGATGACAGTTTTTATTTTTCTGCTTTGGTGTGTCGCCCCCAACTACAGATTATACATCACATGAGAGGGAGAACATTTTGTTTTGTTTTTTTCTCATTTAAAGATCAAGGCTGTTTAGTTGAACAAGTAAAGTCTGGAAGAAGTTGTCTCTGTCTGGCTTTCAAGACACATAAACTATTTGTCCAATATGCAGGCAAGGTTAAAAGTGTTTGAGTCAAAAAACTTAGCTAAGAACTTGCAATTTAAAAAAAAATGCAAAGAATGTAAGTGCCCGGCTTGATTGTTTTGACTGAGGCTGCAGAGATTTATTGATTTATTGAGACGGGGTGAGAAGGTCGCTAGGACTCAAAAATAGAGGACTTACCTTTCATAGTTTTTGGAGGCATTGTCCTAACAAAGGCTTGGCATCTTTATACTCGACATGTGTGGCAGAGTGGTTGGCACTTCTGTCTCTCACAAGAAGGTACCGGGTTCAATCCCCGGCCAGACCAGGTCACTTCTGTGTGGAGTTTGTATGTCCTCCCTGTGTCTGCGTAGGTTTCCCCCACCATTAAAGACACGTACAATGGAGCTGTCAATCAAACTGTGCACTCCACAGTGATGGCGGTCTATCCTGATTACTTCTGGACAACAAAGCAGAGCTGGATCTTTCTTGAGTTCTCTACCGTTAATCACAGTGCTAGACACTTTATC